>CM018697.1:62526203-63043718 GCA_009363875.1 Mikania micrantha
AGCATCCTATGTTTATAGTCTAGGTCATCTAGTTCAAATAACCTAATTCTCTATAACCCAGGCTCTGATACCAATCTGTAACACCTCGACTGATGGCGGAAACATCGGGATGACACGAAGTGTAGATTGTTCATAGCTTAGGGTATGAAGATGTAAATAATCATAACTAAACATTCAATGCAATTAAATCAATCATTCAATACAAAGTCAAATAAATTCGAACTAACTATTACATCATTTAAACTCAAAATTCAAATTCAAATCCAAATACATAGTTCAAATTAAATAAAACTAAATCCAAGTCCAAACGTATGCTAATTTCCATTTCCACCTGAAACATGTTAAAAATCAAGTGTCAACTCAAAGAGTTGGTGAGTTTCATAGGTTTGATCATATAAATAAAATAGTTTTTAATAATAGATAAGTTCAACACATGTGTAACATAAGCCAAATGCACAAAGCTTGTAAGTGAAACTAAGGCAGATCAGATAGTTAAGTTTGACCAATAGGTAACAATCACCACAAGTTTTCCTTTAAAGGGGAAAACCCAAAATGGGTGGGTGGTCAATCCAATGGCACCATTAATGCTTCCAAATAGTTAAGTTATGATCAATGCAAGTTCAACAAACAAGTTCACTACAACTAAGGCCAATAGCTAAGTTCACATGGTTTTAAGATAAGTTATGTTTATAACATGTTCCACCTCTAAAACATAAAACAAGTAAAATAGAGGCTATGAATACTCACCTTTTAGATAAGTTGGATAGCTTTGAAATAGATGCTCAAATGGTAGTTCCAGTGTGCCCAATAAGTTCAATATCAACCTATATAGTTCATTCATATAAGTTCGAATAGCTATGGCTTCTATGGAATACATAAGATCTATATAAATCATAAGGCTCGGTCTTGATAGTATAATTAGATGTTTTAACAATTTGTGTTGTTCAAAATGATAATTAAATCTTATTTGGTTTTGCAAAAGTTTACATTTAAATTTAAATATAAATTTTTATTTTTAAAGTTGAATCCTTTTAAGATGTAAATCTTTTAAATGGTTTTTAAGATTAAGATAAATTCAAGTTTATAAAATATATATGAAAAACAAAGATTGAAACAAGTTTAAATAAAATGTGTGAGTTTTATAAATAAGGGTTTTAATAAAATAATTTGGATTTATAAACATATAACAAAATGCTTTGGTTAATAGGTATATTGTTTGTTAAAATTTAATTATTATGTGTATAATACAACTTGTTAAAAATATTGTGTATTTAAATATTTAAAGTATACATACATGTATACATAGACATGTATGTAAGTTTGGAAGCATTAGAATAAAAAGAAAATATAAAAGAACTGTTATAAAAATATATTCCTATATTAAAATAGTTAAAACCCTTTTTTTATTTAGTTATTTATTTATATAAAAAATATATATATATATATTTTTCTGAAAAATTTTCTTTTTCTGAAAAATAATATAGGTTTTTATTTATAAAAATTTCTGGTGAAAACGGATTTTAAAAATAGTTTACGGTTTAAAAGTTATAAAAAAAATAAAGTTTTTTTTTTTAAAACAAAACCCGGCCTTAGCCGGGTCTAGAACCGGAGACCACTTGAACCGAATACCCGAGATTGAACCAGATGATCTAGACCGAAGTGTGCGAAAGGGTTGGTTTTCGATTATACTTAACATCAATCAGATCCGGTTCCCCCATTTCCAGTTCATATAACCGAGCCCTAGTTCCTTCGTCGATCAAATTCGAGAGTTAGGGAACCCGATGGTGTTTATAACCATGGGGCTTTCATTCGTGGATCAAAAACGAGTAGAAGGGTGTATGAAAAACCTACCTAGATTCGCGACTGAATGGATTTCGTTCGAGAGGAAGAAAGACGAGCGGCCGATGCTTCTGGGTCTCGATTTCTTGTTCCAAAAAGTTCTTGAAGGTGCTTGATGTATACAGAATGTTTCGTAGGTTTCAAAGGATCTTTTTGGTTGAATCAATTTAGTTTTTATACACGAATGCATCAAATTTGAATTCCGGTCGTGGTGTTTAATTTGGAAACGATTTTACGCGTTTAAGGTGTTAAATGATATTAATTGACGATATCAATCACATATCGCGTTCGAATAGTTGCCTAAAATGGTCGGGATTAGCTGTAACACGCTGGAATCGTTGGGATTTGATTCTGGGTCGCGATTGGCTCGAAATGGGTTTGGGTCGGCTGTTAGAGGGAGACGGGTAAGGGGGAAAGGGAGGTTTGGGTTAATGGCAGATTCAGTCCCTCACAATCCCCTTTCTAAAACAGTTTTTATGTTTTGACATTTTAACCCCTCAACTTTTATAACTCTTTATAAAATTATATTTATGCTTCCTACTTAATAAAAATTGATTATGTTTTTATAAAAACATTATTTTAATGTCACATTATAATTATAAAACTTAAAACATATTTATTTGTCTTATTTATTTAATTATGAATAATTTCTAAGTCTTACAAATATTTAAACTTTATTAAATACATACATATCTATATGCATATTTAATTAACTATTTATTTATTTTATTTTCTTGTACATATACATATACTTATCAATATGTGTATTTATGTAGAAAAGAAAAAAAAATTCAAATGACGTCATAATTGCTTTATTAACCATAAATGTTTATTACAAATGTCGTAAATGTTACAAAGATGTTCTTCCATTGAACTTAGCAATCTCGACGCCCACTAAAGTCGACCACCCATCGTTTGACACTGCTAATGTCGATGGTCCAAGGAGTTGGGTACTGAGCAGATCGTCGAGATTAAATAGCTCGATAGAATAAGTTCAATAGAAGCAAGTGCAGTCGATACTATAATATCGATGGGCTGGAAATCTATGCCATGAACTTTGTGTCGACATTAATAATTACGATGCCCATACCCAGCACCTTTACCCGTCGATACTCACCATTTAACTCCATCCAAGTGCCATGAACCTAAAAAAAGGCGAAAGCAATCGAAAACGAGATAGTAATGGAAGAATAAAGCATAAGGGGTCAGTATGGTATGCATACCTTTAGCCGATCCTAAGTGCCAGAGGTTTTCCATTTTTTCATCCAAACTTAGTCCCTATCATTTCTAACCTAAGTTAACAATATTAAAACTAAACTAATGGACTGGATTAGTACTTTTTGAGAAATTCATTATCAATATCATGGTGATGACCGATAATACATTATGAATGAATTTCATGTATAAGTAAAATGAAATATGATTTCTTGAATTACTAAATGATCCTATACCAAATTTTCTTAACATGTGATCATTTAAAGTAATGAACTAAAAATGTGAACATAAGATGTTATGGACTAAGCTTGGGATGGTTACAAAGACCAAGGCGCTCGTATATGGTTAAACAACTAAGTCAATTAACATGGAATTCTAAACATGAAATGAATACAAACTTACAAAATTATGAATTATGTGAACATGATTAGGGTTTTCAGTACAACACACTTATCAACAACAAGAGAGAACATCGATCATTTGTTCATCATACATCTAAATCATTCAGGTGAGTACATAGCCCCTCTTTTATACTTTAAAATCTTTTGGAGTGGAACATGTAAATACTATTTGTGAAACTTGCTTTTTAAATAGTTTTAACTACCCATAACTTATGTTTTGGCATATGTTGGTAAACTTAAACACATTTAAACACAAACAATGGATATAAGGCACTTAGTCATCACTTGTCATGGCACACGACCTAATCCAATTCATTTGTTTGTACAAGTTGGTTTTCAATTATGAATTAAAATATGTAACATGGATGCACATTTTTGAACAAGCTTATTCACATCATGTATGCCTATATTCAGTACTTGAAAGACTGAAATCAATATTCTCGGATTTCAGACACGAAGTTCACGCAATACATATCATGACTCAAGGGTTAGAAGTTATTAACTTAACCTCTAAGCTTGAGTTCACGCACTGGTTTATAGTGTAACATCAGTGCCGGAAACGCCACCGGAACAGTGATCTCTACAGTACATGAACAGTAAAACAGGTATGAATCATACACATTTCAGTAATTTTCATATTCATATCATTTATCATTATCATGGTGAGCTGTCATAGAACAGTTTCAGACACATTTAACAGAAAACACAGTTCAGAACAATGGTTCTTGAGTCAGAAAATTATCTGGCAATACAGAACCATCATGTGATTATTTGTTAGGATTTATTATGTATGAACGTATGTGAGACCTTATAGAGCAAACACACGAATGTCGTTATGTGAATGCTAAATTTACGGGTTATTCGTATAGGTGACGATCTGTACGAATATATCTGAAAGTTTAACGTTCTGAATGATATTCTAAAATTAGAAAACAAGATTGAAAAGTATAGTTATCGTCGTGTTCGTACGGGTGACGATTCGAACGAATACGCGCGACGACTGTACATTTCGATTTAAACAGTTTATTAATATTTTAAATTTAATAAATGCGAATATATTAGTTAATTTATTAGGAATCACAACCTAGAATAATTAGATGATTTCTAATTTTACAAACCGTGTCGTTCCGTCGCGAAAACTACGCGAACCGACGTTTTACGCGAAACCGATCGAGACCGAACGATCGGGTATTGTTCCCACATTTAATGTGGCATTAAATGTGACAACCAACCCATTCCACCCCTCCCTTTTCTTTCATTCACGTTCTAAGTCTCTCTCTCTCTCTAAGGATTGTTCTCTCAACTTCTCTCTACGAGATCTTAGCCATTTCTCAGCGGATTCGAGTGTTCTAGGAAGCAATACGTTCCCCTTGCTGTGTAGATCAAGGAAGTACAACTTATTCGAGTTTTCATCCACAAAATCTGAGGTATATTACTGTTTTTATCTCGGGTTGTGTTAGCCATTTCACGAGCACACATGAAAGTAGGGTTAGAACGATTTTTAGGGTTTTCTCTTGACTAATCGAGTTCACATGAGAGTATACAAGTTGTGTGTGTGTTTATTTACCATCAGGGATCGAGTTTGTGTAGAATGAATTACAGGTTCGTGGAATGCTAGTCGGCCGAACCCTGATGATCCTTGGCCGAACCCTTCTGGGTAGAGAACCCTGCAACGAACCCTGTTAACTACCTGCACCGAACCTGCGGGACCCCTGCAACGAACCCTGCTCCCAACTGATCACCGAACCTATTACCCACGAACCCTCCTTGGACGAACCCTAGAAGACGAACCTGCATGCATGGCGAACCTTCACTTGCTAACTGAACCATAGGGTGACGAACCATAGGCAAACGAACCTTTCTGTTAAGGCCGAACCCTATTCAGCCGAAGCTAGGGGGACAACGAATCTGCATGGTCGAACCTTGACCATGCAGAACACTTAGATGCCGAACCTTTTTAGTTGAACAAGTAGCCGAACCCTTACATCTTTGGAGATACCCGAACCTTAGTGACTGATCAAGAAAGGTTCGCTGCCTTGGGAGTGTATCGAACCTAAATGGTGTTTGAAAGTGGTTAAAGTGGGATCAAGAATCATGAGAACTAGTAGTAAGAACCTAGGAAATGTGTGATTCATCACCAACTTAGGTTTCTCATGGGTATTTAGAACAATTATGTATATACATGTGTGTGTGCATGAAAAAGGATAAAACCCTAATCATGCATGCATAGGTGTAACTAAATGTGCAACATATAAGGATATTGTTAAATAAATAAGATCACATGATCATAGACATCCATAAGAATCAAGAAACAATTCTAGACATCAATGGGAAATCAAGGATATTCAATTGGGCTTAAGTGGGCCCAATGGGGCTAAATTAAGCCCAACACACATCAAAAGTTAATTAAATTCAAGAAATGATATTCTTATAAAAGAAACATATTTATAACTTGTTAGAGGTTGTTAAATGATTTTGACTTAATATTGAATTGAAATGATAAATGATTGTAATATTTTAAATTAACTATCTATTGTGATTTAAATTGATTGGAATTTTGTTGAAGAATAGACAATATAATTGTTTGGATTTGCTCTAAAAACAAAGGAAACTCTGTCGAAATTTCTTAAAATTTAAAAGCAAGTTCATATAACTAGCCATGGGATTTGGGATCATAAGAAGGGTAACTAAGATTGATTAGATCTTAGATACACCTAGTACTAAGACACTTAGTTGCACACACAACAATACTCAAAGTCTTAGGCACAACGACTACTATGCATACTTATTATATTCGGATTCTATTAAAATAACTCAGGAACTGAAGAAACTTAGCTTACATACAGGAGCGCGCATTTTGTGTTAGATCAAATTACATAGCAACACAGGTGAGTTCATTGCCCCTTTTCTAACATTTTTGTTTTAAAACGCGGGGCTGAGAAGCATGCGTAAACTGTTTATTTAAATTGTTTACTTAAATGTTTTTATTTATTATATGTTTTACATATATATGTTTGTTGATATTCCTAGACTCCTGTCTAGGAAATTATTAAACAGATCAAGTTATCAAATAAATTTAAGTACTCTTACGAGTAATACCTTAAATTTAAACTCTAAATCAACCCTTAGCCCATCAAGCTCAAATTCAAGAATCTAAATTCAAAGTGAAATCAATTGAACAAAATCAAAAGATCACATTCAAAGAAGTCCTAACTCAGTGTGGGATCTGAGCACAAAGAATCATAATCAAATCAATTAAAGTCCCACTTAGATGCAGAAGACCATTGGGTCAATGAACTCACCTGTTTTGCTGTGCAAATGATTCACAAAAGATAATGCGTGCTCTTTGACTGTAGCTTATGTATCTTTAGCACCTGAATTGTTTGAAAGAAATTCGCATACAGTGAGTATTTATAATAGACGTCGTAACTAAGGTTTGGTCTCGGTGTGCAACTAAGTGTCCTATGATTACTAATGCGTATCTATGACTCCTTCTAACTAAGCCTAATTTATTACCCATTGATAACCCATATCCCAATATTAGTAGTTACTAAACCCCAGATGATTAGGGTTTAGTTTAATTACAATAAAAGTCTTTAGTTACATCATATTTAAATTACATCATTCTAAGTTAATTATTTAGAAAAACATTATTTCTTATCATTTAATAAAGTTTATGAATTTAACTTCTTTTATAAGAAAACATAAATTAATTTAAATGAATACCATTTAACATGTGATGGGCCAAGATGAAGCCCATTAGGCCATCCTCGGCCCATTCCTTGACTTTGAATCTTTGAACGATTTCTTGATATTTCTAGTGAATCATTTAGGTTGGTTTCACGTCCTTAATAGATTTCCTAAGATGTAAGTGTTAATGGTCATCTCAACACTTCACAATCTTAACTTATTGTTTCGGATTCACATGATTATGTAAAAGAACTTTAGTTTAACTCCCATTGTTACTATGATCCTTACTTGATTTATTGGCCTATGGTGAAACTATATCCACTCAACTCATATTGCTTGGAAATAGAAACCCTAATTTCATCCCATGCACACACATGATACCCCCATGCATGCACACATTTTTACTAAACCCACTCACGAAATGACAACCACCGGCTCAAACCCATACTCCACCAACATTGTACCGATTAGGGTGTAGACAATCAACCCAAATCCGATCGAATGGCTCTCGTGGTCGAATGGCTGTGGATTTAACCGAATGAGTCTCGGGCCGACAGAGGAAGATGGCTGATCGAATGAGGATGTGCCGAATGAGTTGGTGCGAATGGCTTGGCCGATCGAATGAGAGGTCGAATGAGGGCCTGATCGAATGAGTCTTTGATTTGGCCGAATGAAAGTTGGCAAATGAATCGAGTATGGCTGAAACCATTCGGCGAATGTGGACTGGTTGGACCGAGACCATTCGGCGAATGAAGGGGGTGATTCGGCAAGACCATTCGAGGGTCTGTAGGGAGTCATTCGATCTGCTGGTTTGGGCGAAAGTGTCTGGGTCGAATGAGTCTTGGTTCGTCGAATGAGAACTTGCCAAAGAGGAGATGGTCATTCGGCGAATGGGGTTTGACCCTCATTCGGCAGACTGGTTCTTGAGGCCGTTCGGCCGTTCGGGGAAAACCAGATGCAGCTAGGGTTTTTGAAGCACATCGACTACAGATCAACTAGAGCTTGTTCCTAAAATGTTCCAAGGGCTTAGTGGGTGTTTTCCTTAGGATTTGAAGTGCCTACACTGGGTTCTAGTGAGGGGTTCGAAATAGGGTTTAGAAAACCCTAAAATCGCAACACAAAGCTCGATTTTACCTCAAATCAGACGATGTAAAGCTTGGATCGACTGTACTTTCGTGTTCTACAAGTTGAGAGGGTCGTTTTGACACCAAGATAGCAAGATTTCGTGAAGAATCAAGGTAGGAATCTTAGAGAGAAGGTGATGATATGTTAGAGAGAGAAAGCTCCGAATTTTAGTGAGAGAGAGGAGAAATTGGCTGGTTGGTGAGGTTGGTGTGGTCTTAATGACCACCTTAAATGGTAGGGAAATACACGGGTTCGTTCGGGTTCGTTCGGTTTCGCGTGGTTTCGCGTAGAAACGTCGTTTTCGCGTCGTTTTCGTTATGAAACGACTCGGTTTTTAAAATAGAATCATAAAATTTATTTTAGGTTGTGATTCCTAATAAATTATCTAAATATCTTTTAATTATTTAATTTACAAAATATTTATTTAACGTTTAAATCGAATCGCGCAGTCATCGCGCGTATTTGTTCGAATCGTCACCCGATCAAACACGACGATAACTACACTTTTCAATATTGTTTTCTAATTTTTGAACATCATTCAGAACGTTAAACTTTCAGGCTTATTCGTACAGATCGTCACCTATACGAATAATCTGTCGGTTTAGCATTCACTTAACGATATTCGTGTTGTTTTGTCCTGTAAGGCCTCACATACGTATATACATAATAAGATCCTAACAAATAAGTTACATGATGGTTCTGTGTTGCCAGATAATTATCCGACTCAAGAACCATTGTTCTGAACTGATTTCTCTGAAATGACTGTGAATTCACTGTTTCGATAATATGAAATGATAATGAGGTTTGATATGAACATAAAATACACTGATATACATGAAAATTGTACCTGATTACTGTTCACGCACTGTTACGATCACTGTTCCGGTGACGGTTCCGGCACTGATGTTACAGTCTCCCCTTGTTAAAGAAATTTCGTCCCGAAATTTAAGAATTGTTATCGGGTACGGCTTCCTCTTCAAACAGTTGGGGATACTTTAACTTCATGTGATCCTCACGTTCCCAAGTAAACTCGGGTCCGCGTCTTGAATTCCATCGAAGCTTTACAATCGGAATACGGTTTCGCCTCAGTTGCTTGACTTTGCGATCCATAATCTCTAAAGGTTCTTCGACAAAATGCAACTGATCATCAACTTGAATCTCTACGAGTGGAATGACGAGTGATTCGTCAGCAAGGCATTTCTATAAATTCGAGACGTGAAACGCATCATGCACATCACTGAGTTCATCTGGTAATCTCAGTCTATACGCTACAGGACCAATATGTTCGATGATTTCGAACGGTCCCACGTATCGTGGTGCTAATTTGCCTTTCTTTCCAAAGCGTACTACACCTTTCCATGGAGAAACCTTCAACATGACACGGTTTCCCACTTGGAATTCCAACGGCTTACGCCGTTTGTCAGCGTAGCTTTTCTGTCTGCTTCTTGTAGCTTGCAATCTTCTCTGAATCTGAGCAATCTCGTCAGTGGTTTCCTAAATAAGCTCTGGCCCAGTTATACGGTTATCTCCGATTTCAGTCCAACAGATCGGTGATCGACATTTCCGGCCATAGAGAGCCTCGAATGGTGCACATCCGATACTGCTGTGGTAACTGTTATTGTAGGAGAACTCAATCAGTGGCAAATGAGAATCCCAATTCCCACCGAAATCCAGAACACAGGTCCTTAACATATCCTCTAGGGTCTGAATCGTACGTTCGCTTTGACCGTCCGTTTGTGGATGGTAAGCTGTACTCAGATTTAACTGTGTCCCTAGAAATTTCTGCAGTGATTGCCAGAACCTTGAAGTAAATCTGCTGTCTCTATCAGAAATAATTGACAATGGTACACCATGACGTACCACTATCTCATTGATGTACAATCTCGCCAGTCTATCCATCGTGAAGGTTTCACGCATCGGCAAGAAATGAGCAGATTTTGTTAATCGATCAATGATCACCCAAATTGTATCGTGACCACTGGAAGTGCGGGGTAGCTTGGTAATGAAGTCCATAGCTATTTGTTCCCACTTCCAGAGTGGAATCTCAGGCTGTTCCAGTAAACCAGACGGTCTCTGGTGTTCCGCCTTTACTCTTGCACACGTAAGACATCTGCCGACATATTCGGCTATGTCCTTCTTCATTACCGGTCACCAATAAAATCTCTGTAAGTCTGGATACATTTTAAAGGCGCTCGGATGCACTGATTATCTGGAATGTGTGCCTTCTCAAGAGTAAGTCTTCTGGATTTACCTATCACCAGAATCCACCCACCATTTTAGTAGTAGGTATTTCATCCGATTTATCTCAAACTATCTTTCAGTTCTACAATTTGACACACTCCTTAAAACTTTCGTAGGTGACTCTCACAACTATAGGTGTTGATCGTCGGATCGAGATCCCTAAGTCGCACATGGTAAATCCTTAGGTTATTTGATATAACCGTATACGTACTTCACCATTTGTTTAATCTATTCTCAGCTTGAAAGTGTACATTATACCTCGGGGAGGTCTACCTAAGGTATGGTAGTTCTATTAGGATAAAGGTAATGATTTACCTTTTAAGTAATCCTATACTCATTCGCGAGGTGATGTATATCTAACTCACTCCTACCCAAAATCATGTCACTTACGGAAAACCCATTATAAATGTTGTTTCCAACTGTTACTTATTCTTATCCTTACTTCACAATTTAAGAAATTAACATAGAGTTGTTCCTCCTTTAACAGCTCTAGATTATCCCTGAGATGTTGTTCGCGTTCTGTCTTGTTGCTAAAATGAATTAGTATGCCATCTTTATTTAAAATGACAAATTGATCCAGATACAGCTTGCACACTCGGTTCATGAGGTTCATAAAAACTATGAGTGCCTCCCTCTATCCGAAAGGCATTATCAAAGTTTGAAATGCCTATACTTCATTGGGAATGTCGTCCCTTGTCATAACTTCGTCTTGCTTTCACAACTGATTTCTCTTGATCCACTTATCCTAATTTAACTATGATTCTAGCACAGTCCTAAAGTTTATCATGTTCTAAAATCCTAGAACCGAGGTTCTCTAAATCAAATGATTTGAGTCCTATGGTTCTAGGTGAAAAAAATAATAGTTTACATACTAGCTTTAGCATCTAACTATCTACGGCCTTCTAATGTTCTACTAGATAAGGTTATTTTCCTAACTATAGTAACTAGACTGTAATTAAGAGGAACCCTACCTTTATTCATTTACTCAATGTTTATTTGACCTAAGGCTTTATTAAGTTACCATTCCTATTATCTTATTTGCATCTAACTTAAGTAAAGTCTCCTTGGGTTTATCATTTCTAAAGCCCCAATGGAGTATGTTTTTCAAATTAGCACTCCAATAGGTAATTTAACATGACAATATGATACATGCATACCTGTGGGATCTTCGGACTCCGAATGTTCCCCAGGAGCTGGTAAAGCAAGTAGTTCCTCAGTGACTGCTGGGTCTGCGGGAGGTCTTTGCCTAGGGCAGTCCCTTTTGAAATGCCCAAACATTCCACATGTGTAGCAGTTGTTATTAGGAGAGGATGAAGAGGTGTTCACTTTTTGTTTCTGTTTCCTAGTTAGGATATACCGACACTGTTGAATCCAGTGTCCTATTCTCCCACAATTCAGACAGTGTCTGCAGGGTTTCCCCTTGTCATGGTGAAAACCACATTTGGCACATTTAGGATCTGTACCAACGTATTGACGGGAAGTAGAGGTCATTGGTGACCTACACTGCTGCATCCAGTGTCCCGTCTTTCCACAGCGTGTACATTGCACACATGAGGGTTCAGCTTGATGAAGGGGAGCTTTTCCCTTGGAAAGTGTAGAACTTGTGGAAGATATCCTCACGGGGCAGTCTCGTGAAATGTGTTCAGACAGTCCGCACACATAGCAATCCTTGCTGTGGCGAGGAAGAGGATATGTAGTGTTTCCAGGATTTTGGTTATGAGTCGGGGGATTATTACAATCTCGACTCCAGTGTCCCTTTTCCCCGCAGTTCAGACAATGTTTGCACAGTTTACCCTTAGCATGGTGAAGACCGCACGTGACACATGAAGGAAATTTGCCAGCATAACACTTATGACTCTCTGACTCTGGAGTAACGGCAATCTGGCGAAGGGGAATGGCCTCAGTGTAGATTACAAGGTCTCTTGATTTTTCAGAATGACACCTTTTCCGCTTCTTGCTCGACTCTCCTGTTTCCGATTTCTTCTGCTCTGTAGAAAGTAGTGGGAAGATTTTAGCAAACTCCTCACTGTTCCTGATCTGGGTGATGATTTCAGGGAGAATCGCCACCAACTGTTCAGTGATCAGGGTTGCAAGTGCCTCGACTGCTGGATCCGTCTCTTGCGAAGGTAGAGGCGGTGATGGTTGTCTTCTTGGTGACATTCTAATCATAACCAATATAGTATTGGTTAGTGCAATGATCGAATGCAGAAGACATAATGCAATAATGTCTTAAATCTTAAGTTCTCTACATGCAGGGTCCCTAGGTTATAGTCTAGGCCAAACCGTTTAAACAAATGACCTATATTTCTCTATAACCATGGCTCTGATACCAATCTGTCACACCCCGAGCCGGCGGGATAGGATCGGTTGTCCCGTCGGGCGGAAGGTTCCCGGGACGCGATATCGTGAGTGATAATCGTGATGATCAGATTGTTTACATTGCACATGATACAAATGAGAAATGATAACTACAATAGAATTACAAAGTTAAATTACATCGGTATTGTTTATAATTTAACAATGTAAATCTACCATCAACATCATAACTTTCTATCTTGCATTTATACAAGATATACAAAATAATTCGTATAATGATGTCTTCAAAAATATGCAGGTCCAAAATACTAAGTCTTCTATCTGAAGTCATAGTCCAAAAGGAATAACTCCTTAGTTGACCTGTTCGTCACCTGAGAAGTCATGCAAAAATCAAGTCAACACATGGTTGGTGAGTTCATATAGTTTTATGAATTGAAATGATTTGAAAACCTCTTTCGGTAAAGACCCTAACCTCATTAACTCCACCTGTAATATCCACATCGGTATGCCTATATATAGGGAATCACGAAAGGGTCAAGCCCAGACGCTATCCCACCACATACTAATATGTATATGACACTGTTGTTAATGATAATTAAGCATTTTTACCCAACACCTCTGATTTAGATCATGATATTGAAATCTGATATGCCTTTGATTTATTGGGTTCCTCATAGATATATGATTTCCCAAAAAGACAGTGATAATAGTAAAATGTCAAATATTTAATTTATTAACTAAATAAAACATTTAAATACAACTAAGACATGATGATTGGGTATGATTTTACTCAATCAGTTAGACTTAGTTGTTGGTGGTTGTCCAAGTTGTAACCTCTCGCACGTGACCCATGTCAGGCATAACTCACAAGGAGTACACCTGAACTGAGCGGGATTTTAATGATTTGCCCGTTACAGCTTGACCCAATGGTCTTCTGCATCTGAGTGGGACTTTAATGTTTTGCCCGTTACAGCCTGACCCAATGGTCTTCTGCATCTGAGTGGGACTTTAAGGATATCCTGTGATTCTTGATCTCTTGATTCTCATGATTTTGACTTTGATATTGATTTCATTTGATCGTTCATGTTATTGCCCTTTACAGCCTGACCCGAAGGTCTTCTGCATCTGAGTGGGACTTTATATGTGTGTTACACGTGGTCTTGATTCCATATACAACTGACATCCACCTTGACTGGAGTATTAATGAGTTCATTAGATCATAATGATTTCATTATTTCAATGATTCACACACATTTATGATTTCTGATTTCTTGAGTCTCTTGATCTTGATCTTTTGAATTTCATTCACTATGATAATTGATTTGATTATGATTCTTTGTGCTCAGATCCCACACTGAGTTAGGACTTCTTTGAATGTGATCTTTTGATTTTGTTCAATTGATTTCACTTTGAATTTAGATTCTTGAATTTGAGCTTGATGGGCTAAGGGTTGATTTAGAGTTTAAATTTAAGGTATTACTCGTAAGAGTACTTAAATTTATTTGATAACTTGATCTGTTTAATAATTTCCTAGACAGGAGTCTAGGAATATCAACAAACATATATATGTAAAACATATAATAAATAAAAACATTTAAATAAACAGTTTAAATAAAACAGTTTACGCATGCTTCTCAGCCCCGCGTTTTAAAACAAAAATGTTAGAAAAGGGGCAATGAACTCACCTGTTTTGATGTGCAAATGATTCACAAAAGATAATGCGCGCTCTTTGACTGTAGCTTATGTATCTTTAGCACCTGAATTGTTTGAAAGAAATTCGCATACAGTGAGTATTTATAATAGACGTCGTAACTAGGGTTTGGTCTCGGTGTGCAACTAAGTGTCCTATGATTACTAATGCGTATCTATGACTCCTTCTAACTTAGCCTAATTTATTACCCATTGATAACCCATATCCCAATATTAGTAGTTACTAAACCCCAGATGATTAGGGTTTAGTTTAATTACAATAAAAGTCTTTAGTTACATCATATTTAAATTACATCATTCTAAGTTAATTATTTAGAAAAACATTATTTCTTATCATTTAATAAAGTTTATGAATTTAACTTCTTTTATAAGAAAACATAAATTAATTTAAATGAATACCATTTAACATGTGATGGGCCAAGATGAAGCCCATTGGGCCATCCTCGGCCCATTCCTTGACTTTGAATCTTTGAACGATTTCTTGATATTTCTAGTGAATCATTTAGGTTGGTTTCACGTCCTTAATAGATTTCCTAAGATGTAAGTGTTAATGGTCATCTCAACACTTCACAATCTTAACTTATTGTTTTCGGATTCACATGATTATGTAAAAGAACTTTAGTTTAACTCCCATTGTTACTATGATCCTTACTTGATTTATTGGCCTATGGTGAAACTATATCCACTCAACTCATATTGCTTGGAAATAGAAACCCTAATTTCATCCCATGCACACACATGATACCCCCATGCATGCACACATTTTTACTAAACCCACTCACGAAATGACAACCACCGGCTCAAACCCATACTCCACCAACATTGTACCGATTAGGGTGTAGACAATCAACCCAAATCCGATCGAATGGCTCTCGTGGTTGAATGGCTGTGGATTTAACCGAATGAGTCTCGGGCCGACAGAGGAAGATGGCTGATCGAATGAGGATGTGCCGAATGAGTTGGTGCGAATGGCTTGGCCGATCGAATGAGAGGTCGAATGAGGGCCTGATCGAATGAGTCTTTGATTTGGCCGAATGAAAGTTGGCAAATGAATCGAGTATGGCTGAAACCATTCGGCGAATGTGGACTGGTTGGACCTAGACCATTCGGCGAATGAAGGGGGTGATTCGGCAAGACCATTCGAGGGTCTGTAGGGAGTCATTCGATCTGCTGGTTCGGGCGAAAGTGTCTGGGTCGAATGAGTCTTGGTTCGTCGAATGAGAACTTGCCAAAGAGGAGATGGTCATTCGGCGAATGGGGTTTGACCCTCATTCGGCAGACTGGTTCTTGAGGCCATTCGGCCGTTCGGGGAAAACCAGATGCAGCTAGGGTTTTCGAAGCACATCGACTACAGATCAACTAGAGCTTGTTCCTAACATGTTCCAAGGGCTTAGTGGGTGTTTTCCTTAGGATTTGAAGTGCCTACACTGGGTTCTAGTGAGGGGTTCAAAATAGGGTTTAGAAAACCCTAAAATCGCAACACAAAGCTCGATTTTACCTCAAATCAGACGATGTAAAGCTTGGATCGACTGTACTTTCGTGTTCTACAAGTTGAGAGGGTCGTTTTGACACCAAGATAGCAAGATTTCGTGAAGAATCAAGGTAGGAATCTTAGAGAGAAGGTGATGATATGTTAGAGAGAGAAAGCTCCGAATTTTAGTGAGAGAGAGGAGAAATTGGCTGGTTGGTGAGGTTGGTGTGGTCTTAATGACCACCTTAAATGGTAGGGAAATACACGGGTTCGTTCGGGTTCGTTCGGTTTGGCGTGGTTTCGCGTAGAAACGTCGTTTTCGCGTCGTTTTCGTTACGAAACGACTCGGTTTTTAAAATAGAATCATAAAATTTATTTTAGGTTGTGATTCCTAATAAATTATCTAAATATCTTTTAATTATTTAATTTACAAAATATTTATTTAACGTTTAAATCGAATCGCGCAGTCATCGCGCGTATTTGTTCGAATCGTCACCCGATCAAACACGACGATAACTACACTTTTCAATATTGTTTTCTAATTTTTGAACATCATTCAGAACGTTAAACTTTCAGGCTTATTCGTACAGATCGTCACCTATACGAATAATCTGTCGGTTTAGCATTCACTTAACGATATTCGTGTTGTTTTGTCCTGTAAGGCCTCACATACGTATATACATAATAAGATCCTAACAAATAAGTTACATGATGGTTCTGTGTTGCCAGATAATTATCCGACTCAAGAACCATTGTTCTGAACTGATTTCTCTGAAATGACTGTGAATTCACTGTTTCGATAATATGAAATGATAATGAGGTTTGATATGAACATAAAATACACTGATATACATGAAAATTGTACCTGATTACTGTTCACGCACTGTTACGATCACTGTTCCGGTGACGGTTCCGGCACTGATGTTACATTTACCAAAGGAGGTTTTCAAATCATTTTCGAATCATTTTCAAATCATTTCCAAATACTAAATTATATGAACTCACCAACCATGTGTTGACTTTTATTTTTGCATGACTTCTCAGGTGACGAACAGGTTAATTAGGAAGTCATTTCTTTTGGACTAGGACTTCATATAGAAGACTAGTATTTTGGACCTGCATACTTTTGAAGACATCATGATACAAATTATTTTGTATATCTTGTGTAAATACAAGATAGTCTTTTATTGATGTTTTACAATAGATTTACGTTGTTAAATTATAAACGACACTGCTGTAATTTAACTTTGTAATTCTATTATATTTAGCATTTCTCATTTATATCATGTGCAATGTAAACAATCTGATCACTTTGATTATCACTCACGATATCGCGCCCCGGAAACCTTCCGCCCGACGGGGACTTCGATCCAACCCCGCCGGCTTGGGGTGTGACAGATTGGTATCAGAGCCATGGTTATAGAGAAATATAGGTCACTTATTTAATTGGTTTGGCCTAGACTATAACCTAGGGACCCTGCATGTAGAGAAAACAAAATTTAGGAAATTACTTGCATACTGTCTCCTATAATTGATCATTGCACTAACCGATAACTTTATTGGTTATGATCAGAATGCCGCCGAGGAGACAACCTCCCTTGATACAGCTACCACCTCGAGACATGGCACCACACTCATCCACACCGTCTCCGAACGACTCTCCACCACCACCTCCTCCACCTCCTCCTCCCCCTCCTCCATTGATTACTCAAGCAACTGGTTCGGGCACAGCACCGACCATGGATCCTGCTACTATCGCTCTGGTGACGTTACTGAGTAGCCAGATGACAAATCAGATGAAAGAAGCAATACCGGAGATGTTCCTTCGTCTTCGTAATGAAATCCTCAACACTGGCAACACATCAGGAGAAGCCAGTGGAAATACTGGAGATTCCTCCCATTACTCCTACAAGTCCTTTGTAGGATGTAAACCACCCAGTTTTAGTGGGTCTGAAGGCGCCGTTGGATTAATCCAATGGATTGAGAAGATTGAGGCAACATTGGATCTTTGCAGCTGCCCCGAACACCACAAGGTCCGTTACTCAGCGGGAACATTCAACAAACGGGCTCTGACCTGGTGGAATGGTCAGATCAACGCCTGAGGAAGAGAGGAAGCTATGGCAATGTCATGGGAAGACTTCAAGACACTGCTGCGAACATAATTCTGTCCCAAGAATGAATTGCAGAAGTTGGAGGTTGAACTATCCAACAATGTGATGAAGGGGGCTGATCACATGGGGTACACTACTCGTTACCATGAGTTAGTTGCTTTGGTACCAGATATGGTACCAACTCTGGAGAAAAGGATAGACCGTTATGTGGGTGGACTTCCCGCCTTCATTCAGGGCATGGTTGTTTCAGCCAACCCTACTACTGTTGAATCTGCAGTGAGACTGTCTGGGAAACTCACTGACCTCATGGTAGCCTCTGGAGTTCTAAAGAAGGAGGCTGAACCCAATAAGAACAAAGCGGAGTCTTCCAAGAAACCCCACCACCATCAAAAGAAGAAACAGAAGACCATCAAGAACTACGCGGTGGCCACACCTCTGCAACAAATAGCAGCAACACCACAAAACCCCAACCGCAAACCCTACACTGGCACATATCCTCTGTGTGCCAAGTGTCAGTATCACCACACTGCTGACACTCCCTGCAAACATTGCACGGGATGTGGACGGAAGGGCCATTGGGTCCAATACTGTAGGATGACTCCTAATCAAGCAGTCAACAATGCTGCTCTAGCTCTCCCTCCACCAGCTAATCAGAACCATGGTGGATGCTATAACTGTGGCGAACAAGGCCACTTTGCGAAGAACTGCCCAAAGAAGGCACAACCAGCAGTTCAAGCACCACGTGGACGAGCTTTCGCTATCGGAGCACCAGCTGCACGCCATGACCCAAATGTGGTCACTGGTACGTTTCTCTTACATGATTTTTATGCATCTGTCTTATTTGATACTGGTGCGGATCAGAGTTTTATCTCTACCGATTTTGCATGCCAACTAGATTCATTAGAGGAACAGTTAGACTCCCCTTACATTATAGAAGTAGCTAACGGGAAACAGATTACAGTTAGCACAGTTTATAGAAATTGCCCATTGACACTTAGTGGTCATACATTTGCCATCGATTTGATACCGATGGAGTTGGGTAGTTTCGACATCATTGTTGGAATGGATTGGCTTTCCTCTAACCGAGTGGAAGTTATCTATTCTGAGAAGCTGCTTCGAATTCCATTGCCGAGCGATCGTGTATTGGAAGTAAAAGGGGATCAAGCAAAACGAAGTGTCAAAATCATCTCTTGCATAAAGGCGCGTAAGTGTCTACAGAAGCAGTGCATAGCTTTTCTGGCTCATGTGGTGGAAAAAGAGAAAGACAAGAAGAAGATTCAAGAGGTACCGGTAGTGAAAGAATATCCTGAAGTGTTTCCTAAAGATCTACCAGGTTTGCCACCTGTGCGACCAGTAGAGTTTCGTATTGACTTAATTCCTGGAGCAACTCCTGTTGCTAAATCTCCTTACAGGTTAGCACCTTCAGAGATGCAGGAATTGTCTAATCAATTACAGGAGCTACTTGACAAGGGTTTCATCAGACCGAGCTACTCACCTTGGGGAGCTCCGGTCTTGTTCGTGAAAAAGAAAGACGGGTCGTTCAGAATGTGCATAGATTACAGAGAGCTGAACAAACTAACCATCAAGAATCGGTATCCATTGCCGAGAATTGATGATTTGTTTGACCAACTGCAAGGAGCTCAATACTTCTCCAAGATTGACTTGCGGTCCGGATATCATCAGTTGAGAGTTCAAGATGAAGACATACCGAAAACGGCCTTCCGAACAAGATACGGGCATTATGAATTTATGGTGATGCCCTTCGAATTGACAAATGCACCAGCGGTTTTCATGGATCTCATGAACCGAGTGTGCAAGCCGTACTTGGATCAGTTTGTCATTGTTTTCATTGATGACATACTGATTTATTCCAAGACCAAAACAGAACATGAGCAACACCTTAAAAAGATCTTGGAACTGTTGAAGAAAGAACAACTCTATGCTAAATTCTCTAAATGTGAATTTTGGCTAAGAGAAGTTCAATTTCTGGGTCATGTAGTCAACAGTGAGGGGATTCACATAGACCCTGCCAAGATCGAGGCGATAAAGAATTGGGACACTCCGAAGACACCGACGGAGATACGGTCTTTTCTGGGATTGGCAGGTTATTATAAAAGGTTTATCTCGAATTTTTCTAAGTTAGCTCTACCACTCACTAAGTTAACCCAGAAAAGTGAACCGTTTGTTTGGGAGCAGAAACAGGAAGATGCTTTCCAGACATTGAAACAGAAACTATGTGATGCTCCAATTCTATCTCTCCCAGAGGGCTGTGATGACTTTGTTGTGTACTGCGATGCTTCCCATCAGGGACTCGGTTGTGTATTAATGCAACGGGACAAAGTCATAGCCTATGCATTAAGACAGTTAAAGGTTCATGAGAAGAATTACACTACTCATGATCTTGAACTGGGAGCTGTAATCTTCGCGTTGAAGATTTGGAGACATTACTTATATGGCACCAAGTGTACCATATTCACTGATCACAAAAGTCTACAGCACATCTTTGATCAGAAGGAGCTCAACATGCGACAGCGCCGTTGGGTTGAACTTCTGAATGACTACGATTGTGTGATCAAGTACCATCCGGGAAAGACGAACGTTGTAGCTGACGCCTTGAGCCGGAAGGAACGAGTCAAACCCCTACGTGTTAGAGCGATGGGGATAACCGTGCAGACCAGTTTAAGTGACAAGATTATTCAAGCGCAACAAGAAGCACTTGACCGAGATAATCTGAAGAAAGAACTTGATTGCGGAGCAGAGAAACAGTTCGACACGAAGTCTGACGGAATGATCTGCTACCGGGAACGTGTATGGATACCGGCGGTAGATGAATTGAGGAAACTTATCTTCGATGAAGAACACAAGACTAAATATTCTGTTCATCCAGGTGCTGATAAGATGTACCAAGACTTGCGTGGATTTTATTGGTGGCCTGGAATGAAGAAGGACATAGCCGAATACGTCGGTCAATGTCTAACGTGTGCGAAGGTAAAGGCGGAACACCAGAGACCGTCTGGCTTACTGGAACAGCCTGAGATTCCGCTCTGGAAGTGGGAACAAATAGCTATGGATTTCATTACCAAGCTACCCCGCACTTCCAGTGGTCATGATACAATTTGGGTGATCATTGATCGTTTAACAAAATCTGCTCATTTCTTGCCCATGCGTGAGAACTTCACCATGGATAAACTGGCAAGATTATACATCAACGAGATAGTGGTACGCCACGGTGTGCCATTGTCTATTATTTCTGATCGAGACAGCAGATTCACATCAAGATTCTGGCAATCTTTACAGAAATCTCTAGGGACACAGTTAAATCTGAGTACAGCTTACCACCCACAAACGGATGGTCAAAGCGAACGTACTATTTAAACCCTAGAGGACATGTTAAGGACCTGTGTATTGGACTTTGGTGGGAACTGGGACTCCCATTTGCCACTGATCGATTTCTCCTACAATAACAGTTACCACAACAGTATTGGATGTGCACCATTCGAGGCTCTTTATGGCCGGAAATGTCGATCACCGATCTGTTGGACTGAAGTTGGAGACAATCGAATAACTGGGCCAGAACTGATCCAAGAAACCACTGATGATCCTTGGCTAATCGAGTTCACATGGGAGTATACAAGTTGTGTGTGTGTTTATTTACCATCAGGGATCGAGTTTGTGTAGAATGAATTACAGGTTCGTGGAATGCTAGTCGGCCGAACCCTGATGATCCTTGGCCGAACCCTTCTGGGTAGAGAACCCTGCAACGAACCCTGTTAACTACCTGCACCGAACCTGCGGGACCCCTGCAACGAACCCTGCTCCCAACTGATCACCGAACCTATTACCTACGAACCCTCGTTGGACGAACCCTAGAAGACGAACCTGCATGCATGGCGAACCTTCACTTGCTAACTGAACCATAGGGTGACGAACCATAGGCAAACGAACCTTTCTGTTAAGGCCGAACCCTATTCAGCCGAAGCTAGGGGGCAACGAATCTGCATGATCGAACCTTGACCATGCAGAACACTTAGATGCCGAACCTTTTTAGTTGAACAAGTAGCCGAACCCTTACATCTTTGGAGATACCCGATCCTTAGTGACTGATCAAGAAAGGTTCGCTGCCTTGGGAGTGTATCGAACCTAAATGGTGCTTGAAAGTGGTTAAAGTGGGATCAAGAATCATGAGAACTAGTAGTAAGAACCTAGGAAATGTGTGATTCATCACCAACTTAGGTTTCTCATGGGTATTTAGACCAATTATGTATATACATGTGTGTGTGCATGAAAAAGGATAAAACCCTAATCATGCATGCATAGGTGTAACTAAATGTGCAACATATAAGGATATTGTTAAATAAATAAGATCACATGATCATAGACATCCATAAGAATCAAGAAACAATTCTAGACATCAATGGGAAATCAAGGATATTTAATTGGGCTTAAGTGGGCCCAATGGGGCTAAATTAAGCCCAACACACATCAAAAGTTAATTAAATTCAAGAAATGATATTCTTATAAAAGAAACATATTTATAACTTGTTAGAGGTTGTTAAATGATTTTGACTTAATATTGAATTGAAATGATAAATGATTGTAATATTTTAAATTAACTATCTATTGTGATTTAAATTGATTGGAATTTTGTTGAAGAATAGACAATATAATTGTCTGGATTTGCTCTAAAAACAAAGGAAACTCTGTCGAAATTTCTTAAAATTTAAAAGCAAGTTCATATAACTAGCCATGGGATTTGGGATCATAAGAAGGGTAACTAAGATTGATTAGATCTTAGATACACCTAGTACTAAGACACTTAGTTGCACACACAACAATACTCAAAGTCTTAGGCACAACGACTACTATGCGTACTTATTATATTCGGATTCTATTAAAATAACTCAGGAACTGAAGAAACTTAGCTTACATACAGGAGCGCGCATTTTGTGTTAGATCAAATTACATAGCAACACAAGTGAGTTCATTGCCCCTTTTCTAACATTTTTGTTTTAAAACGCGGGGCTGAGAAGCATGCGTAAACTGTTTATTTAAATTGTTTACTTAAATGCTTTTAAAATTTATATGTTTTACTTATATATAAATGTTATCCTAGACCATGTCTAGGAAGATTTTATGCAGGTTTACTAACCGATTTACTTATATACTAAGTGAATAATCGAGTTAAACTAAACTTTTCAATAAGTCTAAACATTTCAAACGAATCAAATCAAACATTTTGACAAATCAAGTGGGTGAATTCAAGGAATCAAATCAAACATTTTGACAAATCAAGTGGGTGAATTCAAGGAATCAAATCAAACATTTTGACAAATCAAGTGGGTGAATTCAAGGAATCAAATCAAGCATTTTGACAAAACAAGTGTGGGACATCAAGACATTAACAAAACAATCTTTGCAAAGACAACATTCAATGTTCTACAAACCAAGTGTTTGTTGAATAACGAATCAAGTGTACAATCGATCAATGAATCTTGTATTCTATGATCAACACATCAAGTACATCTTGTGACATAATCAGACGAATCATTAAATCATTTTTAAGGGATAGTATGGGAAATATCAGAGATAACATATGCCAACACATTGAATCCAGAAATCCTATATTTCAAGAAGTCCTAGCTAGACTGATTGACTTGTAGGTCTTATGTTTGAGGTTATTTACAGAATTCCCTAACTACTAAGTACCTAGATTGACAGACTAGTCTACTCGAGTATGACCAAAGGCCCCAATCATAAGGACTTAGATTTTATTAAATGTTTACTTACTTGTTTAATTAAGCATTTATAACTGTTTATACAATTGTGTGGTTGATCATATTGTGTGATGAACTTGTGAAATCAACATGGATTTCAAACGATTGTAATGACAGGGACAACAAACAGAAGAGTCATGGGTAAATGGTAGGGTAAAAATGCCTAATTATCATTAACAACAATGTCCTATGCGGATTAGTATGTGGTGGGATGGCGTCTGGGCGGGGTTGTAGCCTCGACTCAGGGGTATGCCCTATACATAAGCATACCGATCTGGATGATACATGTGGAGTTAGTGAGGTTAGGGTCTTTACCAAAGGAGGTTTTCAAATCATTTTCGAATCATTTTCAAATCATTTTCAAATACTAAATTATATGAACTCACCAACCATGTGTTGACTTTTATTTTTGCATGACTTCTCAGGTGACGAACAGGTTAATTAGGAAGTCATTTCTTTTGGACTAGGACTTCATATAGAAGACTAGTATTTTGGACCTGCATACTTTTGAAGACATCATGATACAAATTATTTTGTATATCTTGTGTAAATACAAGATAGTCATTTATTGATGTTTTACAATAGATTTACATTGTTAAATTATAAACGACACTGCTGTAATTTAACTTTGTAATTCTATTATATTTAGCATTTCTCATTTATATCATGTGCAATGTAAACAATCTGATCACTTTGATTATCACTCACGATATCGCGCCGCGGGAACCTTCCGCCCGACGGGGACTTCGATCCAACCCCGCCGGCTCGGGGTGTGACATATAGTTGGTACTAGGTGATCACAAAAAGGGAAAACGGGTTCTACACCAAGGTCAGAGTTGGTTTTAATTAACTTTATAGCCAAAGATGGATTGGTGTAGACTTAGAAATATGAGTAAGCTGTTGATTAACTTTCACAGCCTAGACCATATTGGACGCACTTTCATTGACATAGAGTTAGTTCTAATTTATTCTATTACCATGGGCTGTGTTGGGTATTAGTTAATATTTTCCTAACTCCAAACGTAGTTTGGGACTTGTATTTAATATGACAATAGGAAATACTTGAGGATAATTTGCGTTACAATAGTGTGTTACTACATTTACGGTTTATACATACACATTCTGTATACAGTACTTATTTGTACATATTTCCTTGGTTATTTGAACTCAGGTTTTATGCAGCTTACACTCACAAGTTTACCAACGGTTATCTTTTCGAACTTATATTTTGATTGTCATATATTATATGTTTTACAATATTTAAACCTATGTATCTCACCAACTAGTATTTGTAGTCGACAGATTTTCTTCACATGTTTCAGGTGATCAAAGATAGGCAAAGGACATGAACAACTAAGACGAACTAGTCTAAGATAGAACAACATCAAGAAACAAGCTAGGATGGATTAGAAACTCATATAAATCCTTGTTGTTTAATTATCTTGTCAGTTCTTATTTTGTAATCATTATTTTTGAGTCGGTTACTTGTATTCTTTTGGTAGTTAGATATGATCCGTAAACATTACTTTAATCATATGAAACCTAGTAATTCGTTGTGCTTGTTCATCATTAATCTTGTGCATTGAATCAACCGATCAATCGATCAGTCGTCACCTCATTGTGGATTCCGCATGTGGCATAGGGGTGTGACATAAAGTTCTTGATGCGCTTCCATCTTCATGGGAGACATATGTCTTGATCATAAGAGAAGATACATACTTGGAGATTACTGAACTTGAAGTGTTGATATCCGAAATCTAATCTTTTGATATATACATGCTGAAGAAAAGGGCTGGAAATAAATATTCAACTTAAAACCCGGGCCCTTGCATAAAAACCATTGTAGATCCTGCCACCACTTCAGGTTCAGTTGTGTTTTTATCAAGTACTGAAGATGGTGAAAGAGTGGTTGTCATTGATGAAACAACAGAGGAATGTTTTACGTCTGTGACTGGCTGTCACACCCCGAGCCGGCGGGGTTGGATCGGAGTCCCCGTCGGGCGGAAGGTTCCCGGGGCGCGATATCGTGAATGATAATCGAAATGATCAGATTGTTACATTGCACATGATACATAAATGAGAAACATGCTATAATAAAATAGAATTACAAAGTTAAATTACATCAGTTAAGTTTATAATTTAACAATGTAAATCTACTATCACATCATAAATCTTCTATCTTGTATCTGCACAAGATATACAAAATAAACTGTATAATGATGCTTCAAAATATGCAGGTCCAAAAAGCTAGGTCCTCTATCAGATAACCTAGTCCAAAGAAATAACTCTTCAGTTGACCTGTTCGTTTCCTGAGAAGTCATGCAAAAAGAAAGTCAACACACGGTTGGTGAGTTCATATAGTTTAGTAATTTAAAATGATTTGTAAACCTTTCTCCGGTAAATACCCTAACCTCATTAACATCACATCTAGTATCCACATCGGTATGCTTATATATAGGGCATACCCCTGAGTCGAGCCTACAAACCCGCCCAGACGCCGTCCCACCACATACTAATACGTATATGACACTGTTGTTAATGACAGTTAAGCATTTTTACCTACCATACACTCAAAACATTTGTTAAACCCTAGGGTAACAACCTTAATCTCATTAACATCACATATATCATCCAGATCGGTATGCTTATATATAGGGCATACCCCTGAGTCGAGCCTACAAACCCTCCCAGACGCCGTCCCACCACATACTAATCCACATGGGACATTGGTGTTAATGAAAATTAAGCATCTTACCCCCTACCATTATCCAAATGATTCTTCAGTTCATTGTTCCTATAAATACAATCATTTGGAATCTATGTTGATTCCTTAAGTTCATCACAATAATGATCAACCACAGTAATTAAAGGAACAGTTATAAATGCTTAATTAAATAAATAAATAAACATTTAATAAAATTCTAAGTCCTAATGATTGGGCCTTGGTCAACTCGAGTGGACTGGTCTAACAATCAAGGGTTTTAGTTGTTAGGGAATTCTGTAAATATCAGCAAACATATGACCTACAAATCAATCGGTCTAGCTAGGACTTCTTGAAATGTAGGATTTCTTGATTCGTACTTGATTCGTCCCTTGTTTCGTATTGTTTCGTTGGCATATGTTATCTTTGATATTTCCCAGACTTTCCCTTGAAAATGATTTGTTAATTCGTTTGATTCGTTGAACTCACACACTTGTGTCGTCAAAATAGTTTCATTTGATTCGTTGAAATGACACACTTGGTTCCTCAAAATAGTTTCGTTTGATTCGTTGAAATGACACACTTGGTTCGTCAAAATAGTTTCGTTTGATTCGTTGAAATGACACACTTGTTTCGTCAAAATAGTTTCGTTTGATTCGTTGAAATGACACACTTGTTTCGTCAAAATAGTTTCGTTTGATTCGTTGAAATGTTTAGTTTAACCTAATTATCCACTTAAAGTATAAGTAGATAGCCTTAGTAAAAACCTGCATAAAATTTACCTACACATGATCTAGGATATCAATCATACATGTAAAACATATAAAATTTAAAAGCATTTAAGTAAACAATTTAAATAAGCAGTTTAAGCATGCTTCTCAGCCCCGCGTTTTAAAACAAAATGTTTAGAAAAGTGGCAATGAACTCACATGTGCTGCTATGTAAATGATCTAACACAAAATGCGCTCTCGTTCTAGTAATTTATGTTTCTTTAGTTCTAGAGTTGTTTTAAAAAGAGTTTGAATACAATAAGAATACGTAATAGTCATCGTACCTAAGGTTTGGTCTCGGTGTGTGCATCTAAGTGTCCTAATTTACTAAGTGCTTCTATGATTTAATCTAACTAATTTAGCCTAATACCCATTTCTAACCCAATCCCCTAATTAATTATAGTAACTTGTTCTTAAATTTTTACGAAATTTGGGCAAAGTTTCCTTTGTTTTCTGTTCAAATCCAGACAATTATATTGTCTATTTTAAAACCAAATCCCATTCAATTATATTACAACTAACTTTTATAACTATATAAACAATAAACAAATCCAATGACATTTATGAAAATATGACAATTCGCTATTAATTAATGTTATTCTTTTATTTAAAAATGTCATTTCTTGACTTAATTTAATGTTTACCATGTGATGGGCTTAACTAGGCCCATTGGGCCCACTTAGGCCCAATTGATGATCTTTGATTTCCAAATGATCACAAGGCTTTTATTTTGATCTTTCATGAACTCCTTACTATTTTTCTTAGGTGTTAACAAATTAGAACCCATTATTATGAAAGATGAAACATCCATGATTACCCTCTCTCTCCTTATCCTTGAATTTACTTTAATTGCTCCCAAGTATATGCCTTCAATTCCATGCATACCCATGTCACTCTAATCCCATGTATGCACTCACAGGATTTACCTTATGTATGTACATGCACTCAACTCTTATGTGATATATATGAAACTAAGGATTTTTAGATTATTAGGGTTTGACATCCCCAAGGCAGCGGACCTTTTAGAAGTTGCCCCAATGGTTCGGCTAATATAGGAAAAGGTTCGGCAATGAAGCTCGCTGCCATAAGGTTCGGTTGATGCATGGTTCGGCTGAAGGACTCTAGGTTCGTCATCCTACGTTCGCGGGTTCCAGGGTTCGCCATGCAAGGCTCGTGGGTGGCTGTAGGTTTGCCGGTGCCTGGGTTCGGCTGCGAACTACCTAGGTTCGGCTCCATTAGAAAGTTTGGCTGGTTAAGGTTCATTGCAGAGGGTACACGTGGGTTCCAGGGTTCGTTGTAGACTAATATAGGTTCGGTGCAGAGCTTGCAGGGTTCGGCTGACCAATGTGGGGTTCGGCACTCCAGAAAATGGTTCGGCTGATCTTTCATCAGCCCAACAGGTTCGGCCGTATGGCTAGCCACGAAACTGCATTAGCTTCACCTTCCAACGAGCTCAACCTGATGCAAATCGTTTTCTACAACACCTAGTTACTAACCATTGTTTATCTCGAGTTTTATTGAGTGTTTAAAACCGGTTTCATGACAACAACTTAAAGGACTCGTGAACACCCTAAAACCGAGAATGAGATGGAAGTTTAACTCTAAATCAACGGATGAATGCTTGAGATTCTTGTATCTCCTTGATCTACTTCGCGTGAGGATCGTTTTGACACTTAGAAAGCTTGATTCCACCAAGAAATGAGCTCCAATTTGTAGAGAGAAGGAGGAGAATCCTCCTTCTAGAGAGAGAGATTGTGAGAGATGAGATGGAAGAGAGGGGAAGGTTTGGAGGGAGGTGGTTTGGGTAATTAATGCCACATTGATTGTTTCAAGACACCCGGTCGTTCGGTCTTGATCGGTTTCGCGTAAAATATCATTTTCCGTTAACGAAACGACGTGATTTAAAAAATAGAATTTATAAAATTAGCCTAAGCTGTGATTCCTAATAAATTAACTAATTATCTTTTGTTTATTTTAAAATTTTCAGAAACATTTAATCAACTGTTTAAATCGAATCGTACGGTCGTCGCGCGTATTCGTTCGAATCGTCACCCGTTCGAACACGGTGATAACTATACCTTTCAATATTGTTTTCTAGTTATTGGATATCATTCAGAACGTTAAACTTTCAGATATATTCGTACAGATCGTCACCTATACGAATAATCCGTCAATTTAGCATTCACATAACAACATCCGTGTGTTTTGTTCTATAAAGCCTCGCATACGTTTATATATACTAAATCCTAACAAGTAATCACATGATGGTTCTGTGTTTCCAGATAAATATCTGTCTGTTAAACCATGTTTTCTGAACTTTGTTTCTGTTGACTGTTTCAAAATTTGTTGTTTGATAACACAGAATGATAATGACAATGGACATGAATAGAAAATTGCACTGAAATGTATATAGTTCGTACCTGTTTGCTGTTCATGTTACAATTTAAGATCACTGTTCCGGTACGATTCCGGCACTGAACATTTCACAAAACCTAAGATTTTCAAGTTTACAAGGACAACATATGAGACTTTAAACTACAAAACAAGACTTTATACTTAGAAAATGATAAGGTGTTTCAAGTTTATACATTATGACAAGCTTCAAATCAAGTAAACATAAAACAATTAACAAGATGTAATAAGTTCATCTTAAATTTGTTAGGGGCTAGTATAATCTATAACCATTGAATCAAGGCCGAATCATGACAGTGACTCACAAGTGTTAGCCAACAATAGGGCTAACACATACACGCACACAAATCGATACAACTTATACTTATAAGTTACAATCATATGAAATCAATACAGGAACGTGAAACAATTAGTCAAGTACAATCAAGAGCGCGTGCATCTTTTATTTTAAGCTAAGTCAACCATATAACAACAAGGTGAGTTCATATGCCCCCTTTTACTTTAATATTACTGATTTTAAACTCTCGGGGCTGAGAAACATGCTTACTTTTACTTGTTTAAAAGTTATGCTTAAGATATTGTTTATGCTTTGATTTAGATAATATTAAACTGTTTATTATCGCCTATCATTGCTTGCTTGTATGATCATGAGACAACAGGGAAACTCAAATGAATATGATAATATAATTTCATAGTTCATCAACACACTATGATAACATAGTTGTAAGATTTTATCTCACAACACCTAGTTATTCTTACATGAGCAAACATAGAGACATTTCATACACAGGCAAACAATGAGAACAATTACAGTGAAACATGATGACACTACACAACACATGAATGATTAGAAGATAAAATATCTCCTAAATATCATTCCACATTATAATTGACTAAGTGTGATAAGTCGAGTATTTATAACACTTAGTTAACACTTAGTTACACCCTAAAAACATACTATGAGATAGTAAAATCGCATTTATCAATCCACCACCTGAGCAGATTAAGGGTGGCAAGACTAGTTCTTACCACGGCTTAATGGCAACATGGTGAACATATGGATCATTCAGAATGATAATCATGATAACGTATCTTCATGATAACAATATCATTCTCACATCGGTTGACATAACGTAATAAGACAAGTTCTTATTCAACCTTGTTAACTACGTTGAGAACACAAGGCGGGAGAGAGGTAAATCGGATGCAATGTAGTCTGATTACGTGAGGATTACAATGGATTCCTTTTAGGCTCTATACGTTGCATTGAGAATACATTACAAATGGTTAACTAACACTTTTATTGATTAAAAGTGTATCAACAGTTAAGCTACAAGACTCAGAACAAAATAAGGAACAGGTTGAATAAATCTAATATCCTTAATATATATAAGAGTTATCAATACTTCGGTTTGATGACAACGACTCTTTATTATAGTATTTCAATACATGATATTACAGGTGATAAACAATGAGATGATCAAGTGGGAATTGAGATGGAAATCAATAGTTGTGTTGCAAGTAGTGTGGAGTTCTAGTAGTGATGTGGTGGGATGTTGGCTAGGGCTTAGTTCCCTTACATATGCCCCATATATAAGCATCACTACTACGACGATATAACACTTGTAAATATAAATATTGAGAAGCCATTGGGTGAACAAGGGAAACAAATGGAATACAAGTAACATTATAAACATTGTGATTGTGCATGTGAATGAATCAAGGTTTTCAACTAACATACTTATGAACTCACCAACCTAGTGTTGACTTTGTTTAAATGCAAGTTTTCTCAGGTGACGAACAGGTGTAAGTACTTACATGCAAGAATAAACTAGTGGACTTTTAGAAGACCTAGCTTTATTTTGTGTTGCATGCTTTTGGTGACAAGAACAATGAATCATCTTTTGTATATCTTGTACATATACAAGATATAGTTATATTGATTCTTTTGATAGATTTACTCGATTAAATTATGAACGATACATTGTAATTTAATCTTGTAATTCTATATCATGGATGTGTTAGCATTTCTCTTTTATTTATCATGTGCTATGTAACAATCTGATCATTTGATTATCACTCACGATATCGCGCCCCGGGAACCTTCTGCCCGACGGGAAAACCCGATCCGTTCCCGCCGGCTCGGGGTGTGACAGGCTGATCTTTCATCAGCCCAACAGGGTTCGGCCGTATGGCTAGCCACGAACCTGCGTCATCTTCACCTTCCAACGAGCTCAACCTGATGCAAATCATTTTCTACAACACCTAGTTACTAACCATTGTTTATCTCGAGTTTTATTGAGTGTTTAAAACCGGTTTCATGACAACAACTTAAAGGACTCGTGAACACCCTAAGACTGAGAATGAGATGCAAGTTTAACTCTAAATCGACGGATGAATGCTTGAGATTCTTGTATCTCCTTGATCTACTTCGCGTGAGGATCGTTTTGACACTTAGAATGCTTGATTCCACCAAGAAATGAGCTCCAATTTGTAGAGAGAAGGAGGATAATCCTTCTTCTATAGAGAGAGGGTGTGAGAGACGAGATGGAAGAGAGGGAAAGGGTTGGAGGGTGGTGGTTTGGGTAATTAATGCCACATTAATTGTTTCAAGACACCCGGTCGTTCGGTCTTGATCGGTTTCGAGTAAAATATCATTTTCCGTTAACGAAACAACGCTATTTATAAAATAGAATTTATAAAATTAACCGAAGCTGTGATTCCTAATAAATTAACTAATTATCTTTTGTATATTTTAAAATTTTCAGCAACATTTAATTAACTGTTTAAATCGAATCGTACGGTCGTCGCGCGTATTCGTTCGAATCGTCACCCGTTCGAACATGGTGATAACTATACTTTTCAATATTGTTTTCTAATTATTGGATATCATTCAGAACGTTAAACTTTCAGATATATTCGTACAGATCGTCACCTATACGAATAATCCGTCAATTTAGCATTCACATAACAACATCCGTGTGTTTTGTTCTATAAAGCCTCACATACGTTTATATATACTAAATCCTAAAAAGTAATCACATGATGGTTCTGTGTTGCCATATAATTATCTGTCTGTTAAACCATGTTTTCTGAACTTTGTTTCTGTTAACTGTTTCTAAATTTGTTGTTTGATAACACAGAATGATAATGACAATGGACATGAATAGAAAATTGCACTGAAACGTATATAGTTCGTACATGTTTGTTGTTCATGTTACTGTTTAAGATCACTATTCCGGTACGATTCCGGCACTGATGTTTCACTGGCAAAGAGAAAACATTAGGTAGCAGATCAAAATTGATGAATGTGTGGGTGCCAAAAGAGCATCTAGCCTTTTTCATGCAATTTGTTAATGCATATGATTATGTGGTGCTAGATGACGCACAGAAGCTTACAGATGAGGATATGAATCAACTGGATCCTAATGATTTGGAGCAAATAGGCATTCAGTGGCAAATGACCATGTTGACATGGAGGTCAAGGAGATTTTTAAAGAGAATTGGAAGGTCTGAGATTTCAGGAAATCCGTTGGTTTCTCTAAACAGAGAATCAAGTGTTATAATTGTGGAAATATTAGACATTTTGCAAGAGAACGTGAGATGCCAGTTAGGAATAAATCATGATTTGAAGCTGGTAATAAACATGACAGGTTTGATCCTCGAAAAGGAGTTGCTGCTGCTTCTACTCCTTCATACAGTACAAGCTCAAAGACCACTCCTCCAATAAAGACAAAGTTTTTCTTGTAGAAGATCAGTTTGGAGCTGACTGGTCATTATATGCTGAAAAAGTACAAGTCAATGATAAATCTCATGTGGCACTTATGGCTCAGACAAGCCTGTGACAGGTAATTTCAGGTAAATTGCGACTCTTACATTCTTTACATTTAACATTCATACTTGATTGCACTTCATTTAATTATGTTTAATTAGATGAGTCAAACACAAACATCTGTGAAACGATAGTTCGAGGAACTATCGAATCGTACATTACACATTGGTTTTGGAAACCAAGTGTGGCAAACTCAAGTACGAACACAAAACAATAGTTCGGGGAATTGTTGTATTGTGCAATACATGTTGATTAAGGTTAATCAAGCATGCAAACGGTTCATAGCGACGAACACAAACGAATAAAGATAATTCGAGGAATTATCGAAAAACACACATGAGTCTCACGAACATTGGTGATCAAACAACTTATGTGCTATTTTATGATTATGTGCTAAACACGCGCTAGATGTTTAGGATAAACGTTGGGAATCAAACATGAGCGAAATAGAATCTACGAAATCGAAAAACTGGAAAATGGATCCATCGCGGTACGCCAAGGACCCTTGGCAAGGGCTTGGCGGTACGCGAAGCAAAGCGGGAGTCGACACTCCCAAATTTCTCGGCGGTACGCGATGGCCATTTCGATCGGCCTCGGCGGTACGCGAAGCCCATGCAGATCAAAATTTTTATGAAACCAATCCCAAACTCATTCCACTCGTTTTCCTTCCACTTTCTCCGAGTTTCTTCATCAATCCTCGACCCAAATCACTGAAAATCAGCCCCAAACCCCTGTGAAGAACATTTGAAGTCATTTCTTTCATCATTGGAGTGCTTTGGACTGTTGGACTTCAAGAGGAAGCCTTGGAAGCCATCAACACGTAAAAGAATCATCTCCAGCCCTTCCATAACTCGTTGCACCTGCTACAACTCGAATCCTAGCATCTAAGGTAGTTTTACATGTCTATTAGTTGTTAGATCGTACATGCATGATGTAAAAACACACATGCAGGTGTGTTTGAAGACATGCAACTCCATGTGACTAGTTTACACGAATTTGTTGGTGAATGGATGTGTTATTAGAGTTAGATCTACTGATTTTAGTGTAGTATTGAGTTTGGTTGAGTTATTATTGATTTGATGATGATTTTGGTACACTTGCCATAAAAGGAAAGTTTTATGTTGCATGTCATAGATTTGTGATGATCTAGACATGTTAGACATGTCTAGATGTTGCTAAAATATATATTGAAGTGTTTAGAAACACATTTGAGTATTTGATTTTGTCGAAATCATGGTTTTTAGGAAACTTACTAAATAAGGACACTTTTGTAAATCAAAAGAGGGCTTTTGATGTTTACGAATGTTATGATGACCTTTGATTTTTGAAATATGTTTAAACATGATTTCTAAAAATATTGGAAACTTGGATTTGTGAAAACAAGCTTTTATACGAGAGCTTACTATTTTAGAAAACTTTATTTGGGCAAAATGGCATAAATGGTGATTTATGCATAAACGATGTGTTTTAAGTCTATAAACGTGTTGGTACAAACATACTAAAAGTACTGATTTTATGAAACGGGTTTTCATAACTGTACTTTGCAAAAATAGAAACTTTCCTAATATGGAAACTCTTTCAAGAACGGAAACGTTATGATTTTTTGAAACATAACTTATGTGAAAAACATCATGATTGGTCATAGGAATGCGTGTTGGTGTCTTATTTGCATTAAGACACCTAAACACAACAAACGTGTCATCAACGATTCGTCGAGACAACACAAGTCAACACACACACTCGGTTGAGCACACAGACACTTGGAGTTGTATGGGATACAACACACCACAAAACACATACTCACACCTATATGGTTATAGGTGCTTACTAATAGGTGCTACCATTCGCAGATGCGAACACTTACACGCCGGAACTGCTTTAACAGGTGAGTTCACGACCCCTTTTTACTTTTCTAACCTTTGGGGGAGAAAACACTACATTACAGCTGTTTTTGAACAACAACCCATTTTATTTACATATGGACATGCTTTATCACTATATGTATATGTGTGGACCACATCACAACGAAAAGTCCTCGCGATAGTCCACAGACCGTTAGTAGCGCGTAGCGCCTAGCGTGGTAATCTAGAATAGTACTATTTGGGCCTGACAAGCCCCACCCATCGCGCCTTGGAGACCAACCCGACTGGAGATCGGAATAGGAGCAATATTGACCAACACTTTGCCATTGTCTTGTGATGGACATGGCGGGAGGCACAACTGTCAGCTTCGGTACGAACCCGCATATAATAAAACTGTATTGACTAGCTATCAATCGATACTGCATTGTAATGATATGTAAATCGCAACTCTTACTTTTAACATTGGATGTTTACTGCTTATAAAAAAGATGTGCTCTCACCAACCTTTGTGTTGACCATTTTACTCGCATGTTTTCTCAAGTTGCTAAGGCACGCGCACAAGGATTAGGATGCTAGGATGGAGTCCCATGCATCTACTATAGTGCTTTATGCTTTTAAGAACATTTATTATTTTGATATGTCATGTACTGTTAAACACATTTTAACGCTTCCGCAAACTGTAACCTTATGTTATTTTGAAAACTGTTTTAATTAATGCTTCCACAAATTATGAACTGTAATCTGTTTTGATAACTTATACTTTACTTCCGCAACTCTAATTTTACTAAATTGTTTTATCCAAGTTATTGGATGTACGTATACACCCAGACATGAGGCCTTGCAACTGTGTGACCGGAGACTGCGATCCTGACAGTCCGTCGCTCGCGCCCCGGAAGGGACGGGATTTCTCGGGGTGCGACAAAGCCAGAAAAAGAGTGATTCATCATCATCAAAAAGTCTTAATATTAAACCAAATTGTCTGAAATGTAGGGGTTATGCTGTAAAGCTGGATATGGTAACTAAGCACAATGAATCACTTATTGATGATGTCATATGTTTGGAAGAGAATGTCAAACAATATCTCACTAATGAAAAAAATTACAAAAATAAACTTGAAGAATATAGTGTATATGTTAAATATTTAAAATTTAAATTAGTTGATCAAGATGACATTATCAATAAGTTGATTGAAGAAATGAATGAGCATAAAAAGAAATGCAAATCAACTGAGTGGTTGCATAGTGCTCAGAAAACATTTGAGTACATTTTGGCAAATCATGTGCCAAACATAGGTACGCAAGGGATTGGTTATGCTGCAGTTCTTCTACCGATTAACCATCTCTATGGGAAATTACCTGATCAACCAAATGTTGTTCCTTATATTTCAAAGAACTCTAGGAACTTAGATATATTTTCATCTGATTTATCTAACTTGTCTAGTTCTGTGGGTTTTATAAATGCAGGAACATATGTGAAGAACAAAGGAAACAAGAATGAAGTTTGTAATGTTGATGACAATAGTAGTAGTAATGTATTTTGTTTAGTGTGTATTGTTGATAACAAAACTGATGTAACATATTCAATTAGTACAAACAAAGATTATGATTGTGTTTTAAGCGAAGATGTTGATATCAGTCACGAATATGACATTAAGGAATCTTATATTCCTAGGGACATATGTTTGTTCACTTAACAAGGTAATATTATCTATTTCACACTTAAAGGCCGAGATGGGATTTTTTATGATGATACAAGAACATTAAGTTTAATTAAACCAAAATTGGTTGACAAAGTTTTAAGAAATCTAATGAAAAAATTTTTCGAAATCAAAATGGGTGAATCTGGTTAAACAATGCTGAATTCATAGGTGTTAAAAGTTCGAGGTCTACATCAGAAACTGCATCTTTTCAAAATTTTTTAAAGGTGAATCTGGTTAAACAAGATGACACAATGTAACATCTGCACCTAATCATATTGTTAATCACAAACGTTATGCGTTCATAATTCATGCATTCAAACATTCATGGAATCATTGTAAAATCATTTGTATTATCGCGAGGGATTAAGTACGTACATATTTATTTATAGTCAAATACACTAGGCAATAACACTACTTTTTATATCGAAACAGTGGTGGGATGGCGGCTAATAAGGCAGGTAGCTGGACTCTACGTATTCCCTATACATAAACTATGTTCAGTAATTAAGGTAGTGTTATTGCTTAGTGTAAAGACGAATAATAAAACAAATAAATCATTCAAACAAAATCGTAATGCGTCAGCGAGACTCGGTATCTTTATGTGTGACGATCCATAATGATATCCATGTTGAACTTATCATTACGAGTAAACGCTAATAAATACATGAAATAACAAAAAAAACGTATTTAGTTACGGGTATACACCTATATATATTAGCTAACGGTTTAAAACAGACGAATGTTACAAAAACATATATCCCAAGAATGAAGAATTGAGCAATTTTTCGTAATGGGAAATGTCTATGAGCATAAAGGTTACAGTAGCCACGAGAAACTCTCAGGTTGTTGGAACAACCCAAGATACCACAATGGGAGTGCGCACGAATAGCTATGGATTTCAATACCAAGCTACCCTGCACTTCCAACTGAAATGATGCTTATTGGGTTGTCATAAACAGTTGGAACAAGTCTGGTCATTTCTTACCTATGCAAGAAGACTATTCTCATTGAGGAGATCTAAGTTACAGAGAAACTACACCTTATTGAGGAACCTCGAAGTTGACGGATCGTATAGTCGAGAGACTAAAACGAATCTGTATTTCATCGTGAAGGGTTCATGGGAACTCCAAACGCAATCAAGAGTTATCTGGGAGCATGAGGACAGTAACATCAATGTCTGAACCATAGTTCGGAATAGTAGATTCTGCAGTAGATCAGGTACGAAACTATGTGTATTACTTTTTATGTGAAGTTCAATACGAAACAATTACGAATCCATTTCAGGAACATCATTAGAAACTATGATTTTAACAGTTAGAAACATATCTGACAACACGAATCTAATATGTGCATCATAGTTAGGATTTATTATGTATAAACGTATGTGAGAATGTATAGAACAGAACGATAACATACATCGTCACGTAAATATTAAAATGACGGAGTATTCGTGTGGGTGACAATTCGCACAAATATATCTGTGGGTTTAATTTTCTGAATGATGTCTAATAATTAGAAAATCAAATCAGAAAGTACAGTTGTCGTCGTGTTCATACGGGTGACGATCAGTACAAATACACGCGATAACAGTACGATTCAACGAAAAGGTTAAATTAAAAGTTTTTGAAATTTTAGAAATAAATAAAAGATATTTAGTTAAGTTACTAGGAATTACCATCTAAAATAAATGAGAAAAATTTTATTTTAAAATAACGTAACGTTTTGTTACGCGAAAACCGGAAACGACGCGTTTACATGAAACCGAACGAACCCGAACGCACCCGAACATTAAAAGCACTTATGTGACATTAAATGCCATTCATCGTCCTTACCAACCCACGTTCTCTCTTTAGAACCCGGCTCTCTCTCTTTACACTTTCCCTCACTTGAAAACCCACGTAACTCACTCGAATCTTAATCAAATCAAGTGATTTTGGTGTCAAAACGACCACAACTTGTAGATCGTGAAAATACATAGACTCTGAGCCTTAGATCATCAGAAACAAGGTAAAGTCCAAGGAGAACTCACGGATTTTCAGAGTTTTCTTCATTTTCGAGCATCTAAACTTTTTCGTCGGTTTTATACCGTCAAAACCCTTAGGATGCTCACAAAAAAATAGCTTAGAAGTACAAGGAACATCATGGGTTGAAGTTACGAAGATTTGCGAATGGATAGAATCTTGAAATACTTAGTATCGATGCAAGAAGGTCCGAGTGAGATTAGTAGCGATGGATGATTGGTTCAAAAATGTTCTTGTGTCGAGATTGCTACTCTCGACAGATTAGAATCATTGGCATCCCTTCGAGACTACTAATGTCGATGCTCTTTAATACCTGGAACACATGACACCATCGATACTGATAGTATCGATGGCCAAGGACCAGTCAAACCTAAGTCCAACGACATTGCAATATCGACATGGCATGGCTGTGGTTTCATGGATACTACTGGACTAATGAGCATCCATAGGTTATGATGTAATATCGCCACTGGTCTTGAGTGGTTAACTAAATGTTAACCGAAAACTATAGGACCCTAAATATTAACCTGTGGATTTTCACAACTAATAAGCTAAGTACTTAGTAATCTACATTAAGATAAAAGAGTGTGTAATGACTATGGGTTACAAAGACCTACAGAACTAATTGGGATCATTAGGATTCAAAGAACTAACTAAGTATGGGTGTTATGACTTTATGTTATTAGCATCCAACACTTATCAAATTTCATTCATGGTTAACTAGCTATGGATATTCCAAATGAATAATCTTAGTTAATATCCAATTCAAGAGTGAACAAGATCAATGTGGGTAACAAAGAACAATTGACGGACTTGATGTTAATCAAGTTAGGTTAACTCAAGTTCTAATATGTCTAATTTATATTTTCATAAAATAACATAGATTTTCTAAAAATGTAAAGTTTAATAACATGTAACTAAGATTTAATAATAATCATCGTAACTTGTTTTATTAAAATGTGATAAGGTAATTTAAAGGATTTTGTAAACTTAACTTTTATTATTTAAATAAGAAATTATGAGTTGTGATTTACTAAATCGTTGAGTCTTTAAATATCGTCAACCTTATGCAAATAAGGTTGAATCTTAATTAGTCAAGGGATAAGTATTTTTATAGAGGGTATCTAACTTAGAATACTTAGAGAAATCATAGTAATACACTAGTAAGAAACGTAGGACACTTAGTTGCACACCGAGACCAAAACGCAATATTCATCAACTATATATACATATATTACAAAAATCATAATAAATCAAATCTAGTGTTGAAGATACATAGTCTACAAAGAATGAGCACGCACACATTTATTGTTTGAATCATAAGAACTACAAAACAGGTGAGTTTCTGGCCTCTTTTCTAAACATTTTCGTTTTATAAATGCGGGGCTAAGAAGCATGCATAAATTATTTTCCTTGGACTATATTTTACTTAAATGCTTTTAAACTCTATATGTTTGTATGTATAGATTTTATCCTAGATCATGTCTAGGTAAATTTTATGCAGGTTTTACAAAAGATTATATACTTATATAAGAAGTGGATGATAATTTCCTGTTCGAGTAAACATTTTGACAAATCAAGCAAACATTTTCAACGAATCTATTTTCAACGACTCAATTCTCAACGAATCTATTTTTAACGAGTCCCATAAACAATTTCAACGAAACAAGTGTTCAAGTTCAACGAATCAAAGAATCAATTTGACAAAACAAGTATTTAATGTTCAATTAACCAAGTGTTCAATGATCAAAGAATCAAGTGTACATTTTTTCAACGAATCTAGTATTCATTGTTCAACGAAACAAGTACATTTTTCAACAAATCTAGTACGAATCAAGAAATCATTTTCAAGGGAATGCCTGGGAAATGTCAAAGAAAACATGTGTGAGCGAAACTAAACGAAACAAGGGACGAATCTAGACGAAACAAGAACGAAACAAAAGCCCTATATTTAAAGAAGTCCTAGCTAGACCATTTGATTTATAGGTCACATATTTTATCATAACTACAGAATCCCCTATCTTCTAAGGACCTTTGATTGCTATACTAGTTTACTCGAGTTGACAAAGTCCCAATCATTAGGACTTAGCTTTTAAATTAAATGTTTATCTAATCATTTATTAAAGCATTTTAGTTATCTATTTCCACATTTGTCATGGTGTTGTTGTATGTGTGTGTGATGAGTTTAAGGAATCAAGGGGTTTTCTACATTTTGACGAATCTAACGAAACTAGTGTGATGTTGGTTGAGAGTGAAACGCTTAAATATCATTAAGAAGAATATTATATGTGGTTCGGTATGTGGTGGGCTGGCGGTTGGGCTTGACTCTACGTATGCCTTGTATGTAAGCATACTTTACTAGATATTTTAGGTGGTTGTTAGTGAGATTAAGGTTGTCACTTGGTTAGGTTTTTTCAATTTCATTTTTAACAAAACTATATGAACTCATCAACCATGTGATGACTTGATCTTTTCCCATGACTTCTCAGGTGACGAACATGTTTAAGCTACGAGTTTGTACTCTTACTAGGATGCCCAGATAGTGGACCTAGTATTTTGGATGTGCATATTTTTTAACATAATTATAGCAATTAGTTTTGTATATCTTGTGCAGATACAAGATAGAAAACTCATGATTTTTTTGGTACATTTACATGGTTAAATTAAGAAATGATATTGATGTAATTTAACTTTGTAATTCTAATTCATTAGTTTCTTCTCATTTTGTATCATGTGCAACGTAAACAATCTGATCACTTTAATTATCACCCGATATCGCGCCTCAGGACCATTCCGCCCGACGAGAAAGTCTATCCAGCACGTCGGCTCGGGGTGTGACATATCGGTAAGAACCCGCATATAATATAATTGTATTGACTAGCTAAAAATTGATACTGCATTGTAATGATATGTAAATCGCAACTCTTACTTTAAACATTGGATGTCTACTGCTTATGAAAAACTTGTGCTCTCACCAACCTTTGTGTTGACCCTTTTACTCGCATGTTTTCTCAGGTAGCTAAGGCACGCGCACAAGGATTAGGATGCTATGATGGAGTCCCATGCATCTACTATAGTGCTTTATGCTTTTAAGAACATTTATTATTTTGATATGTCATGTACTGTTAAACACCTTTTAACGCTTCCGCAAACTGTAACCTTATGTTATTTTGAAAACTGTTTTAATTAACGCTTCCGCAAATTATGAACTATAATCTGTTTTGATAACTTATACTTTACTTCCGCAACTCTGATTTTACTAAATTGTTTTATCCAACTTATTGGATGTACGTATACACCCAGACATGTAGGTCTCGCAACTGTGTGACCGGAGACTGCGATCCCGACAGTCCGTCGCTCGCGCCCCGAAAGGAGCGGGATTTCTCGAGGTGCGACAAAGCCAGAAAAAGGTTGATTCATCATCGTCAAAAAGTCTTAATATTAAACCAAATTGTCTGAAATGTTGGGGTTATGTTGTATAGCTAGATATGGTAACTAAGCACAATCAATCACTTATTGATGATGTCATCTGTCTGGAAGATAATGTCAAACAATATCTCACTAATGAAAAAAATTACAAAAATAAACTTGAAGAATGTAGTGTATATGTTAAATATTTAAAATTTAAATTAGCTGATCAAGGTGACATTATCAATATGTTGATTGAAGAAATGAATGAGCAGAAAAAGGAATGCAAATCAACTGAGTGGTTGCGTAGTGCTCAGAAAACATTTGAGTACATTTTGGCAAATCATGTGCCAAACATAGGTACCCAAGGGATTGGTTATATTGCAGTTCTTCTACCGATTAACCATCTCTATGGGAAATTACCTGATCAACCAAATGTTGTTCCTTATATTTCAAAGAACTCTAGGAACTTAGATATATTTTCATCTGATTTATCTAACTTGTCTAGTTCTGTGGGTTTTATAAATGCAGGAACATATGTGAAGAACAAAGGAAACAAGAATGAAGTTTGTAATGTTGATGACAATAGTAGTAGTAATGTATTTTGTTTAGTGTGTATTGTTGATAACAAAACTGATGTAACATATTCAATTAGTACAAACAAAGATTATGATTGTGTTTTAAGTGAAGATGCTGATATCAGTCACGAATCTGTCATTAAGGAATCTGATATTCCTAGGGACATATGTTTGTTCACTTAACAAGGTAATATTATCTATTACACACTTAAAGGCCGAGATGGGATTTTCTGTGATGATACAAGAACATTAAGTTTAATTAAACCAAAATTGGTTGATAAATTCTTTAAGAAATCTAACGAAAAACGTTTTCCGAAATCAAAATGGGTTAAAAAACAGGTTTGGGAAAAGACATGTCAACACAATTTTGATAAAAGAGAAACACCTAATGAACAGACTGACAAGCTGTTGTGTCAGTCCAACGTTGAATTCATAGGTGTTAAAAGTTCAAGGTCTACATCAAAAACTTCATCTATAAAGGTGAATCTGGTTAAACAAGAGGACAAAATGTAACATCTGCGCATAATCACATTGTTAATCACAAACGTTATGCGTTCATAATTCATGCATTCAAACATTCATGGAATCATTGTAAAATCGTTTGTATTATCGCGAGGGATTAAGTATGTACATATTTATTTGTAGTCAAATACACTAGGCAATAACACTACTTTAATATATCGAAACAGTGGTGGGCTGGCGGCTGATAAGGCAGGTAGCTGGACTCTACATATGCCCTATGTAACATCAGTGCCGGAATCGTGCCGGAACAGTGATCTCAAACAGTAACATGAACAGTAATCAGGTACCACTATATGCATTTCAGTGTTCTTTCCTATTCATATCAATTATCATTATCGTATCGTGTAATCATATAGCAAACTCAGAATCATTTCAGAGAAACAAAGTTCAGAAAACATGGTTCATCAGTCACATAATTATCTGGCAACACAGAACCATCATGTGATTACTTGTTAGGATTTTATTATGTATAAACGTATGTGAGTCTTTACAGAACAAAACAACACGGATGTCGTTACGTGAATGCTAAATCGACGGATTATTTGTATAGGTGACGGTCTGTACGAATAAATCTGAAAATTTAACGTTCTGAATGATTTCTGATAATTATAAAACAATATTGAAAAGTATAGTTATCGTCGTGCTCGTACGGGTGACGATTCGAACGAATACGCGCGACGACCGTACGATTCGATTTCAAACAATAAATTTAATATTTAAGAAATTTAAATTAAAACGAAAGATATTTAATTAATTTACTAGGAATAACCACTTAAAATAATTTTATAAACTCTAATGTATAAACCGAGTCGTTATCGTTACGAGAATTACGAAGAAGCGGTGTGTTGCGCGAAACCGAACGAGACCGAAAGAGACCGGGTATGGGGAAGATTTTATTATGGCATTTAATTGCCATAACTACTTCACCAATCCCTTCTCCCTCCCAAATTTCGTCTATCTCTCTCTCTACATACTCTCTCTCTCTCTAAACTTCTCTCTAAGAGAACTTCATCAACTCTCATCCGATTCAAGTGATTCTTGGCTCAAAACGACCATCTCGTCACGTAGATCACAGAAGTACAAAGGATCTAGACTTTCATCCAGTGATTTTGAGGTAAATCCTAGTTTTATTTCGGTTTTAGTGTGTGTTTCATGACCCTTGTAGTTATTGTAGTTTTAATCGGTTTTAAACACTTAGTGATCTTGAAATAAACCATGGATAGCAATTAGGAAGCCGTAGAAACTGATTGAAACATGATAAGATCGATGATGGAGGTGATGATACAGGTTCGTGCAAGGGATTGATCGGCCGAACTCAAGAACAGGTGGCCGAACCTGTTAAGCTGAAGAGAGGATGGGCCGAACCCTATGCTTATGGCCGAACATGAGAACTCCTCCTCTGGCAGAACCTCCAAAGGTTTAGCTAACCTGCATGAGTCAGCCAACCTGCAGCCGAACCCAGGGAAGGGCGAACCTCCATGGCCGAAACCTTTGGGACAAAGCCATACATGCCACGAACCCTACAACACCCGAACCTTCGGCCAACGAACCAAGCTAGCAGCTAACCTGAGCTGCCACGAACCTCCTAGCTCACGAACCTGGATCTGATAGCCGAACCTCTTTATATTTTTTCTAAACCCCTTAGAACCACCCCTAAAGGTTCGTCGAACCTATGGTTTAGCCAATAGGTTCGCTGCCTACAATGTTGTGGAACCTAAGTGTTATGTGATTATGGAAATGCTGAATCTAGAACCCTTCTCAAACTAGCCGAAATCATATTTTGAGAAAACTAGGGTTTCTTAATATGGAACTAACATAATACTTTCATAAAAAGGTGGGGGATTTAATTAATAATGCATGGGGAATTAGGGTAAGTGTATGGGAAGCTTATCAAGGTTATTTTAATGCAAAAAGGGTAATTAAAGTGATCATGGATTTGCTATCTTTTTATAACAATGGTTTCCTTAGAACACCTTAACAACTCAACGTGAGTTGTTAATATCTATTAAGTTACCATGACACTTGGAAAATTCTCATGAAACCATATAAATAAAGGAATAGAAGTCTAAAGGTTGGAGTGTTGGTTTAGCCATTAACACTTAGACCTAAGGAACATGTTATAAGTCATGTAACTAGTATGGATGATATAATTAAATAATCTGTACTAGGTTATTCAAAGATTGTGATGGAAAATCACTTAGCAAACAAGGAATCTAGTATTGGGCCCGAGAGTGGCCCAATGGGCTTAACTAAAGTCCATCAAGATTAAACTTAAATTTTGTGGAATGAATTATATTTTAATAAAAGAAAATGATTTACAAACTCAAGTGAATTAAAATAAATGATTTTTAAGTGAATAGTTTAATTAAGTAAATTAAATCTAAAACGTGATAAATTAGAAAATGTAATGATCTATTGTGGGATAGGGGTTACAAATGGAAATTTGAGTTAGGTTCGTTAGATGAAACCTAAAAGCACAATAGTAATAAAGGACACTTAGAGAACACCGAGACCAAACCTTAGATACGACGACTAATACGTATACTTATCGTATTCGATTCTTTTAAAACAACTCAGGAACTGAAGAAACGTAAGCTACAACAACGAGCGCGCATTTTGTGATATATCATTTGCACAGCAACAAAGGTGAGTTCATTGCCCTTTTCTAAATATTTTGTTTTTTAAAACGCAGGGCTGAGAAGCATGCGTAAACTGTTTTATTTAAATTTTTTTACGAAAATGCTTTTACTTATTATGAATTGCTTATTTTATATGCTTGTTTATACTTCTAGACTCCTGTCTAGAAAATTTGCTATGCAGAAAGAACTTACAAGTTAATCAAGTTACTCTTATGAGTAATACCTTAATTCTAAAACTATAAACAAACCCTTAGTCCATCAAGCTCAAATTCAAGAATCTAAATTCTAATTGGAATCAAAAGGACAAAAGCTAAAGATCAAAATCAATGGAAAACTAATCCAGTGTGGAGATCAGTAAATCAAAGGATCCTACTCATAAATCTATAATCATTGTGAAATCATGGAATTCTAAAGATTAAAATCAAGAGACTCAAGGAAATCAAGGAAATCAGAACTGTGTGTGAATCATTGAAATAATGAAATCATTAAAATCTAATGAAATCATTAATGCTTGAGTCAAGGTGGATGTCAGTTGTATAGAAATCAAGACCACGTGTAACACACATAAAGTCCCGGCATAAATAGTAGACTCTTGTAGTCAAGCTATATGGGCAATAACGTGAACTATTAGAAAAAATCAAGAGAATCACAGATGATCAAGAATCAAAGGATATCCGTAAAGTCCCGGAATGTATTGTAGACAAGTGGGTCAAGCTGATATGGGCATCAGTAAAGTCCCGACACACACATATAGACTCCTTGTGGGTCATGCTTGATATAGGCCACGTGTGAGAGGGTACAACTTTGACAACCACCAACAACTAAGTCTAATTGATTGAGTCAAATAAGGCGCAATCATCATGTCTTAGTTGTATTTAAATGCTTAGTTATTAGTTTAATTAAACATTTAATGTTATATTTCTACAATTGCTTTTGGGAAATCATGAATACATGGTGAACTCAAGAGATCAAAGATAAATCTATTTGTGGAAACCATAATCTAAATTGAAGGTGAATGGAGTGAAACGCTTAATTATCATTAACAACAATAAGCTAAGCAGTCTGGTATGTGGTGGGACGGTCGCTGGGCGGGAGGTAAGTTCGACCCTACATATGCCCTTATATAAGCATTCTTGATTGGATACCATGGGTGGTTGTTGATGAGGTAAAGGTGGTCATCTCGGGGGATCAAGGTAAACATTTTTAGGGTAATCAAATTCTATGAATCAAATGTTATGGAATCAAAGAAGTGGAATGAAATGCTTAATTGTCACCAGGAACAATATATCATGTGGTTTAGTATGTGGTGGGACGGTGGCTGGGCGGGCGGTAAGTTTGACCCTACATATGCTCTATATATAAGCATACTGAATCGGATGGTATAGGTGGTTAATGGTGAGGCTAAGGTTGTCATTCAGGTTATTCAAATTCATTTTCATAAAACTACATGAACTCACCAACCATGTGTTGACTTTATTTTTGTATGACTTCTCAGGTGACGAACAGGTCAACTGAAGAGTTATTTCTTTTTGGACTAGGTTACCAGTTAGAGGATATTATGCCTAAGATCGATGTTAGATAATTTTAACATGACATTAGGTATTCAATCGTGAAAAATCATTTCCTATGTTTCAAACAAGTCACAATGATTTTATTATTTTAACCAAGACACACTGATTTCTTATTATATTATGTTTAGATTCAATAGAATGACATGATTTGGACTTATGAATTTAACTATGGGTGATTCCATATAAAATTTTAAAAACAAGTCCACATGAATCATACTATTGATTTCTAGACAAACCATTTTATATTTATAGACATCGATTCGAATATTCAAGATACTATACCTAAGATTAGTGATATTAGTTATCACAACTATCAAAGGTTATATAATATCAAATACATGTGCATGCTACATCATTCGTTTATCCAAAAATCGATCTTCTATCAATTCACACATCACAACCGAGAGATTCCATTGCAAAATTTGCAATGTTTAAATTCTCTCTACTCATACAATATTTAAAGGCTAGCCAAAGTCTTCCACATTCATTCAAACATGTTTAAAGTTTATTTAAGCCTTGGTAAGCGTTTGGTATGCTATCAAAGTATTAGTAGTGTGGGGGTTGGCTGCGGTATACCCTATATATAAGCACTAATAGTACATTGGTAGTAAGACCAAAAGTTTGATCAAGGGCTAGAGTAGTCAATTCAATCAACAGTTTCAAGTAAACTATGCTAATCAAATCAATTTTTATTCAATTTCCAACACTTGGTGTGTATTCTTACACCAGGTCAAATTAAAGATATCAATAATTACATGAATCATGTTAATGATTCTTTAATGAATTATTTTCTAGAATTGTATGTTTAAACAATTACTAAAAAAATTCAGTGATATTATAGCCAAGGTTAATGATAAGTAGTTATCGCAACCATATAATATCACATACCCGTGTATTCTATATCATTCGTATATTGAAAATCGATCATTTATCAAGATATACAACCATGAAATTCTATTGCAAGATTGCAATAATTAGAATCTCTATACTCATACGATCCCTAAAGCAAATTCAAATATTCAGACACATATTCAGATGTATTCAAAGTTTATGATAGCCTTGGTAGGTAATTGGAATGCTATTAAAGTATTAGTGATGTGGTGGGTTGGCTGCGGTATACCCTATATATAAACACCAATAATACATTGATAGTAGCACCGAAAGCTTGACCAAGTATTGGATTAGTCAATTTAATCTACAATTCGAGTGAACCATTAATCAGTCAAAAACAATCGACAAATAAATTATTATTCATTTAACAATATTTGGGGAGTATTTTCTTTTACCAAGTTATTCAACTTCATTTGTAGTTAATCTCACCGTCAGTTGAGTCAACTATTGTTAAATTCAAAATCCTCAGGGTAACTAAACTGGTTGTATACAAATCCGAAAACCCGAGTACGATACTAATACATATTCTCAAACAAATTGTGATTTTAAACACTTCTAAGCTTTCAATTGGTGGTTAGATACTAAGACACAACCCTATAACATTAATAATTGCAAGTACAATTCTAATTACATTAAATCAATGACTAAAGTTATTAATTTCCCAAAAAAATAAAATTTGATGGCCCTAAAAATAAGTTTAAATAAACAACTAACACTCGTGTCAACAATTACTATTAAATAAATTTCGGGACGGAATTTTCTAAAGTAGGGGAGACTGTAATCCCTAAGGTTTCTACAGGTCAATTTTAAATTTAATCGTTTCGATATATAATAAACAAAGCCTCTTGGTATGCAATGAACATTTGGATTCATAAAACCACTTAAATAGATATATAAATATGCAAATTGTTAGTCAGACACATATAAGTTTTGTGAAGTTTTATAAATTTTACATAAAATAATAAAGATTGTAAATTTGATGGGCCAATGTTGTATTTAACAGAATTATATTTCAGTTTATTGAAAACTAAACCTCAAAATGATAAAACTAAGAAACCATGAGGGTCAATTGTGCAAAACCCAACTTAAACCTAAAATAGTGATAATTATAATCATTCTATGAAAGAAATCGAAACATAAAATGTTTACAAGGATTTCTTTATGAGAAGTGAAAAAAAAGCTTAGTTTATTAAGTATAAGAAAATAAATAAATGATGAAAGATGAAGGGGCTAATATGGATAACTTGGAAGGAAAAAATAAGAGTGATTTAAACCCTAAAAACCCTCATTCTATATCAAAATTCCGGCTAAAAAGAAAGGGAGAAAAAGAGAGTGTGGGTTATTCCCGTTTTTGAAGAACTAGTGCCAAAGATCGGACGATCCCCGAAAATCTAACCGTTGGAATGACCTCATTTTTGGATATGTTCTTCTACACTCATATATCTTGAATGTGACCGGAGGAAATTTAGATCGAGCCTTATAGTATGTGTTATTGTGTCTCGAAGTAAGCTGATAGGAGCAGGTTTTGTAAACGTAGTCGGAAAGGATGAATGATCCCCATCGATCTAACCGTTGGATTGAGCCAAGTTTTGGATATGTTTTTAAGCACTCATTTACCGTTTCTTTCACCGTTGGGATTTGAGAAATATTACTTGAAGGTATGATTTCTATTTCCTTTAACGTGACTGATGGATTTCCGAGTTGGATGATGCCGTTCCAAAGGATTGTCGATTCCCGGAGATCCAACGGTCGGATCGTTACGATATTTAAACAGTAGCTTTATAACACATAATTGATCGTTTCCACCAAAGGAAATTGCGATCAGGTGCCTAGAACTATTTGTTTTATTCCGAGCAGATTGTGATCGGTTGTGTGCGCGAAAATAGGTCTTGATCGGTTATTTTGCAAAGAAATAGAGGTTGTACGTATGATCCAAATCCTAAGGAAAATTCATGATGTAAAAACGGATACAACAATGTATTCGGGTTTCATACCTTGTCATTCTCGAATGGTTCGCGTACGCGAACCGACCTCGCAAGGTATAGCTCACATCGCAATCTTTATCGTATTATCTTTACTCGTGTGTTAGTTTTAATTATATTCGTGACAAATTATCGAAAACTTATATATCAAACTTTTTTTTCAATTTTATAAAAATGTCATAAAGTTAAGATCTCATTGAATTATTTTATAGTATTTATAATAATATTTGTTTTAAATCCTATGTAAATAAAATATATTAAAGTATTATCCTAGATACAAAACTTATATTTAAAAAAAATCATCTAAGTTATTTGAATAAATACTTTCCAAATTGTTATTAAAAAATGTATTATGAAATTCATTTATATTTATTTTATATCCAGTCTTATCATATTAATAATATTGAGGTTATCCATATATAAAACGTAAGATAAACAAACCATTCAAGTGTGTTAATTAGGAAATACTAAATCTATCTTTGTATTCATACAAACGATAGGATGAAGTGTGATTTCTCTACTCCATAAACACTAACAAGGATATTCTTGGACCTAGTTAGCTTTATGTGTTAGATGCTAAGCTTATACAATGTGTTGATTCTATGTGTGATTCTATGTGTGTTGCTAGTCAAGCAATCTAGTACCTAGTAGCCTAAGATGGTTAGATACTATCTTCGCAAAGGCTTTTGCCTTTGTGTGAAAAAGGTGAAAAGTACATCTAGCAAACTTGTTGAATTATAACAGTTAATTTATAGTATGGCCATACTTGAATTAACATGTTGTAAGGATACTTGTTTGGACACAAGCTATTGTTATTCATTCACTCATTCATTCAATTTATTCAAACTTGTATTCATACTATGCTTATGATACATATCTAGTTAGGCTATAGTTTGCATCCTTTTTATACTTATTACTTAAACTTAGTGTGTGAACTCACCAACTATGCAAATAGTTGACAAACTCTATTTTACATGTGTAACAGGATAAGGAAGCATAATGAAGACATAAGATAGGCTTAGTGACCCAGTTTAAACTTTGAAACAAATGTATAGTCTTTCAATGTAATAGTTTAGTTGTTTTGAATTCTTGTAATGACTATTTAAATGTTGGTTGAATGAATTGATTATTATTAAATGGTTGCATTAAATATGAAACATTGTAATAGCACCATGAGCTAATTAACAGTCAAAATCGCGCCCCGACGTATTCCGCCGTCGGTCGGGGTGTGACATATTGGTATCAGAGCCATGGTTATTGGGATCTAGGTTATTAGAAAAAGGTGGCCTAGACTATAACTAAGCTAACCCAAATATGAGTTATCTCATATTACACTTGTTTGTTTATTACTTTCTTATGTGCTATATATTATATATTTAGTCATTATGTGTTATACTTATTCATTATGTGTTATGTTATATTTGTTACCATAGAGGAAAGCCATAGTTGCTAATATGCCTTGCTTGCACTAGTTACAAATGCCTTAGACTAAGTTACTTTATATCATGGGATTACTTAGTTTAAGCAATTGCCTTAGTATTTGCTTTTAGGAGAAATCTATTCCAAACTCAAATACATGCAAACAACCTTTAGTTGATATGAGTTCACATTAGGCTTAATGCCTAATATTATTCCTTAGACAAAATAGGAATTCTGTTATTGATTTTAAGATCCTGTTAGAATTAAAGTTTGTGAGGTGGATATATACTAACTGGAAGAGTGTAGTACCGGTAGTTGGAATTCCTGTCTAGGAAAGCTATTCGTATAAATCCCCGATGTACTGTGGGACCTGTCTAGCTTTCCTGGGGACTTCTGATGAAAGTACAATCACTTATAGGCCAAAGCATATTATACCAAACATCTTACAAACTAAAATGATTCTAATATGTCACCCGGTACTCCATTGTGAATACCATTCCTTGTGTTTTCAAACGAGTTCAAAATAATTCTATTTGTTTAATTTTGATTTAAAACCTCGTTAGAATTAAGTTTGTTAAGATGGGCATTTAGTAACTAGAAGGGTGAATACCGGTAGTTGAGACTCCTGTCTAGGAAAGCGATTCATAATCCCTGACGAGGGATCAGTCTAGCTTTCCTGGGGATTCTTGATGAGAGTATTTTACCTATAGGCCAAAGCATGTTACATCTTGAAAACAACATTAATTCTAATAAGTCAAAAATTGTCCAGCTTGGATACTACTCCTTAAGATTTTTAATCAAATTCAAAATGATTTCAAAACATTGTTTATACAATTTCAAACCTTATCATATCATACTTGAGGTTAGTGATGGTGATTCATCACTACATCTCACATGCTATGATGCCATTTTTCCTTTGATGAATAATAACATATATGTTATGATTCAAGAAAAGTTAATAATGTTGTACCTAAGATTGTGATGGTGATACATCACTACATCTAAGAGTTATAATGTTATCTTTCTTGGATTAATAATGTATATGCTATGATGCAAGAACTCCAATATATCATACTTAAGATGCCATTTTTCCTTTGTTGAATAATATATATGTTATGATTCAAGAAAGTTAATAATACCACACTTAAGATTGTAATGGTGATACATTACTACATATAAAGGCAATGGTGTTACCTTTCTTTGGATTTATAATGTAAATGTTATGATTAAATACCTCCATAATTCATACTTGAGGATAGTAATGGTGATTCATTACTATGTCTCACATGATATGATATCAACTCTCTTTGTTTTATGTTATCTATGTTATGATTCAAGAAGTTGGTAACATTATACCTAATAGTTGTGATAGTGATACATCACGATATCAAAAGATTATGGTGTTATATTTCTTGGATTGATAAGGAATATGTTATGATTTTCAGAACTCCATGATATCATACTTAAGATTTGTGATGGCGATACATCACTACATCTCACAAAGTATGATTTCATCTCCTTTTGTTTTATGCTACCTATGTTATGATTCAAGAAGTTAGTAACATTTTACCTAAGAGATTGTGATGGTGATACATCACTATATCAAAGAGTATGATGTTACTCTTCTTTGGGTGGATAATGCACATGTTTTAATTTTTAGAACTCCATGGCATCATACCTGAAGTTAAGTGATGGTGATTCATCACTGTGTTTCACAAGATATGATGCCATCTCTTTATTTTATATTACTCATGTTATGATTCAAGCAACGTTAAACCTAAGATTTGTGATGATAATACATCACTAAATCTAAAAGGCATGATGTTAATTTTCATTGATTTATTATGTATATTTTGTGATTCAAGAAAACCAGTAATGTTATAATTAAAGATTTATTGATGGTGATTCATCACTAAATCTGAAAGGTTGTAATATTACACATTATAATATTCAAACTCCTGATAGAACCTCAATGATATTGTACTTATGATTAATGACTTGTCACTAAATCTATAAAAGTATTATATCACATATCTTATTGTAATCCATGATGCCCATGTTATAATTCTATAAACCCACTAGGATATTATGCCTAAGATCGATGTTAGATAATTTTAACATGACATTAGGTATTCAATCGTGAAAAATCATTTCCTATGTTTCAAACAAGTCGCAATGATTTTATTATTTTAACCAAGACACACTGATTTCTTATTATATTATGTTTAGATTTCAATAGAATGACATGATTTGGACTTATGTATTTAACTATGGGTGATTCCATATAAAATTTTAAAAACAAGTCCACATGAATCATACTATTGATTTCTAGACAAACCATTTTATATTTATAGACATCGATTCGAATATTCAAGATACTATACCTAAGATTAGTGATAATTAGTAATCACAACTATCAAAGGTTATATAATATCAAATACATGTGCATGCTACATCATTCGTTTATCCAAAAATCGATCTTCTATCAATTCACACATCACAACCGAGAGATTCCAATGCAAAATTTGCAATGTTTAAATTCTCTCTACTCATACAATATTTAAAGGCTAGCCAAAGTCTTCCACATTCATTCAAACATGTTTAAAGTTTATGTAAGCCTTGGTAAGCGTTTGGTATGCTATCAAAGTATTAGTAGTGTGGGGGTTGGCTGCGGTATACCCTATATGTAAGCACTAATAGTACATTGGTAGTAAGACCAAAAGTTTGATCAAGGGCTAGATGTAACAACAGTGCCGAAATCGGTGCCGGAACAGTGATCGCAACAGTAGCACGAACAGTAAACAGACACAAACTATACATATTCTATTCTAATTCATATTCATATCAATAGTCAAAATCATTTCGTACTATCAAACAACAGGCTCATAAGCATTAGCAGAAACAAAGTTCAGAACAATGGTTCTTGAGTCAGATAATTATCTGGCAACATTGGATCATCATGGGTTATTTGTTAGGATCTATTAGGATAGCACGTATGCGAGGCTAATCAAAACAATACAATAACAGTTGTTGTTACGGAATGTTAAACCGACGGACTGTTCGTATAGGTGACGATATGTACGAATGGATCTGACAGTTTAATGATCTGAAACGATGATTGTAAATTAGACAACAAAATCAGAAAGTGAAACGTACGATCGTGTTCGTACAGTTAGCGCTCTGTACGAAGACGCACGTAAGTGACGTTTTCTGACGAAACGAAAGACGAATCGAACGATAATAATTATAAGGAAATAAAATATTTCCTGTATTACAATTTTGAAACTCATCATAGTTACGATTAAGGCAAAACTATTTTACATTTAGACGTGCAAACCATAAAACGCGAATAATTAATAAAACGCGTAATATTTACGAGTTTCGATAAATAAATTAGGAAAATATTATTTAATGTCATTACTAGAAATAACCACTTCCCCAACACATAAAATATAACCTTTTATTTAAATTTCGTAATTATACGCGTTACGATCCGGAAACGCGTCGAAGACGAAAACCGTGCAACCGAAACGAACCCGAATACCCTCGGGGTATATAAACGATGAAAGAACACTTTTCTTTCATTTTTACACATCTCTCTCTCTCTCTAGCTCTCTCTCCCGTCACCTCTCTCTCTCTAAAATTCTTCATCTTCAACCTTCAAGATCTCACTCGTTTGGAGACGAAATCGGGTGTTCTTGGTGTCCACGCGTAGCTAGGAACGAGCTCTACAAGGTAGTACAACCGATCGGAAGCTTTGGCCACTGAAATTTGAGGTATGTCGCTCGAAACATCACTGAAATTAGGGTTTTCTAGTTTGTTTGAAACACACTCACACACTTTCGGTTGTTGAGCTTTAGATTCGAACCCACCTTGTTCCGAGGAATTGTATACATGTAGCAATCCTATGGCAGGTGTTGGATCGAAGGTTGGAGTTCACGAAGAAGATGAGCACGTACAGGTTCGTGGGGCTGCTCACCGGCCGAACCTTTTTGGTGGTGAACGAACCCTGCATGTCATCCCGAATCATGGCCGAACCTTGTTGCACACACACACTAAACGAACCCTGCTGGAGCCGAACCATTGTAGCAAGCCTTCTGCCTGACGAACCCTAAGCGGCACTGTGTTAGCCGAACCCTATCCTATGAACGAACCCTAGCGAACCATCACTCACCAACGAACCTTCGGTTCGTCTGTCATCATCACCGAACCTTCTTGCACGAAAGCGAACCCTGCATGCTCACGTTACATCACCGAACCTTGCTGGTCATGCATGGACCAGCCGAACCATGGTTGGGAGGCGAACCAGAGGCGAACCTTATCTGGGCTTCGGCTACAGCCGAACCTTGTTCATAAAACCCTTAAAAGGTTCGCTGCCTGGAGATTTTATGCGGATCAACCAGGCCCAATTTATCAATACATAGGAACCACACTTCAGCCCACTAATCATTCATCGGCCCAAAATCATAAACATAGTCAAAGGCCCAATAGATTGGGAACCCGGCCCATAGCGATTGCTTTGGCCCAAACAACAAGCTTTTGAGTTATATCTTGGGCCCATGATGTATAGAGTCCAATCCAATAGGTTGGTCAACATCAACACACCGGCCCAAAGCAAGTATTCGGCCCACATAACTCCTAAGGCCTAATAACCCTATGATTAGGCCCAATATCATTTAATAAGGCCCAATAACCTTATGATTAGGCCAAGACCACTTAAATTGGCCCAATGTCTAAGATTGACCCGTTGTACATTCGATTAAGTTTAATATTAATCAATTGGGTCACAAGAACAAGATAGGCCTAATATAAAGCCCACAAGACCTAAACTTCAATAAAAGCCATGTTAGGGTTAACTATAAATATAACATAGGATATTCTAGCACACATATGGTATGTAATCATTGTAGGGGACGATCATTTAATTGGTTAGACATAAATGAGTCTTCTTAAGCTAGGATATCAATATCATGAGAGGAATACATTCGGAATGGAAAACAAGAACCTAAAGGTTATGGTTTGACTTAAATGTTAACACCTAAACCATTGGGAATTTCAAAGGCATGATTAATCTAAATGGTTATTTACACCATCTAGGTTAATGACTTAATAAGCAAACAAGAGATCATTTGAAAATCAAAGTTTACTAAAGGGCCCAAGAATGGCCCAATGGGTTTAATATAAGCCCATCATGTTTAAATTACATTTTTCTTACATTAAATATGTTTTTCATAAAAGAAATTATATTATGGACCTTACCAATATAATTAAATGATTTTTCTAAATAAATGATTAACTTAAAAGTTAATGAATTGAAAATGTTTTATTTAAATACTTTAAATGCTTTATGTGGGATTGGGTTACTAATGGGTAATAGTTTAACTTAGATAGAAGAAATTCTAGAAACACATTAGTAATCTAGGACACGTAGTTGCACACCGAGATCAAACCATAGATACGACAATTCCAGTATGTACTTATCGTATTCGAATTCTTTAAAATAACTCAGGTGCTAAAGATACTTAGGCAACAATCAAAGAGTGTGCATATCTTTTGTGGTTTATTGCACGGCAACACAGGTGAGTTCATTGCCCCTTTTCTAACATTTTTGTTTTAAAACGCGGGGCTGAGAAGCATGCGTAGACTGTTTACTTAAATTGTTTACTTTAAATGCTTTTAAATTTATATGTTTCATATATATAAATGTTATCCTGAACCATGTTTAGGAAGATTTTATGCAGGTTTTACTAAGCTTATTCACTTATACATTAAGAGAATAAACGAGTTAAACTAAACTTTTCAATAAGTCAAAACATTTCAAAGGAATCAAATCAAACATTTTGGGAAATCAAGTGGGTGAATTCAAGGGAATCAAATCAAACATTTTGGGAAATCAAGTGGGTGAATTCAAGGAAACAAATCAAACATTTTGGGGAAATCAAGTGGGTGAATTCAAGAAATCAAATCAAACAGTTTGACAAAACAAGTGTGGGACTTCAAGACATCAAACAAAACGATCTTTGCAAAGACAACAATCAATGTTCTACGAACCAAGTGTTTGTTGAACAATGAATCAAGTGTACAACCGATCAATGAATCTTGTATTCTATGATCAACACATTAAGTACATCTTGTGACAAAATCAGACGATCATTAAATCATTTTAAGGGATAGTATGGGAAATATCAGAGATAACATTTGCCAACACATTGAATTCAGAAATCCTATATTTCAAGAAGTCCTAGCTAGACTGATTGACTTGTAGGTCTTATGTTTGATGATATTTACAGAATTCCCTAACTACTAAGTACCTAGATTGACAGACTAGTCTACTCGAGTATGACCATAGGCCCCAATCATAAGGGCTTAGATTTTATTAAATGTTTATTTATTTATTTAATTAAGCATTTATTAAACTGTTTATACAATTTCTGTGGTTGATCACTATTGTGATGAACTTAAGGAATCAACATAGATTCCAAATTGTGGTATTTACAGGAACAAAGGATTGACGAATCATTGGGTTAAAGGTAGGGGTAAAATGCTTAATTATCATTAACAACAATGTCCTATGCGGATTAGTATGTGGTGGGACGGCGTCTGGGCGGGGTTGTAGCCTCGACTCAGGGGTATGCCCTATATATAAGCATACCGATCTGGATGATACATGTGATGTTAATGAGATTAAGGTTGTTACCCGTGGGTTAAACAAAGGTTTTGTGAGAACATTTGAGTCATTGTGAACAAGAGTGTGTAATAGGTAAAGATGCTTAATTATCATTAACAACAATGTCCTATGCGGATTAGTATGTGGTGGGACGGCGTCTGGGCGGGGTTGTAGCCTCGACTCAGGGGTATGCCCTATACATAAGCATACCGATCTGGATGATACATGTGGTGTTAATGAGGTTAGGGTCTTTACCAAGGAAGTTTTCAAATCATTTTCAAACACTAAACAATATGAACTCACCAACCATGTGTTGACTTTTATTTTTGCATGACTTCTCAGGTGACGAACAGGTCAACTGAAGAGTTATTTCTTTGGATTAGGTTATCTGATAGAGAACCTAGCTTTTTGGACCTGCATATTTTGAAGCATCATTTTACAGTTTGTTTAACATATCTTGTGCAGCTACAAGATTGAAGACTTATGATGTGATAGTGGGTTACATTGTTAAATTGTGATCTTAACTAATATAATTTAACTCTGTAATCCTATTTTATTTTAGCAAAGTTTCTCATTTTATTATCATCTGCAATGTGAACAATCTGATCAATCCGATTATCATTTCGATATCGCGCCTCGGGAACATTCCGCCCGTCGGGGAAACCCGATCCTACCCCGCCGGCTCGGGGTGTGACACTAGAGTAGTCAATTAAATCAACAGTTTCAAGTAAACTATTCTAATCAAATCAATTGTTATTCAATTTCCAACACTTGGTGTGTATTCTTACACCAGGTCAAATTAAAGATATCAATAATTACATGAATCATGTTAATGATACTTTAATGAATTATTTTCTAGAATCGTATGTTTAAACAATTACTAAAAAAATTCAGTGATATTATAGCCAAGGTTAATGATAAGTAGTTATCGCAACCATATAATATCACATACCCGTGTATTCTATATCATTTGTATATTGAAAATCCATCATTTATCAAGATATACAACCATGAAATTCTATTGCAAGATTGCAATAATTAGAATCTCTATACTCATACGATCCCTAAAGCAAATTCAAATATTCAGACACGTATTCAGATGTATTCAAAGTTTATGATAGTCTTGGTAGGTAATTCGAATGCTATTAAAGTATTAGTGATGTGGTGGGTTGGCTGCGGTATACCCTATATATAAACACCAATAATACATTGATAGTAGCACCGAAAGCTTGACCAAGTATTGGATTAGTCAATTTAATCTACAATTCGAGTGAACCATTAATTAGTCAAAAACAATAGACAAATAAATTATTATTCATTTAACAATATTTGGGGAGTATTTTCTTTTACCAAGTTATTCAACTTCATTTTTAGTTAATCTCACCGTCAGTTGAGTCAACTATTGTTAATTTCAAAATCCTCAGGGTAACTAAACTGGTTGTATACAAATCCGAAATCCCGAGTACGATACTAATACATATTCTCAAACAAATTGTGATTTTAAACACTTCTAAGCTTTCAATTGGTGGTTAGATACTAAGACACAACCCTATAACATTAATAATTGCAAGTACAATTCTAATTACATTAAATCAATGACTAAAGTTATTAATTTCCCAAAAAAATAAAATTTGATGGCCCTAAAAATAAGTTTAAATAAACAACTAACACTCGTGTCAACAATTACTATTAAATAAATTTCGGGACGGAATTTTCTAAAGTAGGGGAGACTGTAATCCCTAAGGTTTCTACAAGTCAATTTTAAATTTAATCGTTTCGATATATAATAAACAAAGCCTCTTGGTATGCAACGAACATTTGGATTCATAAAACCACTTAAATAGATATATAAATATGCAAAGTGTTAGTCAGACACATATAAGTTTTGTGAAGTTTTATAAATTTTACATAAAATAATAAAGATTGTAAATTTGATGGGCCAATGTTGTATTTAACAGAATTATATTTCAGTTTATTGAAAACTAAACCTCAAAATGATAAAACTAAGAAACCATGAGGGTCAACTGTGCAAAACCCAAAAACCCTCTACTTTTCTCCTTCCCGATCGTGTGTTCGAGGGTTGCTAGCACCGGTTCCAACCTAAAACATCTACAAAGACTTACAACCTAAACCTTATAAATAATATTGAACATAAAATAGTGATAATTATAATCATTCTATGAAAGAAATCGAAACATAAAATGTTTACAAGGATTTCTTTATGAGAAGTGAAAAAAAAAGCTTAGTTTATTAAGTATAAGAAAATAAATAAATGATGAAAGATGAAGGGGCTAATATGGATAACTTTGAAGGAAAAAATAAGAGTGATTTAAACCCTAAAAACCCTCATTCTATATCAAAATTTTGGCTAAGAAGAAAGGGAGAAAAAGAGAGTGTGGGTTATTACCGTTTTTGAAGAACTAGTGCCAAAGATCGGACGATCCCCGAATATCTAACCGTTGGAATGACCTCATTTTTGGATATGTTCTTCTACACTCATATATCTTGAATGTGACAGGAGGAAATTTATATCGGAGCCTTATAGTATGTGTTATTGTGTCTCGAAGTAAGCTGATAGGAGCAGGTTTTGTAAACGTAGTCGGAAAGAATGAATGATCCCCATCGATCTAACCGTTGGATTGAGCCAAGTTTTGGATATGTTTTTAAGCACTCATTTACCGTTTCTTTCACCGTTGGGATTTGAGAAATATTACTTGAAGGTATGATTTCTATTTCCTTTAACGTGACTGATGGATTTCCGAGTTGGATGATGCCGTTCCAAAGGATTGTCGATTCCCGGAGATCCAACGGTCGGATCGTTACGATATTTAAACAGTAGCTTTATAACACATAATTGATCGTTTCCACCAAAGGAAATTGCGATCAGGTGCCTAGAACTATTTGTTTTATTCCGAGCAGATTGTGATCGGTTGTGTGCGCGAAAACAGGTCTTGATCGGTTATTTTGCAAAGAAATAGAGGTTGTACGTATGATCCAAATCCTAAGAAAAATTCATGATGTAAAAACGGATACAACAATGTATTCGGGTTTCATACCTTGTCATTGTCAAATGGTTCGCGTACGCGAACCGACCTCGCAAGGTATAGCTCGCATCGCAATCTTTATCGTATTATCTTTACTCGTGTGTTAGTTTTAATTATATTCGTGACAAATTATCGAAAACTTATATATCAAACTTTTTTTTCAATTTTATAAAAATGTCATAAAGTTAAGATCTCATTGAATTATTTTATAGTATTTATAATAATATTTGTTTTAAATCCTATGTAAATAAAATATATTAAAGTATTATCCTAGATACAAAACTTATATTTAAAAAAATCATCTAAGTTATTTGAATAAATACTTTCCAAATTGTTATTAAAAAATGTATTATGAAATTCGTTTATATTTATTTTATATCCAGTCTTATCATATTAATAATATTGAGGTTATCAATATATAAAACGTAAGATAAACAAACCATTCAAGTGTGTTAATTAGGAAATACTAAATCTATCTTTGTATTCATACAAACGATAGGATGAAGCGTGATTTCTCTACTCCATAAACACTAACAAGGATATTCTTGGATAGCTAGTAAACTGTGAGTTTCTTCACACTCCCTTTTACATTTTGTTTATGGGATGTTACACATGTCATATTCAAAACAATATTTATTCTATTATTCATTCAATCTATGATGCAAGCCTTAGACCTAGTTAGCTTTATGTGTTAGATGCTAAGCTTATACAATGTGTTGATTATATGTGTGATTCTATGTGTGTTGCCAGTCAAGCAATCTAGTACCTAGTAGCCTAAGAAGGTTAGATATTATCTTCGCAAAGGCTTTTGCCTTTGTGTGAAAAAGGTAAAAAGTACACCTAGCAAACTTGCTGAATTATAACTGTTAATTTATAGTATGGCCATACTTGAATTAACATGTTGTAAGGATACTTGTTTGGACACAAGCTATTGTTATTCATTCACTTATTCATTCAATTTATTCAAACTTGTATTCATGCTATGCTTATGATACATATCTAGTTAGGCTATAGTTTGCATCCTTTTTATACTTATTACTTAAACTTTGTGTGTGAACTCACCAACTATGCAAATAGTTGACAAACTCTATTTTAGATGTGTAACTTGATAAGGAAGCATAATGAAGACATAAGATAGGCTTAGTGACCTAGTTTAAACTTTGAAACAAATGTATAGTCTTTCAATGTAATAGTTTAGTTATTTTGAATTCTTGTAATGACTATTTAAATGTTGGTTGAATGAATTGATTATTATTAAATGGTTGCATTAAATATGAAACATTGTAATAGCACCATGAGCTAATTAACAGTTAGAATCATATCTGACAACACGAATGTAATATGTGCATCTTAGTTAGGATTTATTATGTATAAACATATGTGAGAATGTATAGAACAGAACGATAACATACATCGTCACTTGAATATTAAAATGATGGAGTATTCGTGTGGGTGACAATTCGCACAAATATAACTGTGGGTTTAATTTTCTGAATGATGTCTAATAATTAGAAAATAAAATTGGAAAGTACAGTTGTCGTCGTGTTCGTACGGATGACAATCAGTATGAATACACGCGATAACAGTACGATTCGACGAAAATGTTAAATTAAAAGTTTTTGAAATTTTAGAAATAAATAAAAGATATTTAGTTAATTTACTAGGAATTACCATCTAAAATAAATAAGAAATATTCTATTTTAAAATAACGTAACGTTTTGCTACACGAAAACCGGAAACGACGCATTTACATGAAACCGAACGAACCCGAACGCACCCGAACATTTAAAGCGCTTATGTGACATTAAATGCCATTCATCCTCCTCACCAACCCACGTTCTCTCTCTAGAACCCGGCTCTCTCTCTCTACACTTTCCCTCACTAGAAAACCCACATAACTCACTAAAAGCTTAATCAAATCAAGTGATTTTGGTGTCAAAACGACCACAACTTGTAGATCGTGAAAATACGTAGACTCTGAGCCTTAGATCATCAAAAACGAGGTAAAATCCAAGGAGAACTCACGGATTTTCAGAGATTTCTTCATTTTCGAGCATCTAAACTTTTTTGTCGGTTTTATACCATCAAAACCCTTAGGATGCACACAAAAAATGGCTTAGAAGTACAAGGAACATCATGGGTTGAAGTTAGGAAGATTTGGAAATGGATAGAATCTTGAAATACTTAGTATCGATGCAAGAAGTTCCGAGTGAGATTAGTAGCGATGGATGATTGATTCAAAAATGTTCTTGTGTCGAGATTGCTACTCTCGACATATTAGAATCATTGGCATCCCTTCGAGACTACTAATGTCGATGCTCTATAATACCTGGAACACATGACACCATCAGTACGGGTAGTATCGATGGCCAAGGACCAGTCAAACCTAAGTCCCACGACATTGCAATATGGACATAGCACGGCTGTGGTTTCATGGATGTTACTGGACTAATGAGCATCCATAGGTTAAGATGTAATACCGCCACTGGTCATGAGTGGTTAACTAAATGTTAACCGAAAACAATAGGACCCTAGATATTAACCTGTGGATTTTCACAACTAATAAGCTAAGTTTACTTAGTAATCTATATTAAGATAAAAGAGTGTGTAATGAATATGGGTTACAAAGACCTACAGAACTAAGTGGGATCGTTGGGATTCAAAGAACTAACTAAGTATGGGTGTTATGACTTTATGTTATTAACATCCAACACTTATCAAATTTCATTCATGGTTAACTAGCTATGGATATTCAAAATGAATAATCTTAGTTAATATCCAATTTAAGAGTGAACAACATCAATGTGGGTAACTAAGAACTATTGAGGGACTTGATGTTAATCAAGTTAGGTTAAATCAAGTTCTAATATGTCTAATTTATATTTTCATAAAATAACATAGATTTTCTAAAAATGTAAAGTTTAATAACATGTAACTAGGATTTAATAATAATCATCGTAACTTGTTTTATTAAAATGTTTTAAGGTAACTTAAAGAATTTTGTAAACTTAACTTGTATAATTTAAATAAGAAATTATGAGTGGTGATTTACTAAATCGGTAAGTCTTTAAATATCATCAACCTTATGCAAATAAGGTTGAATCTTAATTAGTCAAGGGATAAGTATTTTTATAAAGGGTATCTAACTTAGAATACTTAGAGAAATCATAGTAATACACTAGTAAGAAACGTAGGACACTTAGTTGCACACCGAGACCAAAACCCAATATTCATCAACTATATATACATATATTACAAAAATCATAATAAATCAAATCTAGTGTTGAAGATACATAGTCTACAAAGAATGAGCACACACACATTTATTGTTTGAATCATAAGAACTAAAACACAGGTGAGTTCCTTGCCTCTTTTCTAAACATTTTTGTTTTATAAATGCGGGGCTGAGAAGCATGCATAAATTATTTTCCTTGGATTATATTTTACTTAAATGCTTTTAAACTCTATACGTTTGTATGTATAAATTTTATCCTAGATCATGTCTAGGTAAATTTTATGCAGGTTTTACAAAAAGATTATCTACTTATATAAGAAGTGGATGATAATTTCATGTTCGAGTAAACATTTTGACGAATCAAGCAAAAATTTTCAACGAATCAATTTTCAACGATTCAATTCTCAATGAATCTATTTTTAACGAGTCCAGTAAACAATTTCAACGAAACAAGTGTTCAAGTTCACGGAATCAAAGAATCAATTTGACGAAACAAGTATTCAATGTTCAACTAACCAAGTGTTCAATGATCAAAGAATCATGTGTACATTTTTTTCAACGAATCTAGTATTCATTGTTCAACGAAACAAGTACATTTTTCAACAAATCTAGTACGAATCAGGAAATCATTTTCATGGGAGTGTCTGGGAAATGTCAAAGATAACATGTGCGAGCAAAACTAAACGAAACAAGGGACGAATCTAGACGAAACAAGAACGAAACAAAAGCCCTATATTTAAAGAAGTCATAGCTAGACCGTTGGATTTATAGGTCACATGTTTTACGATAATTACAGAATCCCCTAACTTCTAAGGACCTTTGATTGCTATACTAGTTTACTCGAGTTGACCAAGTCCCAATCATTAGGACTTAACTTTTAAATTAAATGTGTATCTAATCATTTATTAAAGCATTTTAGTTATCTATTTCCACATTTGTCATGGCGTTGTTGTATGTGTGTGTGATGAGTTTAAGGAATCAAGGGGTTTTCTACATTTTGACGAATTTAACGAAACTAGTGTGATGTTGGTTGAGAGTGAAACGCTTAAATATCATTAACAAGAATATTATATGTGGTTCGGTATGTGGTGGGCTGGAGATTGGGCTTGACTCTACGTATGCGTTATATGTAAGGATACTTTACTGGATATTTTAGGTGGTTGTTAGTGAGATTTAGGTTGTCACTTGGTTAGGTGTTTTCAATTTCATTTTTAACAAAACTATATGAACTCATCAACCATGTGTTGACTTGATCTTTTCCCATGACTTCTCAGGTGACGAACATGTTTAAGCTAGGAGTTCGTACTTTTACTAGGATGCCCAAATAGTTGACCTAGTATTTTGGATGTTCATATTTCTGAACATAATTATAGCAATTAGTTTTGTATATCTTGTGCAGATACAGGATAGAAAACTCATGATTTTTTTGGTACATTTACATGGTTAAATTAAGAAACCATATTGATGTAATTTAACTTTGTAATTCTAATTCATTAGTGTCTTCTCATTTTGTATTATGTGCAACGTAAACAATCTGATCGCTTTAATTATCACCCGATATCGCGCCCCAAGACCATTCCGCCCGATGGGAAAGTCTATCCAGCACGCCGGCTCGGGTTGTGACATATTGGTATCAGAGCCATGGTTATATAGAAACATAGGTCCATTTACTTAAACGGTTTGGACTAAACTATAACCTAGTGACCCTTAATATAGAGAACTTAGGTATTAGGAATTTACTTGCATTACGTCTTCTGCATTCAATCATTGCACTAACCGATGCCTTTTCGGTTGTGATCAGAATGTCACCGAGAAGAAAACCATGTCCTCCACCACCACCACCTCCTCCTCTAGCTCCATCTCCTCTACGTCCCAACTATAAGTTGGAGCCGACTACGATTGCGATAGCCACACTGCTTACTAACCAGCTGAAGCAGGCGATTCCTGAGATGATGAACCTAATTAACACCAACATCAACAACACTAGAAACATCTCAGGAGAAGCTAGTGGAAGCACTTAAGCTGCGCCAAGTTACTCCTACAAGTCATTTGTAGGATGTAAAGTTCCAAGTTTTAATTGTACTGAAAGAGCCGTTGGATAAATCCAATGGATAGAGAAAATGGAGACTATTCTTGACATTAGTAGTTGTGCTGAGGACCACAAGGTTCGCTACTCTGCAGGATCATTCAACAAGAGAGCCTTAACCTGGTGGAACTCTCAGATCAAGGCCAAAGCAAGAGATGAGGCATTGGCGATGCCATGGGCAAACTTCAAGACTCTACTAAGGAATGAATTATGTCCTAAGAACGAGTTACTTTGGATGGAAACGGAGCTGTCCAACGATGTGATGAAAGGAGCTGATCACAAGGATTATACTACTCGCTATCATGAGTTGGTAGCATTGGTGCCAGACATGGTACCAACACTAGAGATGTTGATTGACAGGTATGTAGGCAGATTACCTGCATACATACAAAGCTTGGTTATTGCAGCAAGCCCTGTCACTTTGTAGTCAGGTATCAGCTTGTCAGGAAAACTTACTGACGTGATGGTAGTTTCTGGAACTATGAAGAAGGAAGCATAGACAGGAAAAGCAAAGGAAAAATCATCAAAGAAACCCACTCATCACCCCAAGAAGAAACAAAAGGTCACCAAGAACTACGCGATGGCCGCCCCCTCAACCAAGTAGCTGTAGCCCCACACAACCCCAAGAAGAAGCCATACACAAGCACATTTCCTTTGTGTGCCAAATTCCGATATCATCACGCTGCTAACACTCCCTGCAAACACTGCACAAGAAGTGGAAGAAAGGGCCATTGGATCCAACATTACAGAATCGCACCTGCTCAAGCAAATGAAAAATGCTAGTTTAGCTCTCCCTCCACCCAACAATCCGAACCAGAAAAATGGTGGATGTTATAACTGTGGAGAGGTTGGCCACTACTCAAAGAATTGCCCAAAGAGGATGTAGCCTGCAGTTCAAGCACAACGTGGAAGAGCTATCGCGTTAGAAGCTCTAGTTGCTCGTGAAGACCCGAATGTGGTCACTGGTACGTTTCTCTTACATGACTTTTATGCTTGGGTTTTATTTGACACTGGTGTGGACCAAAGTGTTTTCTAATCCGACTTTGCATGTAAATTTAATCATAGTGAAGAACAATTATAAGTAGCTGACATCAAACAAGTAACAGTATACATGATTCTTAGAAACTACCCATTAGTATTGAATGATCAAACTTTTACCATCTAATTGATACCGATGGAAATGGGTACTTTCGACATTATGATAGGAATGGACTGGTTATCCCTTAATCGGTTTGAGATAGTCTGTTTCAAAAAGCTACTTCGAATACTGATGGCGTATGACCGAGTGTTGGAAGTTCGAGGGATCAAGGAAAACTGAGTGTAAAAATCATTTCATGCATAAAGGCGCCAAAGTGTTTGTGGAATCAACATGTAGCTTTCCTGGCTCACGTGGTGGAAAAGGAGAAATAAAAAAATCAAGATACAAGATGTGCCAGCAGTAAAGGAATACCCAAAATTCTTTCCTGACGACCTACCCGGTTTTCCACTATCGCGACCAATAGAGTTTCGCATTGACTTGATTCCTAGAGAAACTCCTGTTGCTAAATCTCCTTATAGGTTAGCACCTTTCGAGATGCAGGTATTGTCAAACCAGTAGTAGGAGCTATTAGATAAAGCTTTCATTCGACCGAGCTACTCGCCGTGGGGAGCACCGGTTCTGTTCATTAAGAAGGATGGATCCTTTCCAATGTGTATAAGCTACACAGAGTTGAACAAACTGAAAATCAAGAATAGGTATCCATTGTTGAGGATTGATGATTTGTTTGATTAGTTACAAGGAGCGCGATATTTTTCGAAGATACATTTGCGTTCTGGATACCATCAGCTTAGGATTCAAGATGAGGATATACCTAAGACGGCTTTCCGAATAAATGCACCAACGGTTTTCATTGATATCATGAACCGTGTGTGCAAGCCGTACTTCAATCACTTTGTTATTGTCTTCATTAACGATACACTGATCTATTCCAAGAGTAAATCTGAGCACGAAAGATCATGTTGACCCTGCCTAGATCAAGGCAATAAAGAACTGGGATACCCCGATAACACTGACGAAGATACGGTATTTTCTGGGGTATTATAGAAGGTTTATTTCAAACTTTTCAAAGATAGCATTGCCCCTCACCAAATTAACCCAGAAAAGTAACCGTTTGCTTGGGGGCATAAAAAAAAAGATGCTTTCCAATAGTTGAAATCGAATCTACGTGCTGCTCCAATTTTATCTACCCAAGAGGGTATATATGTCTTTGTAGTGTATTGTGACGCTTCCCATTAGGGACTCGGTTGTGTGTTAATGCAGAGAGACAAAGTTATCGAATAGGTCTCAAGACAGCTGAATATACACGAGAAGAACTACACGACACATGATCTAGAGCTGGGAGCAGTAGTCTTCGCATTGAAGATTTTGAGGCATTACTTGTATGGCACTAATTTTACCACCTTCACTGATCACAAAAAACCCACATAACTCACTCAAATCTTAACCAAATCAAATGATTTTTGTGTCAAAACGACCACAACAACGTGTAGATCGTGAAAATACGAAGACTTTGAGCCTTAGATCATCAGAAACGAGGTAAAATCGAAGGAGAACTCACAGATTTTTAGGTTTTCTTTCGAACACCAGAACTTTTTGGTCGGTTTTATACCATCAAATCCCTTAGGATGCATACAAAAATGGCTTAGAACTAAGCGGAACGTCCATGGATTGAAGTTAGGAACAATTGGGATGGATAGAATCTGGAAATACTTAGTTTTGATGCGAGAAGATCCGGCTGAGATCGGTATCGATGGATGATGGGTTCAACAATGTTATTGTGTGGAGATTGCTAGTCTCGATAGACTAGAATCGATGGAAACACTTCGAGACTACTGATTTCGAGGTGCCCTAATACCTAGAATACATGACACCATCGATACTAATATTATCGATGGCCAAGGACCAGTCAAACCTAAGTCCATCGAGAGGTTTCATCGATACTACTGGACTAATGACCATCGATACTGCTGTTGGTTCTCGATGCTAACTACTTTCATGTCATGCAAGTAGAATAAGCTTGGAACCAGCTAAAAAGATAAGAAAATGAGACCGTTGGACGGGTTTGAGCACGCAAAAGTCGGGTAAGGAGCTAAGTAGGGTTTGTAAATGGTTAACCAGTTTTGGCCACATTGGTATTATGTTTTCATGGAAACTAAGTTTTTCACAATTCTTTTATCACATAAATCTATATTTTAACAATCAACAGGGATTAAAACATATAGGAGTTGTCAAATAACACCATAGGTTAAGATGTAATATCGCCAATGGTCTTAAGTGGTTAACTAATTGTTAACCGAAAAGTATAGGACCCTAGATATTAACCTAAGGATTTTCACAACTAACAAACTTGTTAGTACCCGGATAGCATCAGCTTCAGTTGTTAAAAATGAAGACTGAAGACTGCAACTGATTCGATATAAAGATCTGTACGTTTATTGTTTTTTATTTTGTTTTTAATAGAATATTTAGGTTTGTTTTATTGTGTTTTTTGTTTTATTTGTTTTTGACTAGTTTGTAAAATGTATAAGTATTGATTTTATCGTTTCTATTAGTACCGATGGTAGTTGTATCGATACTAATAGTATCAAAGGTAATTGCATCGATACTAGTAGTATCGAAAGTAATACTATCGATACTATTAGTATCGACATATCTGCTTATAAATAGCTTAGATTCGATGTGTTTAAATTTTGGTTGAACATAACTCAGAATATTAAGATTTTAAATTTCTCTCTACTTGTATATTGATCATTCAAGAAATTAATACAAGGAGATTGATTTTGTGTGATTGATTCTATTCTTCATAATTCGTTACATTTTTGTTCAAACTTGATATTATGGATTCCGCACATAATATTTAGTTATACCAGATCATTAGATCCTAACCACTGACCTACAAGTGGTATAAGGGCATTTTGCTCGGTTGTGATCTTGGTGGAACGGAATTTTTGGTGAATTTTGTAATTTTTGAAGACTTTTTGATGATAATTTGATCAATTTGATGATCAAATGATGGTTTGTCATTAAAGATTGGTTGCTGCACTTGAAAGCTTGTAAAGATTCAAAATTTTCAAGTTTCACGTTGTTAAGTTCGAAGAAAACGATTATTGAGCTGTTTAGTGTCGATATTGCTAGTATCGATAGTACTTCCATCGATATTACTAATATCGACAAGTTTTTCCTCGAACTTACTAGTATCCATAAGCTCTCATCGATACTATTAGTATCGACGACACAGTAGTGTTGATAATGCTAATATCGACAAATCAAGCTCTCAATTTTTCAAAAGTGTTGATTAATTCAGCGAAACATCTCCAATGGCCAATTTATCTTCATTATGTGCATTGCTATCTAATAATGAGGCTAGTACAATGACCAAGCTACCAAAGCTGGTTTCTTTGAGTGAGTACTCATCATGGAGTGCTCGGTTTGAATCCTTTCTGCCCATAGTCAATCCAAGTCTGATGATATCATCAATTGAAGGATATTAGCAACCTCAACTCAATGGGTTTTACAAAAATGTCTTGCGTCTTGCTGAGGATGAAAAGAAACTTTTTATTCGGAAAAGAAAGCTTATGCTTTTCTCACTATGGCACTTCCCAAATAGATTTTTCAATCTTTTATGTCACACAAAAGATGAAAAGCATTGTGGGATGCTTTAGCAAAAAGATGTGAAGGGAGTGATCGGCTTAAAAGAGGTAAAAGAACACTTCTCAAGAAACAGCTTGATGTTTTTAAGCGTCTAGACAATGAACCTTTGAGGAATACACTTTACTGTTCAGTGAGCTTAGCAATCTGGATTATGAGGTTTCTTTGGAAGAGCAAAATGATAAACTTTTAGATGCACTTCCATCTTCATTGGAGATATATGTCATGAAGACTAACGTGGAGATTACTGAGCTTGATTTTTTGATCTCCAAACTTCAATCTTTTGATCTATACATGCAGAAGAGAAAGGCTGGAAATAAGTTTTCCACTCAAAATCCATGCCTTTACATGAACCCCATTGTAGCTCCAAACACTTCTTCAGGATCAGTTGGGTTTTTATCAAGTACTAAAGATGGTGACATATATTTTGTTATTGATGATACAACAGAATTATGTCTTACTTCTGTGTCTATCAAAGAGAAAATATCAGACAGAAGATCAAAGCAATTGAATGTGAAGGTGCCACAAGAACATCTAGCCTTTTTCATGCTGTTTGTGAACGCTTATGATACTGTGATGTTGGTTGATGCTTAGAGATTTATAGATGAGGATATGTATCAATTGCATTCAGATGACTTGGATGAAATGGACATTTAGTGGTAGATGGCCATGTTAACTAGAAAAGCAAGGAGATTTCTTCAAAGGACTGGAAAAACTGAAATTTCATTGAATTCAAAGAAGGAGATTTATTTTTCTAAACAGAAGGTAAAGTGCTACAATTGTGGGAATTTAGGACATTTTTCCAGAGAATGTGAGATGCCAATAAGAAACAACTCAAGGTTTGAAGCTGGTTCTAAATCTGATAGATTTGATCCTCGAAGAGGGGCTCCTGCTACTTCTTCATCTGCAGCCACTACAATATCAAAGGAAACTCCTCCAACTAAAGATAAAGCTTTACTTGTAGAAGATGAGTGTGGTACTGATTGGTCATCTTATTGTAAGGAGGTTCAACTAATTGATGAATCTCATGTTTCATTCATGGTTCAGACATGTTCAAAAAAGGTTGAATTAGAAGAAATCTTAATCTTAATCTTAAACCAAATTGTTTAAAATGTTGAGCTTATTTAGCGAAACTTGATATGGTGGCTAAGCACAATCAATCATTGATTGATGATGTTATATGTTTAGAAGATAACGTTAAACAATATATAGGTAATTAATTAAAGTATAAAAATAAACATGAGGAATATAGTTTTGATATTAAAACGTTGACTTGGAACTGGCAGATAAACAGGACATTATCAATCACATGATTGATGAATTGAAGGATAGAACAAAGAAATGTAAGTCGATTGAGTGTTTTTCTAATGCTCAAAATATTTTTGATAACATTGTTATGAATCATGTAAGCAATCCAGGTACCCAAAGGATTGGTTATAAGAATTTTCCTCCTATTAACCATCTTTATGGGTCCCTTCCTAAAGAGCCAAATGTTATTCCATATGTTGCTAAATCCTCTAAGGACTTAGACATGTTTGCAAATGATTTAAATAACTTGTCTAGTTCTGTCAGTATTAAACATGCAGGAACAGGGATAGAGGATTCAGGGATCAAGGAAGAAGTTTGTGATTGTGATGAAGAAGACAATAGAGATGTGTCAGGTTTACGATTTGATGTTAAACAGAAATCTGGTGGATCAAATTTGTTAGATAATAACAATACTTCTGTTTTTTTTCATAATTGAAATGTTGACATTAGTGACGAAATTGTTTAAAAGGAATATGATATTCAGAGAGACAGATGTCTTTTTGTTGAACCATACAACATAATCTATTATACTTTTAAAGGAAAAGATGAGATCTTTTGTGATGATGTTCATCCTTTAAGTTTGATTAATACCACTTTGATTGATAAAGTTTTTAAGAAACCTAATTCAAAGATTTTTCAAAAACCAGATCGGGTACGTGATAAGGATTGGGTAACAAATGGAAAGCATAATTTTTTTATAAGACAAACAAATCAAAAGGATCTTGACAAATTATTATGTCAATCAAATGTTGTTTTCTTCAAAAATGAGAGTACAATGTCTTCATCACAAACTTGTTCTTCACAAGCATTACCATGTGTAAATCAGGATATACGTAGTGGTAAATTTATGAAGTCTAAGAAGTCTGGTAGCAATGGACATGTAGCTTCACTTGCACACGAGTCTAGTTCAAAGTGTTAGATTCAGGAACTAAGTGTACCAAAGGATGATAGTCAGTCAGAAGTTGTTCTTTCCAAGAGGAGTAGGAAGAAAATGCCTACTAAGCCAATTAATCTGATTGATTTCATCACAACAGCATTCACTGCACATAGCTCGTAATCAAAATATCATTCAAAACCAGTGAAGTATGTTCATTCTTTTCCACTGGTGGAAAACAATTTGGTAAACAGAATGTCAAATTCACTTTTGGAAATGCAAAACTGATGAATTCTGTTAAATCAAAATTTGTTCCAAAGAAAATGATTAAATCAGCTAAACAAATTGTATATCATCAAAATGAGACTATTTCTTACAAACCCATTCCTAATCGAATATGGACTGTTAAGACAAAAGTTTCTATTGATGAAGCTCAACCTGCTTCTTTTATCCATGTTAAAAGTCACATGACTAAGACATGGATTCCAGTCTCTAATTGATTTACTTTTATGTGTGCAGGACTCATTATCAAGTATTTCAAAGAATACATGGTATATTGATAGTGGTTGTTCTAGGTACATGACTGGAAATTTGGATCTTATGACGAATATCAATCGCACTAATGGTGAATTTGTTAATTTGCTGGAAACACTAGTGGATATATCACAAAAGAGGGAGTGTTATCGAATGATAGAATAAGTTTTGAACATGTCAGCTTTCTAGAACAACTTAAACACAATTTGTTAAGTGTTTCACAAGTATGTGATAAAGATTATTCTGTCATCTTTTATAACAAAGCTTGTTACATACTGAAGCCCTGACGACCGGATTATGGTGACTGCTCCAAGACACAATAATACATATCAGCTTATGTCATCTTCCACTTCATCTTCTCAACTTTCATATTTCTTTTGTAAGGCTACTGAAAAAGATTCAATTACATGGCATAGACAAATGGGACATGTTCATTTACGTAAAATTAATTTTTTGATCAGAAATGGATTAGTTGCAGGTGCTCCGCCTCAGTCTTTTGTGTTGTCTGATCACTGCATTTCCTGTCAAAAGAGAAAACAACAGAAGCAATCACATAAGCATATAATTTATAATTCCATCAATACTCCTCTAACTATGTTACATATGGATCTTTTATGTCCAGTCTCAGTTAAGAGTGTTGGTGGAAGATTTTTTTCTTTAGTAGCTACTATTGATTTTTCCATATTTTCTTGGGTTTTCATTTTAGTTATTAAATCGGAGACTCCAAAGATTTTGAAGAATCTGATTATCAAGATTGAAACTACATTTTCTACACATGTGATGTTTTTGAGAAGTGATAATGGCAATTAATTCAAAAATCATAATCTAGAGTTGTTCTGCATTTAAAAGGGTATTTCTCATTAGTTTAGTGTTCCTTATACCCTTCAACAAATGGTGTTGCAGAGCGGAAGAATCGTACTTTGATAGAAAAAACAAGAACTATGCTTGCAGATTCTAATCTTCTAATTACTTTTTGGGCTGATGCAGTTAATGTAACATGTTATACATTAAACCGTGATCTCACTGTCAAGAAGCATGGAAAGACATCGTATCAGTTGCTTAAAGGCAGAAAGCCCAATCTTTCCCATTTGGAACCTTTTGGAGCTACACGTGCTTATTTGAAGATGACTTCTCCAAAATTTAAGCCTTAGGCTATGGAAGGAGTATTTTTGAGATATTCAGCTAACTCCTTGAACAAAAGAGTTCTTAACTTGGCTACAAGAGTCGCACCCCTAGAAATCCCGTCCCTTCCGGGGCGCGAGCGGCGGCAGATTGTCAGGATCGCAGTCTCCGGTCTCACAACTTGCGAGACCTACATGTCTGGTTACATACGTACATCCAATAAATTGGATAAAACAATTTTGTAAATATCAGAGTTGCGGAAGTTTAAAAGTATCAACATAGATAAAGTTCAAAGGTTACGGAAGCGTTAATTAAAAGTTTTCAAAACAACACAAGTTTAATGTTTGCATAAGCGATTAAAGATGTTTAATATTTCATAACATAAAAAAATGATGGTGAATGTTTATTAGTCTAAGACACATATGTAGATGCATGGACTCCATCCTAGCATCCTAGGTTCCTCGTGCGCGTGCCTTAGTTACCTGAGAAAACATGCGAGTAAAAGGGCAACACAAAGGTTGGTGAAAGCACAGGTTTGTAATCAGCAGTAAACATCAAAATGTTTAAAGTAAATGTTTATCAGGTCTATTTTTCAATACAATGCAATATCAATTGATAGCTAGTCAATATGTGTTATACCATATGCGGGTTCGCAACCGAAGCTAACATGCTGCCTCCCACCATATCCATCATAGATATGGCAAATGTTGTTTGGTCAATTATGCACTGTTCCGACCTCCAGTCAGGGTGGCCATACGGCTCGCAACAGTGGGGCTTGTCAGGCCCAAATAGTACTATTCAGAATTACCACGCTGAGCGCAACGCGCTATTAACGATTCGAGGTGTGTTTAACGAGGACTTATCAGTTTGTGGATGAATGCCACACATATGCATATACGATATTAGCATGTACAAAAATAACCAAAAGTGTGTAAGTTGTTCAAAAACAGTTGTATGCAATGTTTTCTCCCCCAAAGGTAGAAAATGTAAAAAGGGGCCGTGAACTCACCTGTTACAGCAGTCCCAGTGAATGTGTTCGTGTCTGCGAATGCTAGCAATCCTGCTAGTAGGCACCTATACCATATAGGTGTGAGTATGTGTTTCGTGGTGTGTTGTAATCCATACAACTCCAAGTGTCGGTGTGCTCAACCGAGTGTGTGTGTTGACTTGTGTTGTCTCGACGAATCGTTGGTGACACGATTGTTGTGTTTACGTGCCTTAATGCACATAAGACACCAAAATGCATCCTATGACTCTAATCACATAAGTTACCATTTTTAGAAAGTTTCCAATTTAGGAAAGTGTGGTTATGAAATCCCATTTCATAAAACTAATAACTTCCAATATGTTTATAAAATCATGTTTTAACATTTAAAACGCATCGTCGGCGCATAAATCATCATATACGCCGTTTTGCCCAAATAAAGTTTCCTTATTTGGAAAGTATCCGTTTAAAGGCTTGTTTTCACAAAACGAAGTTTCTAAATATGTTAAAAATCATTTCTAAACATATTTCAAAGATCAAAGTTCATCAAGACACTTTAAAACATCAAAAGCCCTCTTTTGATTTTATAAAGTTTCCGTTTTTAGTAAGTTTTCACAAAATCGAGTTTTTGACAAAATCAAATATCCCAATGTGTTTCTAAACACTACAATATGCATTTAACAACATCTAGACATGTCTAACATGTCTAGATTATCACAAATCCAAGATTTGCACATAAAAGTTTCCTTTTATGTCAAGTTCACCAAATCATCATCAAATCAACCAATAATACAACCATAGCTCAATCTATCGTTCTAATACTTTAATATAAGTAAATCTATAACAATATCACACCACATCAACAACGATTTCGTGCACAACAACCATATGGAGTTGCATGTGGGTTTTAACCCATTGCATGTATGATCTAACACTATGTAAACATTTAAAACTACCTTAGAGCTACAGATTCAAGCTCAAACAGCTTCTGATGATGGTGATTCGGTGCGCGGATCGTAGCCTCTATCTTCCTAGCTTCCTCTCCAAGCTCTATGGTCTTCAAGCTTGCTAAGGATGAGGGAAATACTTCCAAGGGTGTTTCCAGAGGTTTGGAATGAGTTTTACAGGGGTTCTGGTCGGGAGTGAGTGAAGGAGTTCGTAGAATTTGCGAGCAAACCGAATAGAAGTGAATGAGTTGGTTTTTATAAAAATTTTGATCTGCATGGCCTTCGCGTACCGCGAAGGCCGATCAAAAATATTTATCGCGTACCGCGATGGGATTCGGGAGTCTCGACTCCCGTTTTGCTTCGCGTACCGCGAAGATTTTTGCCGAAGGGGTATCGCGTACCGCGACGGGTCCATAAACTTGTTTTTCGATTTCGTTGATACAATTTCGTTCGCACTCGATCCCTAATGCTTATTCTAAACATCTAATACATGTTTAACATATAATCACAAAGTAGCACATAAGTTTGATTGATCACCAACGTTCGTGAGACTCGTGTGTGTTTCGATAATTCCTCGAATTATCTTTGGCAGTTTGTGTTCGTGTCTTACGAAGTGTTTGCACGCTTGATTAATCCTAATCAACGTGTCATGCACAATTCAATAATTCCCCGAATTATTGTTTTGTGTTAGTGTTGTGTTTGCCACACTTGGCTTCCAAAACCAATATGCAATGCAATGTATGATTCGATAGTTCCTCGAACTATCATTTCGTAGTCGTTTGTGTTCAACTCATCTAATTAACATAATTAAATGAAATGCAACAAGTATGAATGTGAAATGTAAAGAATGTAAGAGTTGCAATTTACCTGAAATTGCCGGGTGTCACATCATCCCCTTGTTGAAAGAAATTTCGTCCCGAAATTTGGTTGTTGTTGGTAGTGTTTGAGAAGCAACAGTGTTTGCAAGGCAAAAATTTTTTTGTTGTCACATCATCCCCTTGTTGAAAGGAATTTCGTCCCGAAATTTATTCGTTGGTGTCGGCGATCGACGTTGTTTGCTTGAAGAGATGGGGATATTTGCGCATCATCTGATCTTCACGCTCCCACGTGAATTCAGGTCCGTGTTTCGACTGTTGGTATGCCACTGGACCAATCCTTTTCAGGATTTCGAAGGGTCCAATATATCGTGGGTTTAGTTTGCCTCGTTTACCAAAACGAATGACGCCTTTCCATGGCGAGACTTTCAGAAGGACTTTGTCTCCTACCTGAAATTCTAAAGGTTTTCGGCGTTTGTCGGCATAGCTCTTTTGACGATCGCGAGCTGCTGCCATGCGGTTTCTAATTTGCACGATTTTCTCGGTCGTTTCATGCACAAGTTCCGGGCCAGTAAGTTGGCTGTCGCCCACTTCCGCCCAACAAATCGGTGATCGGCATTTCCTGCCATAGAGTGCCTCAAAAGGCGCTGCCTTGATGCTGGTGTGGTAGCTGTTGTTGTAGGAAAACTCCACCAACGGAAGGTGAGTTTCCCAGCTATTTCCGAAGTCTACTACGCACGCTCGTAGCATATCTTCAAAGGTTTGTATTGTGCGTTCACTTTGGCCATCAGTTTGTGGGTGGTATGCTGTACTCATATCCAACCGTGTGCCAAGCGACTTTTGCAATGATTTCCAGAAGTTAGAAGTGAATCTGGCGTCTCGATCTGAAATAATGGAGATTGGCACTCCATGTCGCGAGACTACCTCCCTGACATAGATTCTGGCTAGCCTTTCCATTTTGTCATTCTCCTTGATCGCAAGGAAATGTGCTGACTTAGTTAGTCGGTCCACAATTACCCAGATAGTGTCACATCCGCTAGGAGTACGGGGTAATTTGGTGATGAAATCCATGGATAATTGTTCCCATTTCCACATGGGGATCTCGGGTTGTGTGAGTAATCCAGAGGGTTTCTGGTACTCGATCTTGACTTTGGCACAAGTTAAACATTTGCCTACGTAGGTGGCGATGTCGAATTTCATGTGTGGCCACCAGTAAAGTACCTTCAGATCGTGATACATCTTATCAGATCCTGGGTGAATGGAATACCGAGATTTGTGAGCCTCGTCCATCACAAGGTCTCGTAAGTTTCCGTGATGTAGAACCCAGATGCGTTCCATGAAATAATGTAAACCATCGGCTTTTGTCTCAAGTTGTTGCTCCATTCCCCTTAGTGATTCTGCCACTAGATTTTCTGCCTTGAGTGCCTCCACTTGGGCCATACGTATATGTTCAGGGAGATTAGGATGGATGGTGAGCTGTAAAGCTCGTACCCTTTTGGGTTTCGAGGTGTTCTTCCGACTCAGGGCGTCGGCCACAACGTTGGCCTTCCCCGGGTGATACTTGATAGCACACTCGTAGTCGTTTAGGAGTTCGAGCCAAAACACTGTCGCATGTTCAATTCCTTCTGCTCGAATATGTGTTGGAGACTCTTATGATCAGTGTATATCGTACACTTTGTACCATACAGGTAGTGTCTCCAGATCTTGAGTGCAAATAGCACGGCTCCAAGTTCCAAGTCGTGGGTGGTGTAGTTTCTCTCGTGGACTTTCAGTTGTCGAGAAGCATATGCGATCACCTTTTCTCGCTGCATTAGCACGCAGCCGAGCCCTTGTATTGAGGCATCGCAGTATACTACGAAGTCGTCCGTTCCATCAGGAAGCGATAAGATAGGTGTACTACAGAGCTTATGCTTGAGAAGTTGGAATGCAGCTTCTTGCTTTTTAGTCCAGAGATATTTCTTGTCTTTGTGGGTTAAAGCTGTGAGTGGTTGGGCTATCTTTGAAAATCCTTCGATAAATCGTCGATAATAGCCTGCCAAGCCTAGGAATTGTCGCACCTCAGTTGGGGTCTTTGGTGCTTCCCAGTTCTTGATTGCCTCTATCTTAGACTTGTCCACATGAATCCCTTGTTCATTAACAACATGTCCCAAGAATTGGACTTCTCGAATCCAGAAGTCGCATTTTGAGAGTTTAGCATACAACTTCTCTTTCCGTAGCAGTTCAAGAGCCAATTGAAGATGCTCTTTGTGTTCCTCCTGGGTTTTGGAGTAGATGAGAATATCATCTAAGAAGACAATGATGAACTTGTCGAGGTATGGTTTGCACACTCTATTCATGAGGTCCATGAATACTGCAGGTGCATTTGTCAGCCCAAACGGCATAACCAGAAACTCATAATGGCCATACCGAGTGCGAAATGCAATTTTGGGGATATCTTCCTCCTGAATCCTCAAATGATGGTACCCAGATCGCAGATCGATCTTAGAGTAGTAACTCGATCCTTGCAGTTGATCGAATAAATCGTCAATGCGAGGTAAGGGGTAACGGTTCTTGATTGTTACTTTGTTCAGCTCACGGTAGTCGATGCACATACGGAACGTGCCATCCTTCTTCTTTACAAATAAGACCGGAGCTCCCCAGGGTGAGAAGCTTGGTCTAATGAAACCCTTGTCCAACAGCTCTTGCAGTTGATTGGACAGTTCCTGCATCTCCGAAGGTGCCAGTCGATATGGTGCTCGTGCAATAGGCGCTGCTCCCGGCACAAGGTCTATGCGGAACTCCACTTGTCGAGGTGGTGGTAGTCCTGGTAGATCCTCAGGGAATACGTTAGGATAGTCGCACACGACTGGGATGTCTTCTATTTTCTTCTTTTCTTCAGTCTTGTCGGTGATAAGTGCCAGAATAGTTGTGTATCCTTTTCGTAAGCATTTGTGAGCTTTCATGCACGAGATGATGTTCAGAGGAGTGTCACTCCTTTCGCCCTTGATATCTAGAGTTTCTCCGCCAGGGAGAGTGTATGCGTACAACCTTGTCGTGGCAAATGATTTCGGCTTGGTTTTCAGATAAGCAATCCATGCCCACTACGACATCAAAACTGCCTAGTGTAACTGGCATGAGGTCAATCTTAAATTTATGGCATGCTAGCTCTAAAGTGCATTCTTTAAGAATGTGCTTAGTCACAATCAATTTACCATCAGCTAGCTCTACTGTATATTCAACATCTAAGGGTGTTGGGGTAATGGCGAGTATCTCTCTAAATTCCTTAGATATAAAGCTTTTCTCAGCTCCAGTATCAAACAACACAGATGCCTAATTATCGTTTAAGAGATACGTACCAGTTGCAAGGTTGGGATCTCTTCTGGCCTCCTTTGCCACGATCACGAAGGCTCGTCCCCTCGTGCCATTGTTCCCATTGTTGTTGTTCTGTTGGTTGTTGTTGTTTCTCAGGTGTGGGCAGTCCTTCTTGAAGTGCCCTGGTTTGCCACATTCGAAGCAGCCCTTTGGTGCTTCAAGTTTTTGCTGTTGTTGGGGTTGTGGGGTCTTTGCAAGTAGTTCACTCCTGCAGTCTTTAGCTGCATGTCCCCCTTTTCCACAGCGCTGGCATTGAAAGCGGCCACACTGACCCTGTGCATGGTGGAAGTTGCACTTGTGGCATTTAGGGTGTTTCCCAGCATAACCTCCTTGGTTCTGGGTGGGGCATAAGCTTGGGTTGATCCAAACTTACGTTGCTGTGGTGGTAGTTGAAGAGTGGAAGTCTTGTTCAGGGTGTCATCCCACTTTCGTTTGCCCTTGTCGTTAGTTGTGGTCATAGCACCACGAGGTGGCAAGAGTCCTTGTGCGACAGCTGAATCGGTGAGCTTGTGAGTTAGTCGCACTGTTTGTTGCATGGTGATGGGGTCAGCAGAAAGTACCATGCCCTGAATTTGAGGTGGTAGTCCCTCAATGTACTTCTCTATGTGCTTGAAAGGTGGGTTTGCCATTTCCGGGCACAGGTTTGCCAGCTCGTAAGACCGGGCGGTGTATGCCTCAACCTCGGAACCAATCATCTTATGGTTCCAAAACTCAGTCTCAAGTTTCTGCACCTCACCACGAGGGCAGTACTCGCGGTTCAACATTTGCTTCAAGTTATACCAGGGCAGAGCGTTGGCTGCATCAAGCTCTAGGTTCGGAACGTTGGCATTCCACCAAGTGAGGGCAGCTCCCTCGAATATCCCTGCAGCGAACTTGACCCTGTCCTCGTTCCTGCAGTTGCTTATGGCGAAAGCTGATTCCGCCTTCTCAATCCAACGCAATAGTCCAACGGCACCCTCGGTACCGCTGAAGGAGTGGGGTTTGCAATCCAGGAACATCTTGAACGTGCAGAGGGGTGGGTTAGGATTCGCTCCTGAGATATGCAAAGAGTAAAGTTGGGTTAAGTATCGGGTAAACGAGTGATTGTGATGCTAGGTGAATATGAAAAGGATTCATCACCTTGGTTCAGTAGGTTTTGGTTACGGGCAGCTTCCCGTGCAGCAAGTACCTCCTCAACCCGTTCATTGATGAGGGCGTTCAACTCAGCTTGTGTCAGGTTGATGTTTCCACGTCCGCCCGCGTTCCTGCGTCCTCCACGTCTTCCAGCCATGATCTTCATAGCGAGAATAAGTGTTAGTGTTTGCTTAATGACTATTGTAGTGAGTGCGGTGGGTACTGTAAAGAATGTATAGAGCTTTCGGCTATCCCCGTCATGGGTAGTCACGTGCGGTGATGAACGTAATGCATATAAGATATGTCATGTGTGCAAGTATCACAATACTAAGCACTAAGTGTTGTGTGGAGACTAGTGGTTATAGACTAAGTTCATTAAATGCAAACCTAATTCATAATAACCGGAGTCTCTGATACCAATCTGTCGCACCCCGAGAAATCCCGTCCCTTCCGGGGCGTTAGCGGCGGCAGATTGTCAGGATCGCAGTCTCCGGTCTCACAACTTGCGAGACCTACATGTCTGGTTACATACGTACCTCCAATAAATTGGATAAAACAACTTTGTAAATATCAGAGTTGCGGAAGTTTAAAGGTATCAACATAGATAAAGTTCAAAGGTTGCGGAAGCGTTAATTAAAAGTTTTCAAAACAATACAAGTTTAATGTTTGCGGAAGCGATTAAAGATGTTTAATATTTCATAACATAACAAAATGATGGTGAATGTTTATTAGTCTAAGACACATATGTAGATGCATGGACTCCATCCTAGCATCCTAGGTTCCTCGTGCGCGTGCCTTAGTTACCTGAGAAAACATGCGAGTAAAAGGTCAACACAAAGGTTGGTGAGAGCACAGGTTTGTAATCAGCAGTAAACATCAAAATGTTTAAAGTAAATGTTTATCAGGTCTATTTTTCAATACAATGCAATATCAATTGATAGCTAGTCAATATGTGTTATACCATATGCGGGTTCGCAACCGAAGCTAACATGCTGCCTCCCACCATATCCATCCAAGATATGGCAAATGTTGTTTGGTCAATTATGCACTGTTCTGACTTCCAGTCGGGGTGGCCATACGGCTCGCAACAGTGGTGCTTGTCAGGCCCAAATAGTACTATTCAGAATTACCACGCTGAGCGCAACGCGCTATTAACGGTTCGAGGTGTGTTTAACAAGGACTTATCAGTTTGTGGATGAATGCCACACATATGCATATACGATATTAGCATGTACAAAAATAACCAAAATGTGTAAGTTGTTCAAAAACAGTTGTATGCAATGTTTTCTCCCCACAATGTTTTCACCTGTTACAGCAGTCCCAGTGAATGTGTTCGCGTCTGCGAATGCTAGCAATCATGCTAGTAGGCACCTATACCATATAGGTGTGAGTATGTGTTTCGTGGTGTAACATTTGTACATTTAGTCATGATAGTCGTAAACAGTGTTAGAACAGTGTGTGTCCATGTTCAGTCAGTCAATGTGAATCATGTGTTCATTATGTGCTTATGTGTTAGAATCTTTATTATTTAACAAGTATGTATTATTTATTTACAGTCGAGTTCACTAGGCAAGAACAGTATTGTGTTATATTGAAACAGTGGTGGGCAGCGAGAGTGAGCCCTATATATATACTGCGTTCGGTGTAACAAGATAGTGTTGGTGCGTAGTGTTAAGACGAATATTATGACAATTAATTGAACAACAATCGTAATACGTAAGCGAGACTGAGTATAGTTATGGGTGACGATCCATAATGATACGAATGTTGAACTTATAATTATGATTAAACGACTTTAAATAATTAATACGATCGAAAAACGTACGCGATTGCGGGTATACACGTAATTGTGAATGTTTAACGATCTGTCAACACACGAAGAGTAAAAATAATTAAATTAATTATTTTACATTTTTACAATTTTGAAACTCATCATTTATTTGAGTTTAACAACTCTTTTTATTTAAATTCGCGTAAAATACGCGTTACGTTCCGGAAACGCGAACCGAGCGACCGAAACGGACCCGAATACCTCACGGGCTATAAAAGCCTTGATCAAGACCATTTTCTCATTTAATTCATCACCAACCACTTCTCTCACTAGGATTTTCGTCTACCCCCTCTCTCTCTAGAAAAACTCACTTTAAACGTTCGTAACTCGCTTATTTCTCAACGGATTTCGTCGTTCTTGGTGTCCACGCGAAGCTCTCGACATTCTCTACATGATTGTCGAACCCTGGAGTTCTAGAACCGAACCTTTGCGAACCATTCTACCTCGCCGAACCCCTTTCATGGTTCGTTGACATGTAGCCAAACCTAGGGAGCCTCACGAACCTAGGATGACCATCTACGAACCCTAGCTGAACTCATGGATAATCAGGAAGCCGGCGAACCTTGTTGTCATGGTAGTCGAACCTTAGAAGGAAATGGGGAAGGTTCGCTGCCCATGTTGGCAGCCATGACCTCTTTCAGCCCAATTCAGTTATAATCGGCCCAATTCAGTTATAATCGGCCCAATTCCATTAGTAAGTGGCCCAATATTGCCTTAGAAGCTTGCAGGACCTACATAAACATTGGATGGCCCAATTAAATTCCTTAGGCCCAATCCAAGCCCATACGGCTCATTATGATACAATTAGCTCGGTATTAGGTTTGGCGTGATACAAGGCTTATATACAAGTTATTGGGCCAACATTACACTCACTGGGCCCAACACCACATTCAATTGGCCCATTTTAAATTTAGGTGGCCCATGACGTTTGTTTAAGTCCATCATAATTTCATGGGCTTAAGGCCCATTGTGGGCCACAACTCAAAGGAATTGTAATTTGATCTTAGTTGGGTTAAGTTGCAACATAACCTAATCCTGGGATCAAATCACAATCTCAAGAACTTAAACAATTGGAACATCTTTTCATAAGTCATGTTAATCAATGGTTATCAAATTCTCAAACAATTATCATTTTATGCATAAGATTTATGCACAAAGGAGCATTTCATATTCGTTCTTGGACCCATGATCAATCAAGTGATTCAAATCATAACTTTCAAGTTTTCACAACAATCATAATCATGAGAACACAAGTCAATCAATGAATCCAAGTCTATACAACTATAAATCCTATATCTTATGTATGATTACAATGTTATAGGAATCAATTAGAAGTCCTGTTTGCTACTTGCTATCTGTTTTAGTTCAGAGTCTACTGCAGATAGGTGAGAACTTTAGCCCCTCTTTTACTGTTTTATAACTGTTTTGGGGTGGAACACGTGATCAAACCAATCGTTTACAATCATATTTCATTACACAAGGTGTGTGTATTCTTATAAACGTTATGGGTTCATTTTACGAATCCTAGGGATTCATCAACTGTTTTAAAGGAATTATCAACTATTAAACTCTTTTCACTAAAAAGGTTTATAAAGGATCTTTGAACTGTTTTGTAACAGATTTACTCAAATGTACTTATGAAGGATAAACACTTTTAAATAAATGATTTTATAAACTCTTTTGTTATAAACCTTGTTGTTACACAAGGTCACTATTTTATGGTATTCAAATCAAGTGGTTCACATCGTAGTATTCAAATCAAGTGGTTCATTTCGTGGTATTCAAATCAAGTGGTTCACATCATGGTATTCAAATCAAGTGGTTCATTTCATGGTATTCAAATCAACAGATTCATTTCATGTTATTCAAAACAAAGGATTTAATTCGTGGAATTAAATCTAGGTTTTCAATTCATGTTATCAAATAAGGCATTAACACATCCGGTTAAAGTAAGGTTCAGAAACATGGTGTCTATTGTTGTAAACAAACTTGTAAAAGCATCAAGTATCATATTCATTAGCGTTAGTACTGGGTGATCACAACAAGGGAAAGCGGACACACACATTTGGGGCAGACCGATTGCTGCAGTTAGTTTTTAAATTTGTTTTATAAACCAACTGCAGATTTCGGTTACGTATGGTTTTATCAAAACTGTTGACACATTATCTAACTCCAAACGTGGTTTGGGACTTGATATTATATGTTGACTCTTGTGCAAACAGTGATTGGACTGTTTACACTCATTTTCTTACTTGATGTTAGTTTGGGTTGCAGCTCATCCATGTGAATCATTTATTACTTTAACATACCTATGCCTTATATCATATATTCATGTTTACAAATGATTAAACCTATTGTTCTCACCAACTACGTCTGTAGTTGACAGTTACTTTTCACGTGTTTCAGGAAATCAGGTTTAAGACTTTCGCAGGGACAACTAAGGAGACCATACTAAGATAGAACAAGATGAAGAAACATGCTAGGATGGATTAGAAACACACTAAATCCTAATTGTTTAATTGTCTTGTTTGAAGTCTTATTTTGTAAACTATATTTTGGGTCTGTAGTTGTCTTTCTTTTGGTAGATAGATTGTCTGTAACTAAACAACTGTCTAAACATTATGAAATGTAGTAATCCATTGTGGTTGTTCTTATTCAATACTTGTGCATGATTCAACTGTTCATACGTCACCGCGCCGTGGATTCCGCACGCGGCGCAGGGGTGTGACAGGTTGGTATCAAAGCCAAGGTTGTAGAGAACTAGGAAAAAAACCCAATGTTTAATGACCTAGACTATAACCTAAGCTACCCAATAGGACTAAGTGCTATAGGCTTGAGGAACTTAGGGGCTAAGTAACTTAAGTGAGCACTAAGTCTACATCAATCTTGAAAGATCTTAGGGACATTTTACTAAGATTAGATATCGAGTCAAAGAATTTGAATCGGAATTCTATAATTTTAGAAACCGAATTAAATTCTCACACATATGCATTTAAGGATTTCAGAGGCAAGGATCCATATTCTTGGTATCCTTGATCTGAAATTCTCACACAGAGATCATTATAGGATTTAGAGGCAAAGATTTGTATCTTTGATCTAAAGTCCTTGTCATATTCATTATAGGATTTAGAGGCAAAGATTTGTATCTTTGATCTAAAGTCCTTGTCATATTCATTATAGGATTTAGAGGCAAAGATTTGTATCTTTGATCTAAAGTCCTTGTCATTCATTATAGGATTTAGAGGCAAAGATTTATATCTTTGATCTAAAGTCCTTGTCATATTCACTATAGGAATTCAGAGGTCAAGATCTATTAACTTAGAATCTTGATTTGAAATCCTTGTCATGTTTATTATAGGAATTCAAAGGGCAAGATCTATTAGTTTAGAATCTTGAATTGAAATCCTTGTCATGTTATCATTATCAGGTGTTCATTATCATAGGAACTTTATAACTTAGAATCTGTGTAACAATATTCTTTAGTTGAAGTTCTCACAGGAGATCATAATACTCAATACTGTAGGTATTGAGAACCTAGGTTAATTAACCTAGGACACACATGCTGAAACCTAACGGAGGTTTGTATTTGGAGTGGGGATTCGGGATCAACTGGAATCATTGAACGTTAGTCAAACACATGGGATATAAACATTTGGGAAACAATCATTGGTGAATCAAATCATAGTGCAATTCAAACTTGGATGAACCAAACATTATGGTGAATCAATCAAGTTGTGAACATTCTTTAAATGTAAACCTTAAGTGAAATTCTTAAGTGATTACATCATTAGTACTTACTAACATAGCTTAACAAGAAAAATGTAGAGCACACATATGATTTAGTTCTACATGTTAACAACTGTTAGTAGGTGCACACATAACATAATCATAGTTCAATCATGGAATCAATCATAGTTCAAGTTGATCAAAGATCATGAGATTCTTAATCAATGGAACACACTTGCAAATCAGTACAAACGTGTATCCAAATGCTAGCAAGGGCATGATCGTGGTATATCGAAACGATGGTGGGCAGCGAGAGTGAGCCCTATATATAAGCTATTTTCGGTATATCGGGAAAGTGTCAGTGTGTAGGTTTGGTGGAGAGATCATGGGACATCGTACATATTCACATGATAAGTATGCAAATAAGTTGATAACTTATACGTGTACTGGATCATATTACAATTGAATGATAATACTAGTAGTATGGATATATTACTGACCTTATCATGAAAATTCAATTGTATCCTTCCTCATTACTGACCCGCTTGTGGCTTCTATTCGTAGAATGCCTCCCCGACGTGATCCTAACGGAGGGGGTTCAACAAGTGGCAACGACGATGAGATCAACAAGATTGCTCGAGCCATCGCTGTTCATATGCGGGATGTAATCCTTGGTATGGTCACTGATATTACCCAGAATCTTCGGGGGAGTACTAGTGATTCAGCACATAACTCAAATGCTACAACTACTGGAACTGCTAACTTCACTTTCAAGCAGTTCAATGATGCTAAGCCTCCTAAGTACGCTGGTACAGAAGGAGCTACTGGTCTACTACAGTGGTTAGAAAGCATTGAGGACATTCTCGACTTCACTGGATGCCCTGAGAATCTGAAGGTCAAGATGGCCTCAAGCGCTTTTCATAAGGGCGCACTCACTTGGTGGAATTCTGAAAAGAACACCAGAGGACGCGAAGTCGCTTTAGCTTTACCGTGGAACGGTTTCAAGAATCTGCTTGTGGAAAAGTTTTGTCCACGTCATGAACTAAAGAAACTGGAGGTAGAGATGTGGAATCTGGTGCAAGACAGTGGTGAAAACGCCAAGTATACAACTCAATTCCATGAGTTGTGCATTCTGGTACCCCATTTGGTTACTCCTCTATCTCGTAGGATAGAGAAGTACATTGAAGGCCTACCCTTAGTAGTCAGGGGAACTGTCATGGGGAATAACCCTACTACTTTGGAGGCAGCCATCCAACTTGGTGCTGCTCTTACTGAGGAGTATGTGAAGTCTGGAGTGCTCACCCGAAAGGGATTCAAGAGAGCACAGATTGAAGAAGGCAAGAAGCCTGAACAGCACCATCACAAGAAGAAGAAGCAAAAGACAATCAAGAACTTTGCAGCGTTGACTGCGGCTGCACCTACTCATGCCACACCTATCACTGCTATGCCACAACCTGCTAATGCCAGAAAGCCTTACACTGGCCCGTTTCCACTTTGCACCAAATGCCAGTATCATCATCTACCCAACACTCCATGCAGAAAGTGTCTCAAATGTGGGCGTATGGGACACTTGAGGCTACATGCCGGTCTGCTCATCTTGCTGCTGCAACAACTGCTACCACAACCACTACTGCAACAGGTGGAAGAGCTTGTTATAATTGTGGAGCAGAGGGACACTTCAGAAACCAGTGTCCAAAACTCAACAACAATACTGCTGCTGCTCGTGCTTTTGTTATTGGAACTGCTGAGGCACGTGAGGATCCGGCAGTCATCACGGGTACATTTCTTATCAATGATCATTACGTTTCTATCATATTTGATACTGGTGCTGATAAAAGCTTTATATCTGCTCGTACTGCTTCTTTGCTTAATATGCAACTGTCTATACTTACTGCTCCCTATACTGTAGAAGTAGCAAATGGTAAGACTATAGTTGTAGATTCCATAATCCATGGTTGTGAATTAAGATTAAACGACCATTCCTTCTTCATCGATCTTATTCCTATGACACTTGGAAGTTTCGAAGTTGTGATAGGAATGGATTGGTTATGCAAAAACAATGCTGAAATCGTATGCTCTGAGAAACTTATTCGAATTCCTCTACCGTCCGGCGAAACGATGATAGTCTACGGTGAGAAACCATGCCGCGGATTGAAGATTGTATCGTGCATCAAGGCGAGGAAGTACTTGAAGAAGAAGTATTATGCTTTCCTGGCTCACGTGGTAGAAAAGAAACCTGAAAAGAAAGCAGTTGGAGATGTTCCAGTTATCAGAGATTATCCAGACGTATTTCCAGAAGACTTGCCCGGACTACCACCAGTCCGACAAGTGGAGTTTCGAATTGATCTCGTCCCTGGAGCAAACCCAGTGGCGAAGTCACCGTATCGATTAGCACCGTCTGAGATGCAAGAACTGTCTAGTCAGCTTCAAGAACTTTTAGACAAAGGTTTCATAAGACCGAGTTTCTCTCCATGGGGAGCTCCGGTTCTCTTTGTCAAAAAGAAAGACGGTTCATTTCGTATGTGCATCGACTATCGTGAGCTGAACAAGTTGACAATCAAGAATAGATACCCTCTGCCCAGGATCGATGATCTGTTTGATCAATTACAAGGAGCAACTTGCTTCTCTAAGATTGATTTGCGATCCGGGTATCATCAGTTAAGAGTAAATGATGAGGATATACCAAAGACGGCAATTAGGACTCGATATGGACACTATGAGTTTGTGGTTATGCCATTTGGGCTGACCAATGCACCCGCAGTGTTCATGGACTTGATGAATCGAGTCTGCAGGCCTTACTTGGATCAGTTTGTTATCGTCTTTATTGATGATATACTGATTTATTCCAAGTCAGAACAAGAGCATGAGGATCATTTGAAGAAAGTCTTGGAACTACTAAGAGAGGAACAACTTTATGCTAAATTCTCAAAGTGTGAATTTTGGCTAAAGGAGGTTCACTTCTTAGGACATGTCATAAACAAAGATGGGATACATGTAGATCCGGCGAAGATTGAGGCGATTAAGAACTGGACTACCCCATCTACTCCAACAGAGATTCGTTCATTTCTGGGTTTGGTAGGTTATTACAGAAGATTCATTGCAAACTTCTCTAAGATAGCCTTGCCACTTACCACACTAACTCAGAAAAGTCAAGTGTTTATATGGGGACAGAAACAGGAAGATGCATTTCAACTTCTTAAACAGAAGTTATGCAACTCCCCTATCCTTAGTCTTCCAGAAGGCAGTGATGATTTCATTGTCTACTGTGATGCTTCAAACCTTGGTCTCGGTTGTGTACTTATGCAACGGGACAAGGTCATTGCTTATGCTTCAAGACAACTTAAGGTTCACGAGAAGAATTACACTACTCATGACCTTGAGTTAGGGGCTGTGGTCTTTGCATTGAAGATTTGGAGACACTACCTGTATGGTACTAAATATGTTATCTATACAGACCACAAGAGCCTACAACACATTCTAAATCAGAAAGAACTCAACATGAGACAACGACGTTGGGTTGAGCTCCTAACTGATTACGACTGTGAGATTCGTTACCATCCGGGTAAAGCCAATGTGGTGGCGGATGCTCTTAGTCGCAAGGAACCAGTCAAACCAATTCGTGTAAGAGCCATGGAGATCAACACACAACCAAACTTGAAAGACTTGATTCGTATTGCACAACAACAAGTAGTAACAGACAATCAACTCAAGACAGACTTGGATTGTGGCATTGAGAAGAAACTAGAACCTCGAACTGACGGGGTGTTATATCTCAACGGCCGCATTTGGATTCCAAAGTCCGAAGAATTGCGCACACTCATCTGTGATGAGGCTCATAAGTCGCGATACTCAGTTCATCCTGGAGCCGATAAGATGTATCAGGACTTGAGAACATCAAAAGCCTTCGGGACTTCTGCAGCAACCTGAAATTCCTCAATGGAAATGGGAGCAAATTTCCATGGATTTCATAACAAAGTTGCCGAGAACTCCACGAGGTTTCGATTCGATTTGGGTGATCGTTGATCGACTCACCAAATCTGCTCATTTTCTCCCGATCCGAGAGGATTACAAGATGGAGAAGTTATCCACATTGTACATCAACGAAATCATTGCACGTCATGGTACTCCAACATCAATCATATCTGATCGTGATAGTCGTTTCACTTCTCGCTTTTGGCAATCATTGCAAAAGGCTTTGGGAACGCGTGTTAATCTTAGCACGGCGTATCATCCCCAAACCGATGGTCAAAGCGAAAGGACTATCCAAACACTTGAGGACATGCTTCGTTCTTGTGTCATTGACTTCGGTGGAAGTTGGGACACTCATCTCCCACTCATTGAGTTTTCATATAACAATAGCTATCATACGAGCATTCAATGTGCACCATTCGAAGCTCTATATGGTAGAAAGTGCGGATCACCGGTCTGTTGGACCGAGATTGGTGACTCACAGGTCGTAGGACCAGAACTCATTCAGGAAACATCAGACAAAATCACAATCATTCAGTCACGGCTTAAGGCCGCACGAGATCGACAAAAGAGTTATGCTGATCGACGTCGGAAACCGCTTGAGTTTCAAGTTGGTGACCGAGTCTTACTCAAGGTTTCTCCCTGGAAAGGCGTTGTCCGATTCGGGAAGAAAGGGAAACTTGCACCAAGGTACGTTGGACCTTTTGAGATCCTGGAACGGATTGGTCCCGTAGCCTACAAACTCAAACTTCCAGTGGAGCTAAGCAATGTTCAGGATACTTTTCATGTATCGAATCTTAAGAAATGCTTGGCAGATCATGATGTTCAGATTCCACTGGAAGACATTCAGATTCAGAACAACATGCAATTCATAGAACGTCCGGTTGAAATCATGGATCATGGGGTCAAGAAACTTAAACGCAGCCGTATCCCGATCGTAAAGGTACGATGGGAGGGCAAACGCGGTGCTGAGTTCACCTGGGAACGTGAAGACTAGATGAAGCTTAAGTACCCTCATCTTTTTACAGTATCTTCGGCTAGTTAATTTCGGGACGAAATTCCCTTAACTAGGGGAGACTGTAACATTTGTACATTTAGTCATGATAGTCGTAAACAGTGTTAGAACAGTGTGTGTCCATGTTCAGTCAGTCAATGTGAATCATGTGTTCATTATGTGCTTATGTGTTAGAATCTTTATTATTTAACAAGTATGTATTATTTATTTACAATCGAGTTCACTAGGCAAGAACAATATTGTGTTATATCGAAACAGTGGTGGGCAGCGAGAGTGAGCCCTATATATATACTGCGTTCGGTGTAACAGGATAGTGTTGGTGCGTAGTGTTAAGACGAATATTATGACAATTAATTCAACAAGAATCGTAATACGTAAGCGAGACTGAGTATAGTTATGGGTGACGATCCATAATGATACGAATGTTCAACTTATAATTATGATTAAACGACTTTAAATAATTAATACGATCGAAAAACGTACGCGATTGCGGGTATACACGTAATTGTGAATGTTTAACAATCTGTCAACACACGAAGAGTAAAAATAATTAAATTAATTATTTTATATTTTTACAATTTTGAAACTCACAATTTATTTGAGTTTAACAACTCTTTTTATTTAAATTCGCGTAAAATACGCGTTACGTTCCGGAAACGCGAACCGAGCGACCAAAACGGACCCGAATACCTCACGGGCTATAAAAGCCTTGATCAAGACCATTTTCTCATTTAATTCATCACCAACCACTTCTCTCACTAGGATTTTCGTCTACCCTCTCTCTCTAGAAAAACTCACTTTAAACGTTCGTAACTCGCTTATTTCTCAACGGATTTCGTCGTTCTTGGTGTCCACGCGAAGCTCTCGACATTCTCTACACGAACGTACAAGAAATCAGTGGATTTGTCCAGCCAAAATCGAGGTATATGTGATTGAATGTTCACGAAAATAGGGTTTTTGGTGTGTCTTGTTCAAACCCGACCAAAAACTGATTCTATCATTTCATTTTCTGATTTCGCAACCCTAGCAACCTCATCTGATGTTGAACTAACCTAGATCGTGGCCTAGAGATGAGAATTCGATGAAGGAGAAGATGCAGACGTACAGGTTCGTGGTGGTCATGGAGCCGAACCCATTAGGGTTTCCTGGCCGAACCATTGGGAGTCTAGCGAACCATGCATGGTTCGTTGGGTTACCAGCCGAACCCAGAAGATCCTCACGAGCCTGTGCCGAGCCTTCATGCTTCCCACGAACCCTCCTGGTCGAACCTGTGCTCCCGAACCATAGGCGAACCCAGAACCTTCCGCGAACCATGGAGTGCAACGAACCTAGTAATGATTGTCGAACCCTGGAGTTCTAGAACCGAACCTTTGCGAACCATTCTACCTGGCCGAACCCCTTTCATGGTTCGTTGACATGTAGCCAAACCTAGGGAGCCTCACGAACCTAGGATGACCATCTACGAACCCTAGCTGAACTCATGGATAATCAGGAAGCCGGCGAACCTTGTTGTCATGGTAGTCGAACCTTAGAAGGAAATGGGGAAGGTTCGCTGCCCATGTTGGCAGCCATGACCTCTTTCGGCCCAATTCAGTTATAATCGGCCCAATTCCATTAGTAAGTGGCCCAATATTGCCTTAGAAGCTTGCAGGACCTACATAAACATTGGATGGCCCAATTAAATTCCTTAGGCCCAATCCAAGCCCATACGGCTCATTATGATACAATTAGCTCGGTATTAGCTTTCGCGTGATACAAGGCTTATATACAAGTTATTGGGCCAACATTACACTCACTTGGCCCAACACCACATTCAATTGGCCCATTTTAAATTTAGGTGGCCCATGACCTTTGTTTAAGTCCATCATAATTTCATGGGCTTAAGGCCCATTGTGGGCCACAACTCAAAGGAATTGTAATTTGATCTTAGTTGGGTTAAGTTGCAACTTAACCTAATCATGGGATCAAATCACAATCTCAAGAACTTAAACAATTGGAACATCTTTTCATAAGTCATGTTAATCAATGGTTATCAAATTCTCAAACAATTATCATTTGTTGGACCGATCGGGAGCTCGGAAACAATCCGAATCCAATAGAAAACTACTCGATAACCTCTGGGATAGTGCGGAATCCTATTCCAGGGTTTTCTAATCGAAACCAACAGGAACCGTGGTGATCCGAGGCTGTAGAAACAACTTGGAAGCAACGATCGAACACCACGGGTTGAGAATCGAACTTGGATGATCAAGAACCGCTCAGATCTTCTAGGGTTTTGACACTGGAGTGCTAGGGAAGAAGGAGGGCTCTGAAAAGTTAGAGTTGAAATGATTTGAAATTCTATTTATAAGCTGTAGTCATTCGGCCGAATGAGTGGCCGAAGCAGCTCATTCGGCGAATGACTAAGCTCGAATGAGCCATCATTCGAATGAGTCATTCGGCGAATGACTCATTATGAATTCAGACATTCGCTATAATTGTCATTCGGCGAATGACTTCATTCTAGAGTCATTCGCCGAATGAGTAACCTTCATACTCAATTCAGTTTATAATCAGATCAACTAAATAGATAAACATTGATAAACAATAAGCAATAGAAATAAACATTAAGAAATAGATATAAAGACAACTTCCATTAATACTTTGAACATTTACATAATAAGAGTTACAAGACTGAACTAGGGACAAAAACGTGTATCAACAAACTCCCCCTTGGACCTAGTTCAACTCTTGGAAGTTTCTTTCTTGAAATACTTTGCTGAAATAGCTTTCCAATCTACTCCAGCGTGTATCTTGAAAATGCTGCAGAGACGGATAACTCTCATAAACTGCAAGGCTTGAACCATATCAGGGACATCAAAGAAAATCTGATTCCTGAATAAAGCTTGAACATCTTTATGAGACAGGTTCGTCAGCCACATGGGATCAAAAATTCTGACAGTTTCCCACTTCTTGTCTTTGCAAAGGACTATCACAGCTTCACCAGTACGCCCGTCATAGTACCACCATCGGAAGCCATCCATAAAGTCTTGTCGCATCTTCCGCAAGGGAATCTTCTTCAAAACTTTAGAGGGAAGCCACTTCAGGATAACTTTGTGCTTGCGGGTATCACCATCAATCTCTGGCAAATAGTATCTTTCTGGTTGCTGCGGTTGAAAGTTCACCCATCTCTTCCGGTATTCATACTTGATCTGTCGAGAAAACCAAGCAGACATCCCAGAGTCTTCACTGTAGAGCATGTTCAGACGTGCTATTTGATTGACTTCGAATCCAGGCAACGTCTTGAAATCATGTGGGTGTTTGAAGTAATCAATCCCGTTCTCTCTCTTTACGGCATAGCACCCGAGATCATGGAAGTATGCCCAGCTTAGTATCTGACCTCCAGCTTTATAGCCTTTGGTCCGGTACACCTTCTTGTGTGTGGCTGGCATCTTCTCTGTGCTCTGTTTCTTTAACACCTCCCAGTAGGCAGCCCATTCCTCTTTTCTTTTCTTTTGATCATCGGCCTTAGCTTTGCTTGCCTTGACTTGTTCCTCCAGATATCTGACCAAGAGATCCTCCGTTTCTTGATCAAATGGTTCAGTAAAGGTAGGTAGCTCGTCCTCGGCCGATGTATACTTTGGATATTCTTCTTCTGTGATGTCTTCCAGAATAACCTCATCTATATCATCGAAGGGTTCTGGTTCGGGCTCTTCAAAACTGGGAACTGAGGTGTCATTAGTAACAACCTCGTCAGGATTTAACCTGAATAGCTCGGCTATCTGTTCTTTAGATAGGCAATGTATGATCTCACCCTCCTCCTTGTCATAGCTCACTGAGTGCTGTATAATGCCCTGAGCGTCCAAAATCATGGTAAGTGTCTCGTCCAGTTGACGTCTCAGAGGCACAGCTTGGACTTCCTCAGTAGCTTCTGGCTCAGCTGTCTTTGATGGAGATGAAGGAGGAGGAGCCTGAGCTTTCTTGTCGTTGGCCTTCTTTGACCTGATCTCAGAAGTGGGAGGAGCTTGGTCATCATTGTTGTCATCATCATCATCATCATCAGTGCCAGATGATTCTCCAGACCCACTTCCTGATCCATCTTTGTCATCATCATTATCTTCAAATCTTCATCTGATTCCTCGTCCTTCTCGGAATCCTCGTAATCAACTTGTTCCTCATCAGACTCTTCTTCATTTTCCTCGTCAATCTGCTTGTCTGAATCATCGGAACGATCCTCAACCCCCTCAAGTCTGGGAGTGCCCTCCTTTGGACCCTCGACAAGTCCAGCGAGGCGAGCATTCTCAGCCTCGAGCTGAAGGATCCTATCATTGAAACCAGAGGCTGTCAAAGCCAGCTGGTTGTGCTCATCGATGTACTTTAGGAGCTGCTCCTCCTGTTGAGCTGACCTGGCTCTCAAATCAGCCCTCTGGTCTGATGCTTGAAGAAGCAGAGTATCCTGCTCTTCAACCCTCCTCGTGAGTTGAGCTATAATCAACTCTTGCTCTTTTGCCTTCCTTTCTTGTTCCATGCTCCTCTCCATCAGTCTGAGGACCATACTGTTCAGTGTGCTAAGCTGATCCACAACTGACACAGTAGGTATGTGCACATCAGCTCGGACTGTAGAAGGGCCGGAAGAAGCATCAACATAAACAGGCTCTCTAATAAAAGGAGTGGACAGAGGGGCAGTAGTAGACTGAGTAGGAATAGCCCTTGTCCGTGTCAGTGAAGAAACTGACACAGCTGCTACTGATGTGACAGTAGTTGTAGCAGCTGATGTCAGTTCTGACCTCCTTTGGAAAGAGAATCGAGATCTCTTTCCCCTTCCAGCTCTGGAGGATGTGGGCTGAGAGGCAGTGGCAGTCACAGCCACTGAAAGTGGAGTAGAAGACCGAGGTGGAGGAGAGATATCGAACTCTGGTATGAGTAGTGTATCAGTAATCTCCTCCCTTTCATCTTCTGTCCTCTTTCTCTTCCTCATCTCCATTCTTCCACCCTCATCCACTTTCTCAAACTCATCATCATGAGTCTCTTCAGAATCAGAACTGTCTTCATCACCTTCACCTGCTACACCTTCATCCTCACTCGAGTCCTCTGACTCATCACCACCAGCTGTAGAATGAGAAACTGTAGCATCAACAGAAGTAGTAACAGTGGTGGTGGTAGTGGCCAGGAAGTCTAAATCCATCGATGAATCAATATCAATGTCCTCTTCCTGTACTGTAGACAAACCAGCATCACCACCAGTAGCTGCACCACTAACATCAACCATGCTCACGGAAGCAGCAGTGGTCATGTATCCAGAACTCATCTCCACCACACCAGAACTCACTACAGCAGCAGTGCTCACTATCATTGTGCTCTCACCAACTCCAGCACCACTTGGGCCTGCATCACCATATCCATCATCTCCATCACTATCATCACCTCCCGCTGGAACTACAATGTCCTCTACATCTGAATCGGAGTCATCGTGTCTCCATCTCCGTCCAGCAGGAGTCCTGTAATCAGGTCGAGAGAGGTGACCAAATAGAGACCTGGTAGTGGGCTTCCTCTCCTTCCCTCTGTATGACAAAACTCTGTTAAGAGTAATGTCATTCATATGCTCCAACCGAATGATGTCAGCATTGATCTTCAGAAGATCTGGAATCTGGGCATCTATGATCTGCTGTAGAAATCTAGGGTACATGAGGAACTTCTTGTCACCCTTAAGCCCCACATTCTCCTTCATGTGTATAAAGACCATCTCGGAGAAGTTGAAGGGTTTGTTGAGCACCAAAGCAGCAAATGCGCACTGAATGGTCTCACGCATATCATCAAAACCCCCTCTCCTTGAGCCAAGGCAGTGAACTAATACATGTGCCAAATACTTGAACTGCGGAGACATGAACGCCTTGTTCAGAATCCCAGCTCCAATATCTCCCTCGTACTTGCATCGAAGAAAGCATCCACGAACCAAAAATCTATCAAGTAAAGCAGGCTGATCAGGAGAGTCTTGAAATCCACAGATTCTCCGGATGTGCTCAGCTGAGACCACAATATCATGTCCTTGCACTTTGCCCCGTATAACTGTAGGCTCTGCCTCGCAATCAATATCAGCCGATGACCAAAAATCCTGCTGATGCGAGAGATAGGGCACATGCACAGTAGATATAGCTGTGAATATCCTCGAACGCCTCAGAAATGTGATGATGTCTGAGTAGTGCTTCGCGTTCGGAGTGGTCAGGTCTAGATGAGCACAGATGTTGTGCTTAGGAACTGACTTGTATCCTGCCATACTGCACAACAAAAGAAATAAACATGTCAGAGCCATTCCATAACTGAAAATACAGAAAACTGATTAAAAATCAGAAAACAGATTCAGGCTAATCTGATATGCCGAATGACTTGATTTGGGCGAATGAATACATTGGTCGAATGAGCCATTCGCCGAATGAGTTTCATTTGCCAAATAGATCTCATTCGCCGAATGAGCTATGAGCTGATATACCCATTCGTCGAATGAGTCATTCGTAGAAAGAAGTCATTCGCCGAAAGAGTTGTTGACAAGGCTGGTCATTCGCCGAATGAGCCATTCGTCGAATGAGCCATTCGTCGAATGAGCCATTCGCCGAATGAAGACATTCGGCGCCTATTTTGAATTCAAAATCCCCTTTTTCAAAAATCACAAATTAGCCCATAAAACCTGTTCATCAACACTCAGAATCGACCGACTAACACTTTTAATACTTGACTAAGTTCGGTTCAATTCCATTTCAGTGGTTTATTTACAAGGTGAACGTTAAAACCCTAAAACCCTAAGTTATGATATGATTGGCATGATTCCATGGTTGGAATGATCTGAAATTTGATCCCCATATACCTGAGATGAAGTAGAAACAGATTATCAGAAGCAGGATCAACAGAGATCAAAGAAAATCAAGTGGACAAGAACTGTGTGTAAATCGCCGAATGACGTGGCTCTGATGTGGCGAAAGTGAAAATTGTCGAATGACCTTCATTCGCCGAATGAGCTAGTCGAAAGGTCATGTGACTTCAGTCTCATTCGCCGAATGAAAGTGGCGACTGAGTCATTCGACAATGTTCATTCGCCGAATGAGAATGTCGAATGAGACATTCGACACTCTTCATTCGTCGAATGAAGTTTATCCAGTGTAACTGATTCGGTCGAATGACTCATTCTCAGAATGAGTTCATTCGGCCGAATGAGTCCATTCTGCCTCTCATTAGTACGAATGAGAGATGAACTTCTCCAAAACTCCAAAATTTTAAAAATTTGACATTATGAGCACCAAACTTTTAACCAATTATGAAGATATGTCTAGTTGGTTCAGGATTCAGATATGACATACATCCGAATCTACCAATGATCATCTAAAACAAAATTGAAAATAGAAAATCTTTTTGTATTTTTCTGAAACAACCATACAACTGTACAAACACAAATTAAAAGTAAATAAACACATATTTTTGTGAAAAGCCCATTAATAAGATAACACATATCTCTGATCACATCATATAGCATTCAATGAATGCTTCACTTCAAACACAATTTCATTTTGATACGATTACTGATATATTTGTCCAAATTTTAAACTGAACAATACACAACTCTTAAACAAACTAAATGATCACTCATATTTTCTGATTGAGTTCCCCAATTCATTTCATCAATCAAGATCAAAATCAGTTCAAAACTCATTTCAGCATATCTTAATACCAGTCATCATGAATTCAATAAGATTCAATCATTTATTATCTTTTTGTGTTTTTCTTGTTCTATCCAAATGGATGGCTTCAGCTAGGTCCGTCCCAGCAATATGGCACATGTATGGAATCGAACTTTATTAGTTTAAGTTTTTCTCAAGCTTAATACCAGCTTGCATTAAGTTTTCTTCAAGCTTAATACCAGCTTGTTTTTAGTTTTTCTTGACCAAGCTTAATACCAGCTTGCATTTGATTTTCTTCAAGCTTAATACCAGCTTGCCTTTATTTTTCTTTGAATGAAACCTCATTTGATTCCATGATGACAGGTGTATGCTTGATTTGAATCAAGAACCATTTCTCACTCAAAAGCCTTAATAAGATGGATCCCACAAATCAAACTTTCTAAGTTCTCATAAGTTGTTTATTTATTTTGTATAGCCAGCCTATCAGTACATCCCATCATCATTCTTTTGTGATTTTAGTTCATGCATTCATTTCTGCTTATATGACATAATGAAATCAATGTACTATTTTATTAATCAGAACTATCTCATTTTTAATTTTTCTATTGTTTTTGGATTTTCAAATTTTCTATTGTTTTTGGATTTTCAAATTTTCTATTGTTTTTGGATTTTCAAATTTTCTATTGTTTTTGGTTTTTCAAATTTTCTATATCTCCCCCTAAAAACCTAAAAATAGAAAATCTTTTTGTGTTTTTAGTAATAAAAGATAACTGTACAGGAGAAAATGAAAATACTGAAATAAAATAAACAAAACTATCTAAGTAAAATGATGATCATTTGTTAGACTCAGATGAGGATTGAACTTCATCCTTTTGGAAAACACCAATAGCCGATAACAGATATAAAAATCTGGGTTTATCAAAAGCTTTAGTAAAAAGATCGGCTTTTTGGTGATCGGTGTGAATCTTAACCACATCGATTAATTTCTTTTCAAAACAATCACGTATGAAGTGATATTTTATGTCGATGTGTTTGGTTTTGGAGTGCTGAACTGGATTTTTAGTGACAGCAATGGCGGCAGTGTTATCAACATAAATAGGTGTCACACCCCGAGCCGGCGGGGTAGGATCGGAGTCCCCGTCGGGCGGAAGGTTCTCGGAGCGCGATATCGAGAATGATAATCGTGATGATCAGATTGTTTACATAGCATCAATGTTAAGAATAATTAAGCACAATAAAATATAAACTAGGATTACAAAGTTAAATTACAAAGTCAATGTTTAGTAATTTAGCTAAGTAAACCTATCCAAAAGAATCAAATATATCTATCTTGTATTTGTACAAGATATCCAAAAGAGATTCGTATTGATCTCAAGATGTGCTTCTTCAAAAGTCAACTAGGATCTATGTCTGGTCATCCTAGTATGCAAATCCTGAATCTTAGCTTAATCCAATGCATTACCTGAGAAAGCATGTAGAAAAATAAAGTCAACACAATGGTTGGTGAGTTCATGTAGTTTTTGTGTAAAATAGTTTGTAAAATCCTTTGAATGACAACCTTAACCTCACCATTAACCACCTATACCATCTGATTCAATATGCTTATATATAGGGCATATGTAGGGGACAAGCCCCAGCCACCGTCCCACCACATACTGAACCACATGGTATATTGTTCCTGATGATAATTAAGCGTCTCATCCTACCCGTATGATTCACAAAATGTTTGATTCCGAGTGTTTGATTCTTTGAATTTGATTACCCTGTAATTGTTTACTTTGATTCCCTGAATGACAACCTTAACCTCACTAACAACCACCTATGCTATTCAACCAAGTATGCTTATATATAGGGCATATGTAGGGGACAAGCCCCAGCCACCGTCCCACCACATACCGGGCTGCTTAACATATTGTTGTTAATGATAATTAAGCATTTCATCCCCACTACTCTGATCTCATGACATATGATTCTTAACGTTTGTTTCCCTGCCAATGTTTACTTTGTTTCCCCCGAAATGACAACCTTAACCTCACTAACAACCACCTATGCTATCCAACCAAGTATGCTTATATATAGGGCATATGTAGGGGACAAGCCCCAGCCACCGTCCCACCACATACCGGGCTGCTTAACATATTGTTATTAATGATAATTAAGCGTTTCACTCCACACTATTGATTCCACAACGAATAAGTCTCCAGCTTAATAGGCATCATTATGGACAGCTGAAAAACCCTAAGGATTTCAGCATCCATCCATAATAATCCTATTTATGACTCGTGACATGTTTAGATAGAGTAATCCTTCAAGTTAACACAAAGTCAACTAGAAGAACTCAATCATTCTAGTCACTTGTCATCACCATGGATGAATCAAGAAGAACACTGAATGACTAGTGGGGGTTGACACACAGGTCAACACGCGGCGGCCAATCAGTCTGTCTTACATGACTCTGACAAAGAAGAACACTGTTGACTAGTAGGGGTTGACACCCAGGTCAACACGCGGCGGCCAACAGTCTGTCTTACAATGTCCAAAAGTTTATGCATAAAAGTCTAAAGCATTCACATTGTTTCACTGATGACTAGTAGGGGTTGGCACATAAGTCAACACGCGGCGGTCAATCAGTCTTTTGTTTAAGCATCTCATGTTTCAAGCATTCAAGTATTCAAGCATCCAAATGTATCAAGCATTCCAAATGTTCACGTATCCCAAGTATGTTACGCATTCAAGTATTCCAAGATGTATCAAGCATTCACGTGTTTCAAGCATTCTAAGTATAACAAGTATTCACGTGTTTTCAGACATCTCACGTATATAAGTATCTCTAAGAATATATGTTTCCAGTTAAGTTTAAGCAAATCATTGTAAGTGTAAAGTAATTTAATACTTCATTAAAGGTATAGTACAATAACTTTATGAAATAATTGTATAAAGCATTAGTGTTTATTCAAAGTATTTTCAAAGCCTTATGGTTTTGTATATAATTAAACATAGAGTTTATAAGTTAAACCTCAATTGTCTAATTTAAGCACATAGCTTATATCATAAGAGTTTATAAAGTTTAAGCTCCAAATCTATATTGTAAACCTCATGTATATAGTTTCAAATGTTCACACATTGTTTCATCATGAATCCCATATGTTTGCATCAAGTCTCATAAGCATCCAATATATGGTTCCAAGCATCAAGTTCATTGTATATGTTTCAAGTCTATTGCTTTTCAATGACTACTAAGTTTCACAAATAAGTTTCAACATAAATATCAAGTTTATGTTTAAAGCATTAAATAACATCTCAATAATTTTGTGAAAATGTTTAACATGCTTCTCAGTCCCGAAGTAAAACAAATAAGTTTGAAAAGGGACAAATGAACTCACCTGTGTTTGAAGTGGTTGACTTATCTTAAATAAGAATGCACGCGCTCGTTGGTGAACTTGTAATAGTTCTCACGGTCCTGTATTGATTTCACGTTGATGTGTTCTTATAAGTATATTTTATATCCAATGTGTATGTGCGTAAGTGTTAGCCCTAAAGTTGGCTAACACTGGTGGGTCTCGGTCTTCATTCGGCCCCGTTAACTTGTTAGTGACTTTAAAACACTTAACCCAATTGGATTAAACTCTTCGTTATTGATCTAACATTCAATTTGATTTAGCTTCATCACAAAGAGATTCTAAGTACAAGGACTTAGGTTTCTTTTGTTCAAATGATATAAGTTCTTAGCACCTTGTAATAACTTATTAGTAAATAACATTAAAGTTATCCTTGAAAGGTGTTACAAATCTTAGATGCCATGATTTTGCATTAAGTCCAGAAATCAATCAAATACTTTTGTTTCAACACAATTAAGTAAGTTGTTATAATCGAATTATTAATCGATGTTGGGCCGAATGATAAGTGGGTTGAGCTACGTGTGGGTCAATGGAGATAAGTGATCACATGGGCTGACAATGGTCTACGGTTTTCTGTTTGGCCGAACAAGAGGGGTGGCCCAATCACAAAGAAAAGGAGTTTGGGCTGAAATTTATCAACATGGATTTGGACTTAATCAAATGGGCCGAACACATGGCTATATGGGCCGATTAGAAGCGGTTAGAACCGATCACAAGAGCCCGAATGAAAGGATAGGCTGCATATCATCAACTCGTGTACATGAAAGCCAGTGAACCTTTTTTAGCATCCAGAGGTTCTGCTCCCACCCAACGAACCTTATGAGAGCTCGTGGTGAGGCAGGGTTCGGGAGTGTATCCCGGTTCGTAGCCCAAGGTTCGTCAACTAAATGGTTCGGCCGGTTGGTTCGTGGCTGTACCTAGGTTCGTGAGGGATGGTTCGTTGCACATAAGGTTCGCCCACTGTGGAGAGGTTCGCCATGAGGAATAGGTTCGCCATGAGGAATAGGTTCGCCACCCTTGCATGGATGGTTCGTGGCTTCTGCATGGTTCGGCTGAGTTACACCGAGTTAGGTTCGCCGGATGTAATTACAGGTTCACAGCATCTCTTGGGTTCGTGCAATGGTCCTGGGCTAGGCTAAGTCACCATGGTTCGCTAAACTTGTTGCTAGGTTCGCTGGATCGAGGTTCGCAGCCCCTGAGGAAGGTTCGGCAGCCTCACTATGGTCTTTGCAAGTTCGTGGACGGCACACCAGGGTTCGGCCATGGCTATGGCTCATGAACCCTGGTTCGAGCCTTATGACTTCCATCGAATACATCACTACGGGCCATGATTCACGCTATGGAGAGTTGCTAGGGGTGCGTGACTCTAAGGGTGGTGCAAAAGAACCGGCTAGGGTTTGTTTAACCATAATGAAGATAAAAACCCTAAAATTCCGAATCTTTAATGCTCATTACCTGGGTTTTGGCTGGACAAAGCTTCAGATCGTTTGTACTCCTAGGTAGAGGGTGTTGAGATCTTCGTTCAGGCTCCAAGAACACGCGATTTCGTCACCAAATGAGCTTGATCTTGATGTTTGAAGTTCAAATTCTTAGAGAGAGAGAGAGATTTCGTGAGAGAGAGTTTAGAGAGAGAGGGAGATGTGTAAAAATGAAAGAATTGGTTTCATTTGGGGTTTATATACCCCGGGGGTGTTCGGGTTCGTTTCGGTAGCTCGGTTCACGTTTTTGTCGCGTGTCCGGATCGTAACGCGCGTTTTTAGTAAATTAAACAAAAGAATTTGTTTTAAATGTTTAGGAATTAGTTATTTATAGAAAATTATTTTAAATATTGTTTTATTAAATTTTCGTTCGAAAATTATTAATTTATACGCATTTCGTTATATGTCCGCGTATTATGGTTTACGCGCTTTGATTAAAATAGTTTCTTTTAAATTTCGTTTATGATGAGTTTCAAAATTGTAAAACAGGAGATATTATATTCCCTTAACTTTATTATCGTTCGAATCGTCTTTGTTTTCGTTATCGTTTCGTCAGAAAACGTCACTTACGCGCGTCTTCGTACAGAGCGCTAACTGTACGAACACGATCGTACGTTTCACTTTCTGATTTTGTTTTCTACCTTTCAATCATCGTTTCAGATCGTCAAACTATCAGATCTATTCGTACAGATCGTCACCTTTACGAATAGTTCGTCAGTTTAGCATTCCATAACAACAACTGTTATTGTTTTGTTTTGTTTATCCTCACATACGTTTAAACCTAATAACACAAAATTAAACATGTTTGCATCTGTTCATGATTGTCTGATGTGTTTCTGACTGTTTAACCATAAGGATTAAATCAGGATTTCAGAAACATCGTATAATAGTTTACGTTTAGTATCGAATGTTAATAGCTTCTAAGTATTTCTCCTAGTTTGCAACTGAGTTACTGTACTAATTACTGTACAGTTTACTGTTCCGGTAACGATTCCGGCACAGATGTTACAGTCTCCCCTTGTTAAAGAAATTTCGTCCCGAAATTTAAAAGTTATTATCGGGTACAACTTTCCTTGTAACAAATGGGAAACCTTTGTTTGAAGTGATGTCCCTACGCTCCCAAATAAACTCTGGGTCGCGTTTGGGATCCCTATGTATGTCCTCACAGTGCTGCTAATCTTATTGCTCATAGTTGTCTTACTGTTACGGCTAGCTAAGTCTCTGTATGATTCTAACACTTTATTGTTCAAACTAACTGATGCAATGAGCATCAATTGTTACACAACCTTAGTGTTAGTGGTGGTTTCCTGTGTATGTTCTATGCATTAACTAAGGATTCTTTCATTGTTTATACGCAATAAAAGAGTTCCTAAGTTCTCATGGAATACGTATGTGGTTATACTTATAGGAATAAGATAAGTTTCTTATTCATACTAGTATCAAAATAGAATGAAATCTTATGAGTTAAAGAGGCGTCACATACCAGTACCCGTTTCCGGGTCTTGGTGTGCAGCAGGAGTTCCTATCATGAAGGCTCTTCTCCTTGGTACTTGATCTCCTAGTTGTGCCCTCTTTGGGCAGTTCCTGGAGAAATGACCTAGTTCTCCACAGTTAAAGCATCCCTGTTTGTTGTTGTTGTAGTTGCCAAGGTTTTGTGGTGGTGGTTTTGCCATAGTAGCATTGTTCACTGCCGGTGTCGGTGAAGTTCGACAGTGTTGAGCCATATGGCCTTTTCGGCCACAGTTGGTACACTGCCTACACGGCATATTGGCAGCATGATGAAACTGACATTGTGCACATTGAGGATGTACACCAGTGTAAGGTTTGCGTGCAGCTTTAGTAGATACTGCAGCAACTTGATTGAGTGGTGTGGGCATCGCGTATTGTTGGATGGCCTTTTGTTTCTTCTTTGGTTGTTTCTCCTTAGTCTTGTCCGAATCATCTTTCAATTCTCCGGACTTCACCATCACATCCGTGAGTTTAGCTGACAAGGAGATAGCAGACTCTAAAGTTGCAGGGTTTGCAGCAAGTACAATGCCATGAATGCAGGATGGTAATCCTCCTACATATCGGTCAATTCGCTTTTCTAGTGTTGGCACCATCTCAGGCACCAAGGCTACCAATTCATGATAGCGAGTAGTGTATGTCATGTGATCAGCTCCTTTCATCACATGATTTGAGAGTTCAATTTCCAAGTTCTGTAGTTCGTGCTTAGGACAGAACTCATTCCTCAAGAGGGTTTTGAATTCTGCCCAAGGCATGGCTAGTGCTTCATCCCTACCTCGAGCGTTTATCTGTGAGTTCCACCAAGTTAGGGCACGCTTACTGAAAGATCCAGCAGCATAGCGAACCTTATGTCTTTCCGGACAACTGCTTAGGTCCAATGTATTTTCCATCTTCTCTAGCCATTGGATCAGTCCAACGGCTCCTTCAACACCGCTAAAGCTTGGCGGTTTGCATCCTACGAATGATTTGTATGAACAGTCTGATTTAGCGCCGGTGTTTCCACTAGTTTCCCCTGTAGTACGCCCTGAGTTGTTACCGTAGCTTTGAATCTTGTTAATCATCTCTGGGATGATATCCTTCATCTGGTTAGTCAGTTGACTGCTCAGTAATGTTGCCAAAGCAACAGTAGCAGGATCCAGAACTATAGTTGCAGTCGGGTTCGGAGGAGGACTATGTGGAGGAGGAGGAGGTGGTGAATCTGGTGGTGATGGTGTCGAAGAGTGAGGTGCAGATGTCTGTGGTGTAGGTACTGGTGTCGGTTGTTTTCTGGGCGGCATTCTGATCATAACCAGAAGATATTGGTTAGTGCAGTGATCGAATGCAGAAAACACAATGCAAACTTAAGTCTTATGTTCTCTACATGAGGGTCCCTAAGTTATAGTCTAGGTCAAACCATTTAAGTATGTGACCTATTATTCTCTATAACCTTGAGCTCTGATACCAATCTGTCACACCCCGAGCCGGCGGGGTAGGATCGGAGTCCCCGTCGGGCGGAAGGTTCTCGGAGCGCGATATCGAGAATGATAATCGTGATGATCAGATTGTTTACATAGCATCAATGTTAAGAATAATTAAGCACAATAAAATATAAACTAGGATTACAAAGTTAAATTACAAAGTCAATGTTTAGTAATTTAGCTAAGTAAACCTATCCAAAAGAATCAAATATATCTATCTTGTATTTGTACAAGATATCCAAAAGAGATTCGTATTGATCTCAAGATGTGCTTCTTCAAAAGTCAACTAGGATCTATGTCTGGTCATCCTAGTATGCAAATCCTGAATCTTAGCTTAATCCAATGCATTACCTGAGAAAGCATGTAGAAAAATAAAGTCAACACAATGGTTGGTGAGTTCATGTAGTTTTTGTGTAAAATAGTTTGTAAAATCCTTTGAATGACAACCTTAACCTCACCATTAACCACCTATACCATCTGATTCAATATGCTTATATATAGGGCATATGTAGGGGACAAGCCCCAGCCACCGTCCCACCACATACTGAACCACATGGTATATTGTTCCTGATGATAATTAAGCGTCTCATCCTACCCGTATGATTCACAAAATGTTTGATTCCGAGTGTTTGATTCTTTGAATTTGATTACCCTGTAATTGTTTACTTTGATTCCCTGAATGACAACCTTAACCTCACTAACAACCACCTATGCTATTCAACCAAGTATGCTTATATATAGGGCATATGTAGGGGACAAGCCCCAGCCACCGTCCCACCACATACCGGGCTGCTTAACATATTGTTGTTAATGATAATTAAGCATTTCATCCCCACTACTCTGATCTCATGACATATGATTCTTAACGTTTGTTTCCCTGCCAATGTTTACTTTGTTTCCCCCGAAATGACAACCTTAACCTCACTAACAACCACCTATGCTATCCAACCAAGTATGCTTATATATAGGGCATATGTAGGGGACAAGCCCCAGCCACCGTCCCACCACATACCGGGCTGCTTAACATATTGTTATTAATGATAATTAAGCGTTTCACTCCACACTATTGATTCCACAACGAATAAGTCTCAAGCTTAATAGGCATCATTATGGACAGCTGAAAAACCCTAAGGATTTCAGCATCCATCCATAATAATCCTATTTATGACTCGTGACATGTTTAGATAGAGTAATCCTTCAAGTTAACACAAAGTCAACTAGAAGAACTCAATCATTCTAGTCACTTGTCATCACCATGGATGAATCAAGAAGAACACTGAATGACTAGTGGGGGTTGACACACAGGTCAACACGCGGCGGCCAATCAGTCTGTCTTACATGACTCTGACAAAGAAGAACACTGTTGACTAGTAGGGGTTGACACCCAGGTCAACACGCGGCGGCCAACAGTCTGTCTTACAATGTCCAAAAGTTTATGCATAAAAGTCTAAAGCATTCACATTGTTTCACTGATGACTAGTAGGGGTTGGCACATAAGTCAATACGCGGCGGTCAATCAGTCTTTTGTTTAAGCATCTCATGTTTCAAGCATTCAAGTATTCAAGCATCCAAATGTATCAAGCATTCCAAATGTTCACGTATCCCAAGTATGTTACGCATTCAAGTATTCCAAGATGTATCAAGCATTCACGTGTTTCAAGCATTCTAAGTATAACAAGTATTCACGTGTTTTCAGACATCTCACGTATATAAGTATCTCTAAGAATATATGTTTCCAGTTAAGTTTAAGAAAATCATTGTAAGTGTAAAGTAATTTAATACTTCATTAAAGGTATAGTACAATAACTTTATGAAATAATTGTATAAAGCATTAGTGTTTATTCAAAGTATTTTCAAAGCCTTATGGTTTTGTATATAATTAAACATAGAGTTTATAAGTTAAACCTCAATTGTCTAATTTAAGCACATAGCTTATATTATAAGAGTTTATAAAGTTTAAGCTCCAAATCTATATTGTAAACCTCATGTATATAGTTTCAAATGTTCACACATTGTTTCATCATGAATCCCATATGTTTGCATCAAGTCTCATAAGCATCCAATATATGGTTCCAAGCATCAAGTTCATTGTATATGTTTCAAGTCTATTGCTTTTCAATGACTACTAAGTTTCACAAATAAGTTTCAACATAAATATCAAGTTTATGTTTAAAGCATTAAATAACATCTCAATAATTTTGTGAAAATGTTTAACATGCTTCTCAGTCCCGAAGTAAAACAAATAAGTTTGAAAAGGGACAAATGAACTCACCTGTGTTTGAAGTGGTTGACTTATCTTAAATAAGAATGCACGCGCTCGTTGGTGAACTTGTAATAGTTCTCACGGTCCTGTATTGATTTCACGTTGATGTGTTCTTATAAGTATATTTTATATCCAATGTGTATGTGCGTAAGTGTTAGCCCTAAAGTTGGCTAACACTGGTGGGTCTCGGTCTTCATTCGGCCCCGTTAACTTGTTAGTGACTTTAAAACACTTAACCCAATTGGATTAAACTCTTCGTTATTGATCTAACATTCAATTTGATTTAGCTTCATCACAAAGAGATTCTAAGTACAAGGACTTAGGTTTCTTTTGTTCAAATGATATAAGTTCTTAGCACCTTGTAATAACTTATTAGTAAATAACATTAAAGTTATCCTTGAAAGGTGTTACAAATCTTAGATGCCATGATTTTGCATTAAGTCCAGAAATCAATCAAATACTTTTGTTTCAACACAATTAAGTAAGTTGTTATAATCGAATTATTAATCGAAGTTGGGCCGAATGATAAGTGGGTTGAGCTACGTGTGGGTCAATGGAGATAAGTGATCACATGGGCTGACAATGGTATACGGTTTTCTGTTTGGGCCGAACAAGAGGGGTGGCCCAATCACAAAGAAAAGGAGTTTGGGCTGAAATTTATCAACATGGATTTGGACTTAATCAAATGGGCCGAACACATGGCTATATGGGCCGATTAGAAGCGGTTAGAACCGATCACAAGAGCCCGAATGAAAGGATAGGCTGCATATCATCAACTCGTGTACATGAAAGCCAGTGAACCTTTTTTAGCATCCAGAGGTTTTGCTCCCACCCAACGAACCTTATGAGAGCTCGTGGTGAGGCAGGGTTCGGGAGTGTATCCCGGTTCGTAGCCCAAGGTTCGTCAACTAAATGGTTCGGCCGGTTGGTTCGTGGCTGTACCTAGGTTCGTGAGGGATGGTTCGTTGCACATAAGGTTCGCCCACTGTGGAGAGGTTCGCCATGAGGAATAGGTTCGCCATGAGGAATAGGTTCGCCACCCTTGCATGGATGGTTCGTGGCTTCTGCATGGTTCGGCTGAGTTACACCGAGTTAGGTTCGCCGGATGTAATTACAGGTTCACAGCATCTCTTGGGTTCGTGCAATGGTCCTGGGCTAGGCTAAGTCACCATGGTTCGCTAAACTTGTTGCTAGGTTCGCTGGATCGAGGTTCGCAGCCCCTGAGGAAGGTTCGGCAGCCTCACTATGGTCTTTGCAAGTTCGTGGACGGCACACCAGGGTTCGGCCATGGCTGTGGCTCACGAACCCTGGTTCGAGCCTTATGACTTCCATCGAATACATCACTACGGGCCATGATTCACGCTATGGAGAGTTGCTAGGGGTGCGTGACTCTAAGGGTGGTGCAAAAGAACCGGCTAGGGTTTGTTTAACCATAATGAAGATAAAAACCCTAAAATTCCGAATCTTTAATGCTCATTACCTGGGTTTTGGCTGGACAAAGCTTCAGATCGTTTGTACTCCTAGGTAGAGGGTGTTGAGATCTTCGTTCAGGCTCCAAGAACACGCGATTTCGTCACCAAATGAGCTTGATCTTGATGTTTGAAGTTCAAATTCTTAGAGAGAGAGAGAGATTTCGTGAGAGAGAGTTTAGAGAGAGAGGGAGATGTGTAAAAATGAAAGAATTGGTTTCATTTGGGGTTTATATACCCCGGGGGTGTTCGGGTTCGTTTCGGTAGCTCGGTTCACGTTTTTGTCGCGTGTCCGGATCGTAACGCGCGTTTTTAGTAAATTAAACAAAAGAATTTGTTTTAAATGTTTAGGAATTAGTTATTTATAGAAAATTATTTTAAATATTGTTTTATTAAATTTTCGTTCGAAAATTATTAATTTATACGCATTTCGTTATATGTCCGCGTATTATGGTTTACGCGCTTTGATTAAAATAGTTTCTTTTAAATTTCGTTTATGATGAGTTTCAAAATTGTAAAACAGGAGATATTATATTCCCTTAACTTTATTATCGTTCGAATCGTCTTTGTTTTCGTTATCGTTTCGTCAGAAAACGTCACTTACGCGCGTCTTCGTACAGAGCGCTAACTGTACGAACACGATCGTACGTTTCACTTTCTGATTTTGTTTTCTACCTTTCAATCATCGTTTCAGATCGTCAAACTATCAGATCTATTCGTACAGATCGTCACCTTTACGAATAGTTCGTCAGTTTAGCATTCCATAACAACAACTGTTATTGTTTTGTTCTGTTTATCCTCACATACGTTTAAACCTAATAACACAAAATTAAACATGTTTGCATCTGTTCATGATTGTCTGATGTGTTTCTGACTGTTTAACCATAAGGATTAAATCAGGATTTCAGAAACATCGTATAATAGTTTACGTTTAGTATCGAATGTTAATAGCTTCTAAGTATTTCTCCTAGTTTGCAACTGAGTTGCTGTACTAATTACTGTACAGTTTACTGTTCCGGTAACGATTCCGGCACAGATGTTACAATAGGAGTGTTAGAAAAATGTAACCCATAGTCCCTGAGTTGCTGTTGAATCCAGATGATTTGTGAACAGCAACTAGCAGCAGCAATATATTCAGCTTCACAGGTTGAAGTAGACACCGACGTCTGCTTCTTGCACTGCCAGGTGACCAATCGGTTTCCAAAGAACTGACATCCCGCAGATGTTGACTTGAAATCTCTTTTGCATCCGCCATAATCTGAATCACTGTATGCAGTAAGCTCAAAGTTATCATCATTAGGGTAACATAAGCCAAGTGCCGGTGTACCCTTCAGATAACGCATGATCCTTTTGACAGCAATCAGGTGAGATACTCTTGGTTTGGATTGATAACGAGCACACAGACAAGTGGCAAACATGATATCTGGCCGAGAAGCTGTAAGATACATGAGAGATCCAATCATTCCCCGGTACAGAGTGGCATCAATTAACTCCCCCTTTTCATCTGGAGTAATCCCATGATTAATCGCCAGTGGGGTACCAGCAGGCTTTGCATCAGACATACTGAACCGGCTCAGAATGTCACCAACGTATTTGGTTTGATGAATAAAGATTCCTGCCTCAGACTGATCCACCTGTAAACCCAAGAAAAACTTCATTTCTCCCATCGAACTCATTTCGAATTTTTCTTTCATAACCGTCTCAAATTCCTTGCACAGATTATCATTTGTGGATCCAAAAATTATATCATCCACATACACTTGTACCAAGAGTAAATCACTGTCCTTCTCACGGATGAATAAAGTGCAGTCAATGACACCTCTTCTGAACCCGTTGTTCAGAAGGTGAGTGGAAAGTGTCTCGTACCACGCTCTCGGAGCTTGATGTAATCCATACAAAGCTTTGTCTAGCTTGTAGACTTTATCACGATGCAATGGATCTTCAAATCCGGGAGGTTGATTGACATACACTGTTTCACTGATAACCCCGTGAAGGAACGCGCTCTTTACATCCATTTGATAGACCTTGAATTTTTTAAAGGATGCATAAGCCAGAAAGATACGAATGGCTTCTAGGCGAGCGACCGGAGCAAACACCTCATTATAATCCAATCCTTCTATCTGTCTGAATCCTTGAACCACCAGACGAGCCTTGTTTCTCACGATTATCCCGTGATCATCCTTTTTGCAACGAAGAACCCATCTAGTGCCAATGACTTTTGCACCTTTGGGTTTATCAACTAGTTGCCAGACTCCTAACTTCTTGAACTGTAAAAGTTCCTCTTGCATGGCGTCTACCCATGATTCTTCTTTGAGGGCTTCAGTGACGGTACGCGGTTCCACTTGAGATATAAAGCAGGAATGAGCACAAAAGCTTACATCTGCAAAATCAAGAATGTCTGCAAGACCACCTGAAGAAATCTGACTTCTAGTCTTCACTCCATCTAAAGGACTCCCAATAATGTTGTCTTGAGGATGAATTCGATTGATTCTTCCAACAGGATGTGCAGGAACCTCAACCTCAGGATCTAAGTTATTCAAATTCAAATCCTCAAGACCAGGTACAAGATTATCAACAACTGGTTCAGGAGCAGCTGGAGGATTATCGTCTGTGTCTGAGCTGTCATCATTTATCTGTGTAGAGGGACCAGATGCAGATGTAGGTTGAAAAGTAGCATCGGGAGCATTCTGTACGTCATACAGCATCTGAACAGCTACATCTTCATCTGAGTACATGGGGGGCATATTGAATGAGTCAAAAAGACCGGAATAATCAAACATCCAATCTGGCCCTTTTTCAGGTGGGGGCATTGTATACTTCTGAACATCCACGTGGTACCACTCCTCCACATTATGAGTTGCAATGTTGGAAACTCGTTTATTTGGAGTGTTATACCCAAGAAAGTACCCTTCTTCCACCTTTTCATTGAACTTGCCCTGCTCATGTTTCTTAAGCATAGTGCATGGAGCACCAAATGGTTCTAGATACATAAGATTTGGCTTTCGATTATGGAGCAGTTCAAAGCAAGTCTTCCCATGTCTCTTCACAATAAGAACCCGGTTCAATGTGTAACAAGCATTAGCAACAGCTTCATTCCAGAATTGAACCGGTAGAGAATAGTCAGCAAGCATAGTTCTAGCAGCCTCAATCAATGTCCTATTCTTGCGTTCAGCAACACCATTCATCTGTGGAACGTATGGAGCACTAAACTGTTGCACAATGCCTCTTGCATTACAAAAGATCTCCATGTTGTGATTCTTGAACTCCGTTCCATTATCAGTTCGAAACTGACGAATCTTGAGCTTATAGAGCGATTCAAGTTTAGTAACTAGAACTTGAATGCAATCAAACGTTTCTGATTTCTCCTTCAAAAAGAAGACCCATGAGTATCTGGAGTATTCATCAGTAATAACAAGGCAGTATTGATCTCCAGCTATACTCTTTCTATTCACTGGACCAAATAAATCCATGTGGAGAAGCTCAAGAGGAACATTGATTGAATGATACTTTTTCAGCTTATGAGACTGCTTAGACTGCTTTCCTTTCTTGCATGATACACAGATATCAGACAGCTTAAAATTTTTCAAGCTAACTCCCTCAACCAAACTGTTGTGTACCAGATGATTCATCTTGCGTAAACTCAAATGACCCATCCTCTTATGCCAAAGGATTGAATCTTTTTCAGTTGCCTTTGTCATAAAACATGAAGCCGTAGAGGATGTAGTTGAAGCTGTGGTCATATTGAGAACATACAAGTCTTGTTTTCTTGGAGCAGACATTAAAATCCAATCTTCAGGTATCTGCACACCTTGCTTGAGAATATAACACTTTGAGTCATCAAATAGAACCTTGTACTCTTTGTCACAAATCTGAGAGACTGACAAGAGGTTGTTTTCCAGCTGTTTGACATATCTGACATTATCGAATGAAACCTGTCCATTTGTCAAGATACCCTCTCCCGTAATGAAACCACCCTTGTCTCCAGCAAAAGCTACATAGCCACCTCGAATTGCGTTCACATTGGTGAGCAGAGAAATATCACCAGTCATGTGTCTGGAAGCCCCACTATCAACGATCCAATTGCTGTTCACTCCAGCTTTTGGGGCAACCTGCACAATAAAGAGACAATTAGTTTACTTTGGGAACCCAAGCCTTTACAGTCTTGGGTTGACCCATTAAGTCTCGGATCCAAACATCGATCCATTTTCCCTTGGAAATAGGTTTATCTGAAATTTGTGTAACAGACTCCTCAGATGAATTGACTTTCCAAATTGCATTTTTATCAAAAGAGGTTTTCAGATAAATGGATGATGATGTTGATTGGTTAATTTTAACCCCATTTGGAACAACCAAAGTTTCCAACTTTCCCTTGTCTGAAATCTTAGACTGAGTGTGAGATGTAGATTTTTGCTGAAAAGACTTAGGTACAGATTTTACTGGTTTTGGTAAAGCAGACTTTAAGTTTTTGAAAGGGACAACCTTAGGTCTAATCAACTGAGGACAAAACCTCACAATATGCCCTGGTTCACCACACTCAAAACAGACTTTATCACCTTTTTTATGAAAATGTTTCAAATCTGAAAAAGACTTTTTAGTTGATTTAAAAACATTTGATTTCTGACAATCTGGCTCAAAACCCAAACCCTTCCTTCCTTTGTTACCAAACTGAGCTGATTTGGTAGCACAATTAGCTTCAGACCCCTGTGAAGCTTTAACAAAGCATAATTCTTTGTAAATCTTTGATTTGGAGATTGGGTCACCTTTCATGACAATAGGAGTTTGATTCTGAGAAGTACTATGCTTAGGTGAATTCTCTGATTCATCCTCAGAATCAGAAACCCAATCTTCAACAATGCCATCCACCCTTGATTCCTGAGTCTGTGATAAACTCTGATTTGTGTTCAGACAGACTGGATCAATTACTAACGGAGTAGTAACTTGAAAATCCTTTACATCTTTGTCATTTGGAGTATTGACAAAGGCATTGAGGATGGGTGGAGGACAACAATGATAATTAACCTGTTCCTTCCCCTGATCAGTACCCCTACTGATCATGTGCTCAATAATATAAGACGAGCTTTCATAGCTCTTGAGCTTCTGACCTAAAGTCTCATAATCACATTCAACTAATGCTAATTTCTTCTTGATCTCATTTATGGTATTGAGATAAGAAGTTATAGCATCTTGCTTGTTCAGAACTGCGATCTCAGCCTCATGCAATTGTCGATTTAAAAGATCAATTTTATTTTGAAAATCTTTTTCATTAGATTTTAAAACTTTGTTAGCTTCAATGCACAGGTCGAGATCGGTCATCAGATCACTGTTATGCTTCTGATAGGCAAGAACCTTACTCCTAAGATCAACACAATTGAAACAATCAGATTGAGAAGATGAACAATCAGTGTATACCTGCTCAGAAGAATCAGTAGAAGCAGAAGAATTTGCCATTAAGGCAAATTGAGTTGAAGAGTCATCAGCTTCACAATCAGATTCTTGAGTGTCAGAATCCGTCAAACTGTCTGATTCTGAACTTGATGTCTTGTCATCAATCACTAATGAATATTCCTGACTGCTTTCTTCATCAAGATCTTCAGAATTCTGAATCTCTGCTACACATGCTTTATCTTGATCTTCCTTGTCAGCATTGAATCTGAAGTCCCAGTTTACCCCTTCATCTTGTTGAACCATCAAGGCTTTACTACCAGAAGATGAAGATCCAGCTGGTGAAGGAGAATCAATAGGAACTAATCGCCTTTCAGAATTAGCAGGGGCTGACTTCTGATGCTGAAATGGGTTCTTGTTTCCAGCTTTCTTAGGCTGCTTGCATTATCTGGCAAAGTGACCCTTCTCACCACAGTTGTAGCAAGTAACAGATGCCATATCAAATCCAAACTTGGACTCTTTGTTTAGATTTATGTCTTTCCCGGTCCTCTTCACAAACTCCTTAGCTCTTCTAACTGCACTAGCCAATGCCCACATGATGTCAATTCTTTCCATATCATCAGGATCAATCTGAGAGTAGTCATCATTGGTCAAATATGGATTGCCGATCTGACCAGCAACTAATCCATCATATGAACTAACCAATGTTGACAAAAGACCCATGTGCTCTTTAGCAATCTCAACTGTGACCTTATCAAAGTTCTCTGTTTTCAGACTTGCAGTAGGCTGATGATACTCCTGTTGTGAGCTAGATGAAGAAGATGGGCTAAAGTGCATCTGAGCTGCAGATGGAGCTTCAGATGTTTTAGATACAAAAGCAGTCTTCAGAGGAGCATGAGTTGTAGATTTATCAACTGTGGGAGTCGAGTAGTATAGAGAAGGATCTTGAACTTGCACAACCCTCTTGGCCTTCCACTTGTTCTCTATCTCCTGTTCCTTCAACTTCTGGATAAAATCATTTATGTCCATATGAGCCATCATCTGATTTTGCTAGGGAAGAAGGAGGGCTCTGAAAAGTTAGAGTTGAAATGATTTGAAATTCTATTTATAAGCTGTAGTCATTCGGCCGAATGAGTGGCCGAAGCAGCTCATTCGGCGAATGACTAAGCTCGAATGAGCCATCATTCGAATGAGTCATACTCATTCTGAATTCAGACATTCGCTATAATTGTCATTCGGCGAATGACTTCATTCTAGAGTCATTCGCCGAATGAGTAACCTTCATACTCAATTCAGTTTATAATCAGATCAACTAAATAGATAAACATTGATAAACAATAAGCAATAGAAATAAACATTAAGAAATAGATATAAAGACAACTTCCATTAATACTTTGAACATTTACATAATAAGAGTTACAAGACTGAACTAGGGACAAAAACGTGTATCAACATCATTTTATGCATAAGATTTATGCACAAAGGAGCATTTCATATTCGTTCTTGGACCCATGATCAATCAAGTGATTCAAATCATAACTTTCAAGTTTTCACAACAATCATAATCATGAGAACACAAGTCAATCAATGAATCCAAGTCTATACAACTATAAATCCTATATCTTATGTATGATTACAATGTTATTGGAATCAATTAGAAGTCATGTTTGCTACTTGCTATCTGTTTTAGTTCAGAGTCTACTGCAGACAGGTGAGAACTTTAGCCCCTCTTTTACTGTTTTATAACTGTTTTGGGGTGGAACACGTGATCAAACCAATCGTTTACAATCATATTTCATTACACAAGGTGTGTGTATTCTTATAAACGTTATGGGTTCATTTTACGAATCCTAGGGATTCATCAACTGTTTTAAAGGAATTATCAACTATTAAACTCTTTTCACTAAAAAGGTTTATAAAGGATCTTTGAACTGTTTTGTAACAGATTTACTCAAATGTACTTATGAAGGATAAACACTTTTAAATAAATGATTTTATAAACTCTTTTGTTATAAACCTTGTTGTTACACAAGGTCACTATTTTATGGTATTCAAATCAAGTGGTTCACATCGTAATATTCAAATCAAGTGGTTCATTTCATGGTATTCAAATAAAGTGGTTCACATCATGGTATTCAAATCAAGTGGTTCATTTCATGGTATTCAAATCAACAGATTCATTTCATGTTATTCAAAACAAAGGATTTAATTCGTGGAATTAAATCTAGGTTTTCAATTCATGTTATCAAATAAGGCATTAACACATCCGGTTAAAGTAAGGTTCAGAAACATGGTGTCTATTGTTGTAAACAAACTTGTAAAAGCATCAAGTATCATATTCATTAGCGTTAGTACTGGGTTATCACAACAAGGGAAAGCGGACACACACATTTGGGGCAGACCGATTGCTGCAGTTAGTTTTTAAATTTGTTTTGTAAACCAACTGCAGATTTCGGTTACGTATGGTTTTATCAAAACTGTTGACACATTATCTAACTCCAAACGTGGTTTGGGACTTGATATTATATGTTGACTCTTGTGCAAACAGTGATTGGACTGTTTACACTCATTTTCTTACTTGATGTTAGTTTGGGTTGCAGCTCATCCATGTGAATCATTTATTACTTTAACATACCTATGCCTTATATCATATATTCATGTTTACAAATGATTAAACCTATTGTTCTCACCAACTACGTCTGTAGTTGACAGTTACTTTTCACGTGTTTCAGGAAATCAGGTTTAAGACTTTCGCAGGGACAACTAAGAAGACCATACTAAGATAGAACAAGATGAAGAAACATGCTAGGATGGATTAGAAACACACTAAATCCTAATTGTTTAATTGTCTTGTTTGAAGTCTTATTTTCTAAACTATATTTTGGGTCTGTAGTTATCTTTCTTTTGGTAGATAGATTGTCTGTAACTAAACAACTGTCTAAACATTATGAAATGTAGTAATCCATTGTGGTTGTTCTTATTCAATACTTGTGCATGATTCAACTGTTCATACGTCACCGCGCCGTGGATTCCGCACGCGGCGCAGGGGTGTGACACGTGGTGTGTTGTAATCCATACAACTCCAAGTGTCGGTGTGCGCAACCGAGTGTGTGTGTTGACTTGTGTTGTCTCGACGAATCGTTGGTGACACGATTGTTGTGTTTACGTGCCTTAATGCACATAAGACACCAAAATGCATCCTATGACTCTAATCACATAAGTTACCATTTTTAGAAAGTTTCCAATTTAGGAAAGTGTGGTTATGAAATCCCATTTCATAAAACTAATAACTTCCAATATGTTTATAAAATCATGTTTTAACATTTAATACGCATCGTCGGCGCATAAATCATCATATACGCCGTTTTGCCCAAATAAAGTTTCCTTATTTGGAAAGTATCCGTTTAAAGGCTTGTTTTCACAAAACGAAGTTTCTAAATATGTTAAAAATCATTTCTAAGCATATTTCAAAGATCAAAGTTCATCAAGACACTTTAAAACATCAAAAGCCCTCTTTTGATTTTATAAAGTTTCCGTTTTTAGTAAGTTTTCACAAAATCGAGTTTTTGACAAAATCAAATATCCCAACGTGTTTCTAAACACTCCAATATGCATTTAACAACATCTAGACATGTCTAACATGTCTAGATTATCACAAATCCAAGATTTGCACATAAAAGTTTCCTTTTATGTCAAGTTCACCAAATCATCATCAAATCAACCAATAATACAACCAAAGCTCAATCTATCGTTCTAATACTTTAATATCAGTAAATCTATAACAATATCACACCACATCAACAACGATTTCGTGCACAACAACCATATGGAGTTGCATGTGGGTTTTAACCCATTGCATGTACGATCTAACACAATGTAAACATTTAAAACTACCTTAGAGCTACAGATTCAAGCTTAAACAGCTTCTGATGATGGTGATTCGGTGCGCGGATCGTAGCCTCTATCTTCCTAGCTTCCTCTCCAAGCTCTATGGTCTTCAAGCTTGCTAAGGATGAGGGAAATACTTCCAAGGGTGTTTCCAGAGGTTTGGAATGAGTTTTACAGGGGTTCTGGTCGGGAGTGAGTGAAGGAGTTCGTAGAATTTGCGAGCAAACCGAATAGAAGTGAATGAGTTGGTTTTTATAAAAATTTTGATTTGCATGGCCTTCGCGTACCGCGAAGTCCGATCAAAAATATTTATCGCGTACCGCGATGGGATTCGGGAGTCTCGACTCCCGGTTTGCTTCACGTACCGCGAAGATTTTCGCCGAAGGGGTATCGCGTACCGCGACGGGTCCATAAACTTGTTTTTTGATTTCGTGGATACGATTTCGTTCGCACTCGATCCCTAACGCTTATTCTAAACATCTAATACATGTTTAACATATAATCACAAAGTAGCACATAAGTTTGATTGATCACCAACGTTCGTGAGACTCGTGTGTTTTTCGATAATTCCTCGAATTATCTTTGGCAGTTTGTGTTCGTGTCTTACGAAGTGTTTGCACGCTTGATTAATCCTAATCAACGTGTCATGCACAATTCAATAATTCCCCGAATTATTGTTTTGTGTTAGTGTTGTGTTTGCAACACTTGGTTTCCAAAACCAATGTGCAATGCAATGTACGATTCGATAGTTCCTCGAACTATCGTTTCATAGTCGTTTGTGTTCAACTCATCTAATTAACATAATTAAATGAAATGCAACAAGTATGAATGTGAAATGTAAAGAATGTAAGAGTTGCAATTTACCTGAAATTGCCGGGTGTCACAACAAGTCACTGTATGCAGATTCACTGAAACATTGCCTGGAAAGGGTCCAGGATGGTTGTTTGATTATGATTCAGTCTTTGACTGTTTTCATAACTTGTTTCCATGTTCTTCGAATGATCTTGCTGAATCTTTAAGTGATACTATTAATATTCATGGTTTTTTATTTCCATGATTTATTCTTGAGTCTTCTGAAAGGGGTTCTCCTGTTTTTCTTGATAATTATTCTTCTTCATTTTATCTTGAACAACATGAAAGCTCTGAATATTTGCATTCTAAAGATGAATTTAACGATTCAAGTAATGATCCATATGTTATTATTGAATATGAAATTCAAGGAGAGATTTTACAGAAGAAGATACACATACTGCAAATCTTAAAGAACAAATAGTTGTGAAGGAGATTGCGACTCATAGAGTTAATATAAATCATCCAATTGTAAACATCATAGGTGATTTGATTTCTTGAATCAAAACAAGTTGCCAGCATGCTCAAGATGAAGGAGATGAGGTTTTATTTTCAAGTACTCGGGAGACAATGAAGTCATGCTTATGCTCGTGCTTTATTAGTCATATAGAGCCAAAGAATGTTAAAGAAGCATTGAAGGAGTCTTTCTGTATAACAGCCATGGAAGAATAGTTGAGTCAATTTGAGAAGCTGGGAGTTTGAGGTTATTAGATTGTCTTGAAGATATTATTCCCATAGGTACAAGATGGGTGTACAAATGTAAAAAGTATGATAAGGGCATCATTGTGAGGAATAAAGCTAGACTTGTTCAGGATTTTAATCAACAGGAGGCGTTGACTATGATGAAATATATGCTCATGTTGCAAGAATTGAAGCTATTAGTTTGTTGCTTGCTTATGCTAGGTTCAAAAAGTTGAAAGTATTTCAGCTGGTTGTGAAAAGTGCCTTTTTATATGGCAAAGTGAAAGAAGAAGTATATGTTGTTCAAACACATGGGTTCGAAGATCCAAATAATCCTACAATGTGTTATCGTCTTTATAAGGCTTTGTATGGAATACATCAAGCACCTAGGGCGTGGTATGAGACATTGTCAACTCATTTGTTGGACAATGGATTACTTTGCTTATCTTAAAAAAGGATGATGACATTTTTATCGTTCAGATATATGTGGATGCCATTATCTTTGGAGATACAAATGAACAACTATGCAAGAATTTTGATGCGGCTATGAAGCATAGTTTTGAAATGAGTGCTATGGGAGAATTAGCTTTCTTTCTGGGAATGCAAGTATATCAGAAGAAGGACGGCTTATTCATACATAAGAGTAAATATGTAGATGACATCTTGAACAAGTTCAAGATGAATGATTGTACATGTATTTCTACTCCTATCTGTACTCAACATAATTTAGGGAATGATGGGAAGGGTATAGATGTTGATCAACATCTATATCGTTCAATGATTGGTTACTTAATGTATTTAACTGCTTCCCGACCCGGCATCCTGTTTGCTGTTTGTTTGTGTTCTAGATTTCAGGCAAAGCTTAAAGATTCACATATTAAGGGGTGAATCGAATTTTTCGCTACTTGATGGGAAAACCAAGTCTTGGACTTTTGTACCCTTATGAAGATAGCATGAATTTTATATCTTTTTCAGATTCTGACTATGCTGGCTGTAATCTTGACAGGAAATCAACAATAGGGGGTTGTCAATTCTTTGTAGTCATCTCTACATGTGAGGCTGAGTATGTTGCTGCATCAAGTTGTTGTTCACATGTTTTGTGGATTCAACAACAAATGCGAGATTACGGTTAATATATACAACAACTCCTATTTTTGTTGATAATACAACTGCAATAGCCATTACTGAAAATTCTGTTTCAAATAATAGAACAAAACACATTGATATTCGTCATCATTTTATTCGATATTGCGATTTTTATTAATTTTTAAAAAATATAAAATCTTTGAAAATTGCATCCAAGTTTATGAAAAATGAAATAAATTTGACTTATTTGAATTGGTATTTCTAAATAATTAAAATTTTAATTTGTTAACATTTGTGCATATGAATTTGATGATATTTAATTTGTGTATTAAAGTATATAAGTAATGTTTGATTTGAGTGAATAGTTGAATTTGAAATTTTGAAAAACTTAAACACTTTACTTTGGATGATACTATGCAAGAAATTTCAAAATTGTATGAATTAATGAGTTCTCTATCTTAAAATGGATTTGCACTAACTGAGTTTCAACAAAAAATGGATTGAGAGTTGATTTATATATATGCATATTATGCCATCAACGATCTTTTAAAACATATACTGAATTTCCTATGTTATATGTCACTATAGATATGGAAATTCACAGAATTCATTTATTAATATGCATAGAGACTCTTTGTTGTGTGTTTCACACATACTTGTTCTCACTAGCGCATACCATTAATTTATTGATTTATAAAGTTTTGATAAAAATGATGAATTTTCATTTCATTAATTTATTATATATGTGAAAAGATCAATGGCAGTATACATTTTATCCTCAATAAATTCTGAGGTTGAATAGGTTAATATCTAATTAAGTATGAGACTCACTTAAATTCATTACATAAATTTCTCAAATAATAATGCTTTTTATTTATTTCAGTTATAGTATTTTGAGTTTTATCCGAAATTTAAAATTTTAAAAGTTTTCATTCTTTGATTAAATTGCTTATATGTTTAGATACATAAATTAATATAATTGTATTTATATGTATATTATGTTGATAAATTTTAATTTTGAAAATTTATAAATTTTTAATAATAATAAGTTAAATATGATTTCATATGGATCTTATCAAAGATTTTATCAAAAAGACAAAATGATTTTATTTTTGTAGGATTTTTAATAAAATTTCAAAACTATTTCACATTTTTACCTTTCAAGTGTGTTTTTCCTAATTTTTCACAAAAAAAGTATTTTTGATGTTTATTTTGAGATTTTTTGAAAAAATTCATACTTAGAAAATATTAAAATTTTTTTAATACTTTTAAATTTTTTATTTTTTTTAATTTTTGTTTTTATTTTTTATTACATGGCAAAGATTATACAACGACAAGCACAACGTTATTGCCCTTGTAAATGAAGAACTTAAAAAAGACTTTAAATTTTTAGAGGTTATTTCATTCCTCAAACGATCGAGGATCTCACATGCAATTTCTGCAAATCCTGTGATCATGATGAATCATATTACCATATTTTGGGAGAATGCATATTACGATTGTGATGCTGAGCCACCAGTACTCAAGTCCAGGATAGATGATATAGTGATCAAATTTTTTGTAGAAGATCTTTGAGTTGCTCTCATATTTCAGGATTTAGATTATGACCCTATGGCTCTTCCCAATGATCTTATATGTGGGGTATTCAACCATATGGGCTACACTAGTGATGTCACTTCTTCTAAGTTGGTCAAAAAGCATCTCTTTGGACAATGGAGATATTTGTTTCATGTAGTAATCATGTGTTTATCTAATAGGAAGTCTGGACTTTATACTCTTTCCAGACCTTTTAAGTGTCTCATTGCTGAATTGGTATTGAATAAACCATTCAATATCAGTCAGTTAATATTTGATTCTATGAATTAACAGATTACTGCTACTGAGACGGAAAGTTTTCTCTAGTATCCAATATTTATTACAATGATCTTTGATCATTTGTATTCATGGTTGACCAAATCTAGTCCAATCATTAAAATAAATGTGACGAATAAGAGTATTTTTGTTGATTGTAGACCGAAGACATGAGCAAATATTGTTGATACACCATTGTTTGGTCATGTCATTGATGAACAATTTCAGGAACCAGCTGATAATGCTTGGTTTCATGTTGATTCTCCAGTTGCAGATCAACAAACTCACTCGGATGAGCAACAAGTACAAGAAGATCAACAGGTTACTCAGGTTGCTGCTAATACTACATATGTTGTCTCTCAGTTCAGAGATGTTGTTGTTTCTACTTCTCAATAAACTGAACAGGTCCAAAACGAATATGAAGATAATGTTCCTGATGATATTGCTGTTGCTGCTGATTGTGATGTTGAAGATACTTCTACTTCTGATTCTAACTCGGATTCTGATGACACTGATACTCCAATGGTAGATATTTCTAACATGACGTCTGGGAAAAGGAAGGTTGTGATTCCTTCAACTTCACAGTCCAAGAGACAGAAACAACAGGTGATAATGATTCTGATTATATTCCTTCAAACACGGAATTTATGTTTGACTCACTTGTTTCTACTTCATCTTCTTCATATGTTCTTGTGTCTGTTCCACTACCAACTCCACCAGTTGTTGCAGTCATTCAGTCTTCTACTCCACCAATTACTCCACCTACTGTTTCTATTGCACCAGTTTTTGATTCACCGAATATTAATGCTATCTTAACTGATAGTTTTGCTATACAATATTTTCAGATTTTGGCATTGCAAGCTCAAGTTCAGGAGTTGCAATGTGAGAATGTTCAGTTAAAGACTCGGGTTAATACACTGGAGGTGACTGTTGCTGAATTCCAAAGCAAACTGCATTGATTATTTCATTATAAGATCAATTGGATGCCTTACAAGCTAAGGTGGTAACTTGTAAAGATTATCAGCATGGAGTAAACAAGATGGATTTAGATTCTTTTGGCCCCATGAATGCTAAATTCCAAAATATGAACAAAATGATCAAATCTTTGCATGACAATGCTTTTCAAGTTTCCAAGGATCATTATACACAGATTCAAGGACTCAAAGCTCAAATGATGAATCTTTCAGCTCAGGGGGAGGCTTCCTGTAGACCTGAAGCGATTACACCATTCATTGGTCCTAGAAATGATGATGATGAAGATAGAAATGATCGAAGTGGTCCTTCCACTGGCAATGATCCTGTCACTGGAAACAAGGAAGGAGTGATATTTCAGGGGGAGCCAGCTGGAACATCTTCTACACCTGTCGCTGATGACAAAGGAAAGGGAACAGTTTAGGATGATGAGTTTGTTGATAGTTTGTTTGCGGATCAGGAGGATGATCAAGATGATATGATTGATGCTCTTATGGATATTGATGATGATGACTGTGACATCCAGTACCTGATCGTCCGGCAAGTCCGTACGGTATGTGTACTTTCACTATTTACTGTGTGTAAATACAATGTGTGAACAATGTGTGATAACAGAACTCAGAAAACAAATAACAGTTGTACGTGTTTAAGTGAAAACTTAAATACTGTAAGTACAACAACCCACGATAAACAACAGTTGTATGTATTTAGGTGAAAACCTCAGTACAGTTAATACAACGAATCAAGAGAAACAACAGTGTACAAACAAACGACAAGAACATATCGGTTGCGATCTAATATCCATAGATGACAGGAAGCAGATGGCCGACAACTCAGTAGGAAAACAATGTAAATTCAAGGATATCAATGTGAAAACAGGACAGCTTAGTTGAGTCCGTCAGTGAGGAAACACAATTCAAAACATAAGTGCAGTGTCGTTTCAGAATAACGAACTGACAGTGTGTTTGTGTGGGTGACGATTCACACAAACATATCTGTGAGTTTAAAGATCTGAAATGATGACTGAAAAGTAGAAAACAAGAATCAGAAAGTGAAACCATCGTCATGTTCGTTCTGGTGACGATTCGAACGAATACTCGCGAGGGTGACGCGATGTGACAAAACTTTTAAAATAATCGTTTCCGATAAAATAATTTAAGAAAAACAAAGTTAGAAGATTTACTAGGAATAACCACTTTTCAAATATTAGAAAGAAATTATTTTCTTAAATTCGTAAACTACGCGCGTGTTACGTTCCGAAAACGCGACGAATACGAGAACCGAGCATACGAAACGAACCCGAACTCACTCGGGGTATAAATACCCTAAATGAGGCTTCTCTTTCATTTACCACCTCCACTTTCTCTCTCTAAAACCCATTTCTGGCTCTCCTTCTCTCTCTAGGGTTTTCACCCACAAAAACATCAAGAACTCTCTTGATTCTCCACCAAATCACTCCATCTTTGAGCCTAAACGAAGCTCTCATCACCCTCTACACGAAAGTAAAAAGGATCTGCTCAAAAACCAACTGAAACCGAGGTAAAACGAGCTCAAAGGGTGCGGTTTTTAGGGTTTTTAAAACGACTGATTAAAACCCCTTATTTTGTGAAAACCACACCTCCACAACTAGCCTTGCACAACCTAACTAGTGGAAACCATCATGGGTCACGATAGGGGCTGGAAAGAAGCACCTAAGTGCTGCGGCCTACAATTCAGCCGAATGGGAAGGGCCGAGCGAATGGACAAGGGAGAATGGTCACTTCGGCCGAATGGGATTGGACCCAGGCCGAACCAGCAACGATCGAATGACCCCCCTCGTTGAACTGAGTGCCGAATGTGACCCATTCTGGTCAAGACTCCTTCGGGCTTCCTCCTCATTCGGTCGGCCCTCATCCAGGCGTATGAAGATCCTCATTCGGCCAATACACCACCCTAGTTCGGACACCATGGTATTCGACCACTTTCACTCAATCGGGCTAACCCCATTCGGACCATTTATTCGGCCCACACCCACTATTTTGGCCCAGAGATGACCGGTTGGGCCTATGGAACAGATTCGGTCCACATAACATTCGGCCCATAATTTGGATCGACTCACATAACTGATGATGTAACAAACACATTTTGTTGATAACATGCATGGGTAATCAAACCTTACTACAAAGGTGGTGGGAAAATATGATTGGGCAACTATTTATAACCTAGAAATCTATTCTTTCAAATGTAAACTAAAAAGATCAAGAGGGTTGATGTTGTAAATTAAAGTCAATTGAATTATCTTCGAAGAAACTAAGGATCTCTAGTCCTAAATCTAAAACCTAAGTTATACTTAGGAACTACTTTGGGTTACAAACGTACACGATTCATTATGGTTAAGGCAAGCGAAACCTAAAATCAATAACATTACATACTAAGCTTAACCTAATTGGGTTAAGTGTTAGCATAATTTATAGCAAGTAAACAACGTGAAATCAATACAGGATCGTGAAAACTACATCAAGTACAACAAAGAACCCGTGCATTCCTTGTTTATACTTAGTCAACCACAACAACTACAAGGTGAGTTCACACGCCCCTTTTCTAATCTTAACTGATTTTAACTCTCGGGACTCAGAAACATGCTAAATCTTTTATTTACTTAAAAGTTTTAGCACAACATATTGTTTATACTATGATTTAGATAATATTGCTTGACTTATTATAGCTTACCATTGTATGCCTGCTTGTCTGATCATAACGTAACAGAGACAACTAGGATGAAACATGATAATGTATCTTAATGAATCATCAGCTCAATTGAATGATGTAGTTGTAAGATTCTATCTTATAACACTTAATTATTCTTACATGAATGAACAATGAGATTATCACAAGTTAACATGATGACAATAACAACAACAAATAAGAATGATATGAAGATAATATATCTTCGCAATATCATTCACCATCGGAGTTAGTTAAGTGTATTAGGACAAGTTTTTATAACACAATACTTACAACTCGGTGAAGACTATGAGATAGCATGAAACAAACATCATCCACCACCTGAGCCAACTAAGTGTAGTAAGACTAGCGCTTACAACACTGTAGTGGCAACAGGGTGACATATGGAACAAGAAGAATGATAATCATGATAACGTAACTTCATGATAACAACATTATTCACACAACAATTAACATTGTATAATAAGATGAGTTCTTATATAACTTTGTGGAGAACAATGAGAACACAACACTGAGAACAAACAACATTGGAGAACACAACAACAATTGATTACTATTGAACTGTCTGTATTATGTCACAACAAGCATGTGCCATGTATTCAAGTTTAACATTGTAAGTTCGTCACACGAATCGTTTACCAGTTAGTTTGACGTGACTAAACCGACGATAGCATAGTGGTACCATAGGTTTGACAAACCTCCGGCTTGTACGTCTGGTATGTTGATCGTATTGAACATTTGGCCGATAACGTATGACCGGTGACAGGGCGACAACAGACAGGGCGACAACAGTCAGGGTCTGGTAAGCGACACATGGTGCTATTAATCTGCAGTGATAATTGGAATTAATCCTTCGATCCTATTGACTAGTAGACTGGGGAATTGATTTTCTCTCTTGTCACATTACTGGTAATAGTTTTGTTGAAGTCTATGGGAACACAAGGTGGTAGAGGTAAATCGGATGCATTGTAATCTGATTACGTGAGGATTTCAATGGATTCGTTTTAGGCTCTATGCACTTCAAGCAGATGTCACACCCCGAGCCGGCGGGGTAGGATCGGGTTTTCCCTACGGGCGGAAGGTTCCCGGGGTGCGATATCGAGAGTGATAATCGAAATGATCAGATTGTTCGCATTGCACATGATATATAAATGAGAAACTTCCTAAAATAAAATAGGATTACAGAGTTAAATTATATCAGTTAAGTTTACAATTTAACAATGTAAATCCACTATCACATCATAAGTCTTCAATCTTGTAGCTGCACAAGATATACAAAACCACTGTATAATGATGCTTCAAAATATGCAGGTCCAAAAAGCTAGGTCCTCTATCAGATAACCTAATCCAAAGAAATAACTCTTCAGTTGACCTGTTCGTCACCTGAGAAGTCATGCAAAAATAAAGTCAACACATGGTTGGTGAGTTCATATAGTTTAGTATTTGAAAATGATTTGAAAATCCCTTTCGGTAAAGACCCTAACCTCATTAACTAAAATGTAATATCCATATCGGTATGCTTATATATAGGGCATACCCCTGAGTCGAGCCTACAAGCCCGCCCAGACGCCATCCCTCCACATACTAATACGTGTATGACACTGTTGTTAATGATAATTAAGCATTTTTACCCTTAACACAATCCCATGAGTCCTTCTGTTTGTTGTCCCTGTAATTACAATCATATGAAATCCATGTTGATTTCATAAGTTCATCACGCAATATGATCAACCACAGTAATTGTATAAACAGTTATAAATGCTTAATTAAATAAATAAATAAACATTTAATAAAATCTAAGTCCTATTGACTGGGGCCTTGGTCAAACTCGAGTAGACTAGTCTGTCAATCTAGGTACTTAGTAGTTAGGGAATGTGTAAATATCCTCAAAGATAGGACCTACAAATCAAACGGTCTAGCTAGGACTTCTCGAAATGTAGGGTTTATGTTTCGTCTGTTTTGGCGTATGTTATCTCTGATATTTCCCAGGTTTTCCCTTGAAAATCGTTTATTGATTCGTCTGATTCTGTTACAAGATGTACTTGATTCGTTGATCCTTGAATACTAGATTCATTGATCAATTATACACTTGATTCATTGTTCAACAAACACTTGATTTGTAGAACATTGAATATTGTCTTTGCAAAGATTGTTTCGTTTGATTTGTTGAAATCCCACACTTGTTTCGTCAAAATGTTTCGTATGATTCGTTGAACTCGCCCACTTGATTTGTCAAAATGTTTCGTTTGATTCCTTGAAATCACCCATTTGATTCGTCAAAATGTTTCGTTTGATTCCTTGAATTCACACACTTGTTTTGTCAAAATGTTTAGTTTAACCCGATTATTCACTTAATTTATAAGTAAATCAGTTAATAAAACCTGAATAAAATCTTCCTAGACATGGTCTAGGATAACATTTATATATGTAAAACATATCAATTCAAAAGAATTTAAGTAAACAATTTAAAGAAAACAGTTTACGCATGCTTCTCAGCCCCGCGTTTTAAAACAAAATGTTAGAAAAGGCGCAATGAACTCACCTGTGTTGCCGTGCAATAAACCACAAAAGATATGCACACTCTTTGATTGTTGCCTAAGTATCTTTAGCACCTGAGTTATTTTAAAGAATTCGAATACGATGAGTACATACAGGAATTTTCGTATCTATGGTTTGGTCTCGGTGTGCAACTACGTGTCCTAGATTACTAATGTGTTTCTAGAATTCCTTCTATCTAGGTTAAACTATTACCCACTAGTAACCCAGATCCCACATTAATCATTTAAAGTATTTAAGTAAGACATTTTCGATTTATTTCCTTTTAAGTTAATCATTTATTTAGGAAAATCATTTAATTATATTGATAAGGTTTATAATTTAAATTTCTTTTTATGAAAAGCATCATTAATTTAAGGAAAGTGTAATTAAACATGATGGGCTTATATTAAACCCATTGGGCCGTTCTTGGGCCCATTTATAAACTTTTAGTTTCAAGCGATCTCTTGTTAGCTTATTTTGTAACTAACCTTGATGGTTTAAATAAACCATTTAGGTTAGTCATGTGTCTTAGAAATTTCCAATGGTTTAGGTGTTAACATTTAAGTCAAACCATAACCTTTAGATTCTTGTTTTCACCCCTAGTGTACTTCTCCCATGATATTGATATCTTAGTTTAAAGAGATTCAATTGTGTTTGACTAAAAGAATGATCATCCCCTATAATGATCCCATATGATAATTCTGCTAGAATATCCTAAGTTAGATCGGTAATTAATCCTAACATTGTTTTTATTAAAGTTTAGATCTTGTGGGCCTTATCAAGCTTCTGTTTGGGCCGAATAAGGAACATCATGGGCCGGAATAATGTAACTTGGGCCAACCTATTGGATTGGACTTTGCATGTTATGGGCCCAAGATGTAAACTAGAAACTTGTCGTTTGGGCCAAACAATACGTGGGTACATTGAGATTTGGGCCGAAGCAATCCCCATGGGTCGGGTTCCCAATCTATTGGGCCTTAGAATATGTTTATGATCTTGGGCCGATGAGTGATTTGTGGGCCGAAGTGTTAAATAAGCCAATAAGTGTTCGTGGATCGAATAAACAAATGAACCAATTGTATACACATGGGTTCATGGTTGGGCCGATCGTTCTGTAGCTGGGCCTCCAAGATCTCGGCCGAAAGTTATAAAATGATCAGCCGAATGGGGTGGGGTTGAGCCCGGTTCGAACTTCCAGCGAGCCTTTTTGGTTTAGTGAGCAAGGTTTGGTGGTGGTAGGTTGGTGGTTCCTAGGTTCGTGACTTAACACCTGTAGAGTTTGACAACAAAAGGTTCGGCTAAGACGACTTGGGTTCGGCCACCTTTGCAAGGAAGGTTCGGTTAATACAAAATGATCCAGGGTTCGCGCATGGTTCGTGAGGGTTCGCCAACCAGGTGTAAAGTGCATGGCTGCCTGAGGGTTCGTGTCTCGTCCTAAGGGTTCGCCATGGTTCGTCGGAATGGATAACAGGGTTCGGCCATGGCTTTAGGTATAACATGCAGGGTTTGTCACCCCAAAAAGGTTCGGCAAATAGAGAAAGGTTCGTGTCCAATAACCTGCAACCTGGGTTCGACCAGGGTTCGGACAATTGGTTCGTTTAGCCATGCAAGGTTCGGCCAGTGATGTAATAGGTTCGTAGAGTAGAGGGTTTGACTAGAGCTGCTTTGTCTCATCCTGTAGTCACCGAACCTGCAACTTCACCACCATCTCCTTCATTGCTCGACCTGATTTCTAAGCGGTTTACCTGGTGGGGTCTACTGGCAAGATTTTCGAGGGTGTGCAGGTCGTGAACATGGTTCTAATCCTGTTAATCATACGTGGGTCGCACAACAAAATAAAGAAAAATGAAAACCCTAGTTTCTATCACGTTTAAAGCTTCATACCTTAAATTTCAGTGGCCAAGGCTTCCGATATGTTGTACTCCCTTGTAAAGCTCGTTCCTAGCTACGAATGGACACCAAGAACTCGCGATTCCGTTGAGATTTGAGCTCGATCTTGAAGGTTGAAGATGAGATTTTAGAGAGAGAGAGAGAGATGACGGGAGAGAGTGTTTAGAGAGAGAGAAAAACTTGAAAAATGAAAGAAATTGGTTCTTTCCACGTTTATATACCCCGAGGGTATTCGGGTTCGTTTCGGTTGCTCGGTTCACGTCTTCGTCGAGTTTCCGGATCGTAACGCGTGTAATTACGTAATTTAAATAAAAGGCTATATTTTATGTGTTTGGAAAGTGGTTATTTCTAGTAATGACATTAAATGTTATTTTCTTAATTTATTTATCGAAGTTCATAAATTTTACGCATTTTATTATTTATTCGCGTATTATGGTTTGCGCGCCTAAATTAAAATAGTTTCGTTTTAATTATTTATGACGAGTTTCAAAATTGTAAAACAGGAAATATTTTATTTCCTTAACTTTATAAACATTCGAATCGTCTTTGGTTTCGTTTCGTCAGAAAACGTCACTTACGCGCGTCTTCGTATAGAGTGCTAACTGTACGAACACGATCGTAAGTTTCACTTTCTGATTTTGTTGTCTACCTTACAATCATCATTTCAGATCGTTAAACTGTCAGATCCATTCGTACACAAGGGGAATCCGACTTGATGAGGTTTAAAACAATTTATTTTAAAATTCTGATGCGAACGAATAGTTCGTCTGTTTAGTATTCCGTAACAACTGTTATTGTTTTATTTTGTTTATCCTCACATACGTGTTATCCTAATAGATCCTAACAAATAGACCCATGATGGTTCGGGGTTGCCAGATAATTACCTGACTCAAGAACCATTGTTCTGAACCTTGTTTCTGTTACATGTTTATGAACCTGTTGGTTGATAATATGAAATGACTTTGACTATTAATATGAATATGAATTTCAATAGAATGTGTTTAGTTTGTGTCTGTTTACTGTTCATGCTACTGTTGCGATCATGTTCCGGCACCGGCTTCGGCACTGTTGTTACAGCAGAGAACAAATATCAGTTGGTTAACTAACACTCCTATTACTAGTAATGACTAACAGGTAACACCACAAATGAGAGAATAATAACAAGGATAAGATTAAATTAATCTATTTTCCTTAACACATTGAGGATTTATCAATACTTCGGTTTGATAACTAAATCCCTCTTACTATATTATTCTACATATAATACACAGGGTGATGAACACACACAGACAGGTGAATATCAAATGGGTTGAACACGTGAGATGAAAATGGGTATCTATAGTCGTATTGCAAGTGGTATGGAGTTCTATTAGGTATGTGGTGGGATGTCGGCTGGGGCTTGTTCACCTATGTATGCCATATATATAAGCATAGCTAATAGGATGAGATACTACCTGTGAATATAACTATGGAGAGGCCATTGTGTGAACAGATGAATCAAACATTAACAAGAATCATGTATGACATTGTGAGTGTGTATGTGAACAAATCAATGCCTTTAATTACTAAACTTATGAACTCACCAACCTAGTGTTGACTTTGTTTAAATGCATGTTTTCTTAGGTGATGAACAGGTTTAGTCACCAGACATCAGGGACATAGCTAGTGGACTTTTAGAAGACCTAGCTACATTTTGTGTCGAGTATACTTTTGAATGACAAAACAATGAATCATCTTTTGTAGATCTTGTACAGTTACAAGATAGAAGCTCATTGATTCTTTTGGATATATTTTCTTAGTTAAATTATGAACGGAACATTGCAATCTAACTCTGTAATTCTATACCATGGTCATGTTAGCATTTCTCAATTATATATCATGTGCTATGCAAAAAACCTGATCATTTTGATTATCAAACGATATCGCGCCCCGAGAACCTTTCGCCTGACAGGAAAGTCGATCCAACCCGCCGGCTCGGGGTTTGATAATGACCCTAGCTATGATGATCAAGCTGATGGTGATTACGTTATTCATGTTGATACTAGGTTAAATGAGAAAGAGTATCAATTTTTTCATACATTTGAAGAGTTAGATGATGTTCCTGATCAAGATCTAGAAGAGGGAGAATGGTTCCCGGTGAAGGAAGTTAGAAATATGTTTATGGATCTAGAATGGGAAGAAAAGGTAGTGAAAGAAAATATTGAAAAGCTAATAGTTGATTGTGTTATTAAATCAACTAAAGATGAGGTTAAAATGAAACAAACTACACATGAGAAATTGAATGAAGATTCAATAAAGTTTTTGACTACAGATGAAGTAATTCAGCTTGCTAAAGATGATATACAGAGTGCTCCATAGTGTCCAATTCAGGAAAAGAAATACAGGAATAAGTAAGAATGTGTTGGAAAGTTTCCTGCTTGGAAATATGAAGCTGAAAGCAAGTTGTTTATAATAAAGAGGATTGATGGAGTACATTATTTGAAGAAATCAATCAAGAGATTTCATGAATTTCCTTTGTGTGAATTAAGAGTTCTAGCAGAAATAAGGTTAATTAACCATACAAATGATTTTATGGCTCATTTGATTGAGCGAACAATAAGAAAAGAGGTACAAACAGTGAAGTTTGAATTATTAAAACCTCATAAGCTAAAGACGATACCAATTGCTGGTAATCTTGATTGGATTACTAGGAACTGGAAGGTGAGATATGAACTCAAACCAGTTAAATCTTTAAAGAGAATTCCTCTTTTAAATTTTAACTTGGGAATTATGAATAACCCCCATAGATGTTATTTGGATGGTTATGCCTATGAAGCTGTTTTTCAATATGTAAACAAAGTGGAATTTTGCAGAATGTTTGATCCAATCCATTTAATTAATCTATCAGAGGAAGTCCAGAGAATATTGGAAATAAAACAGATTCAATAACATAAAGATCATAGAGATGAAGCAATGCAATTCGAGAATATATTAGATGTGTGTATTAAGCATAAAATTGGTGCTGGTAGCCATGTACCTTTGTAGTGGAGAGAATGAAGATTAACACTGAGCTGTTTCTAAGGGGGAGTCTGTTAGTACCCTAATAGAATCAGCTTCGGTTGTTAAAATTGAAGACTGAAGACTGTAGCTAATTCAATATGAATATCTTTATGTTTATCTTATTTGTTTGGTTTTTAATATAATGCTTATGTTTGTTTTATTGTGTTTTTGTTTTGTTTGTTTTTTACCTGTTTGAAAAATGTATAAGTGGTGATTTTATTGATTCTATTTGTATCGATGGTGGTTGTATTGATACTAACAGTATTGAAGGTAATCTCATCAATACTAGTAGTATCGACAGATCTGCTTATAAATAGCTTAGATTCGATGTGTTTAATTTTTGGTTGAACATAACTCAGAATATTAAAATTGTAAATTTCTCTCTACTTGTATGCTCATCTTTCAAGAAATTAATACAAGGAGATTGATTTTGTGTGATTGATTCTATTCTTCGTAATTCGTTACATTATTGTTCAAACATGATATTGTGGATTCCGCACATGATATCATGAAGTCCTTAACAATCATCGACCTTATGTAAATAAGGTTGATTCTTAATTAGTCAAGGGATAAGTATTCATAGAGGGTATGTAACTTAGAATACTTTGAGAAATCATAGTAATACACTATTAAGAATCTTAGGACACTTAGTTGCACACCGAGACCAAAACCCAATATTCGTGATCTATATATACTTATAGTAAAAAAATGATAAAAAATCAAATCAGGTGTTGAAGATACATAGTCTACAAAGAACGAGCGCGCGTACATTTCTTGGTTGAATCATTAGAACTACAACACAGGTAAGTTCAGTGCCACTTTTCTAAACATTTTTCTTTTATAAATGCGGGGCTACGAAGCATGCGTAAATTATTTTCTTTGGATTATATTTTATTTAAATGGTTTTAAACTCTATATGTTTCTATTTATAAATGTTATCCTAGATCATGTCTAGGTAAATTTTATGCAGGTTTTAAAAAAGATTAACTACTTATATAATAAGTGGATTATAATTTACGTTCTAGTAAACATTTTGACGAATCAAGCAAACATTTTCATTGAATCCAGTAAACAATTTCAATGAAACAAGTGTTCTAGTTCAACGAGTCAAAGAATCATATTGACGAAACAAGTATTCAATGTTCAACGAACTAAGTGTTAAATGATAAACGAATCAAGTGTACATTTGTTCAGCGAATCTAGGATTCATTGTTCAACGAAATAAGTACATTTTTAAACGAATCTAGTACGAATCAAGAAATCATTTTCAAGGGAAAGTCTAGGAAATGTCAAAGATAACATGTGTGAACGAAACTAAATGAAACAAGGGACGACGCTAGATGAAACAAGAACGAAACAAAAACCCTATATTTCAAGAAGTCCAAGCTGGGTCGTTTGATTTATAGGTCACATGTCTGATCAGATTTACAGAATCCCCTAACTTCTAAGGAGCTTTGATTGCTATACCAGTCTACTCGAGTTGACCAAGGCCCAATCATTAGGACTTAGTTTCTAAATTAAATGTTTATCTAATCATTTATTTAAGCATTTTAATTATCTATTTCCGCATTTGTCATGGTGTTGTTGCGTGCGTGTGATGTGCTTAAGGTATCAAAAAGTTTTCCACATTTTGACAAATCTAAGGAAACTAGTGTGACGTTGGCTGAGAGTGAAACACTTAACTATAATTAACAACAATATTTTATGTGGATCAGTATGTGGTGGGCTGGCGGTTGGGCTTGACTCTATGTATGCCCTATATATAGGCATACTTTACTGGATATTATTGGCGGTTGTGAGTGAGATTAAGTTTGTCACTTGGTTAGGTTTGTTCAATTTCATTTTCGAACAAAACTATATTAACTCACCAACCATGTGTTGACTTGGTGTTTTTGCATGACTTCTCAGGGGACGAACATATTTAGCTAGGAGATTGTTCTTTTACTAGGATGCCCAGATAGTTGACCTAGTATTTTGGATGTGCATATTTATGAACATCATTATATGAATCATTTTTGTATATCTAGTGCAGATAAAAGATAGAAAACTCATGATTCTTTTGGTAGATTTACATGGTTGAATTATGAAATGATACTTTTGTAATTTTAATTCATTAGTGTTTTCTGATTTTACATCATGTGCAATGTAAATAGTCCAATCACTTTGATTATCATCCGATATCTCGCCCCGGGACCATTCCGCCCGACGGGAAAGTCTATCCAGCCCGCCAGCTAGGGATGTGACAAGGACTGCATAAAGTCAAAGCATCCTACCTGTTTACAGAAAAAATAGTACTTGACAATTGTGCTTAAATTTCGGGACGAATTTCTTTAACAAGGGTAGGTTGTAACAACTAGTACCTGACCGTCCGGAAATCGTACGGTAAGTGTCCTTTCATTTCTTTGTGTGTAACTACTATGTTAATAACGTTTCTATGAATAACAAACTTATGTAAAAACATATAACAGTTCTATATATTTCAATGAGAGTTGGAATATAATCATACAACAACTCATGTAAAATAAAAAATGGTTTCAAGTACAAATGACATAACAGTCAGTTGTGATCTGAATTCTCATAAATAACTGGAAATAGATAGTCGACAAAACAATGTTAAATCCGTGAAAACCAAGGGAAAACAGTTAGGTTTAATTGAGTCCATCTATGAGAAAGTCAATTTCCAACACATTAATTCATTATCATTTTCGAGTATTAAACTGACAGTGTGTTTGCGTGTGTGAAGATTCACACAAACATATCTATGGATTTAACGTTCTGAATAAAATCTGAAAAGTAGGAAACAAAATCAAAAAGTAAAGATATCATTGTGTTTGTTCGGATGACGATTCGAACGAATACCCATGAATGTGATTAGATCTGGCGAAACGGTAAAACTAAACGTTTTCGAAATCTTTGAAATAAGAAAAAGAAATTTAAAAGATTTGTTAGGAATTATAACCTTAAAAAGTTTAAAAGAAAACAATTTTTATTAAAAGCTACGAAAATCTCCGTTACGTTTCGTAAACATAATGAAACGCAAACCGAACGAACCCGAAATGAGTTTGGGTATAAAAACCCTAAACTCATTTAATTTTTCATTTATTTCATCACCTACCTCTCTCTTAAGAAAATTCCGGCTCTCTCTCTACAATCCCTCTCTAAAAGTTCATGCCCTAAATTTCTCATTTCATAACCAAATCGCACAAATTTGTTGTCAAAACGAAGATAAAGACATCTACATTAAGAAAGTACAGAGGATCAGGGTTGAAATCGACTGAAACTAACGTATAATTAAGACTTTTGTTCCAGTTTTCTGGGTCTATGTTTGTTTCGGGTAAGTAGACTTGTAACTCGAATTCAAACCTTTAAACCTTATAACTTCGCATAGAAATGGTATGGGAACACTTGGATTAGCACTGAATAAGAGTTGAGAAAGCTGGGAAATTTCCAGGTTTGAAGGGATGTTAGTATCGAATAAGTTCGACAACTTGGAAAATAACCGGTTGTTCATCGATAATGCTAGTCTCGATGGGGCTAAGTTTCGAAAGAAAAGGATCGATATTACTAAGTTCGAAGAAGTTCAAGGACAGGGGTGTGGGTAGCAGTCGATATTAATGATTGGTGGAACTGTATATGTCGATACTAACAGGTGTTGATACTATTAGTATCGACAGGACCTGTTTTGGATTTCCTAACTAATTCATCGAACCTAAGGCCACCGATACTATTCGCTACCCATCGATACTATTACCCCAGCTTGATCCAAGTAGTTGGATCATAAATTCGGTCAATGATTGTCGAAAACAAGATCAATGAGAGGTGTTGAAGGCAGTAATATCGACAAGGAGAACTTGGAGTCTTGGCCGATTCTAATCACCTTCAACCTTAGTCTTTTGAAACTTGAACCCACCAAAACTAATAAGTTAACGTAATTGAAGCACTTAACACTTGATTTTAATTAACATAGATCGATTTTGGGGTCAAAAAGTTGATGGGAACATGACATATTCGATTGGGAACGCATTAGGGTTTTTGGTTGATAAAACCTGGTTATGAACCCATCGATACTATGTGGTATTCACTGATACTAGCTTTAATATTCTTAAAACACTTACAACTTATGGATTCATGTTTTATTAACAAATTATAACTTAAAAAGCCTATGATAGTTGGCAGAAGAATGATTTTAAGAGAGTTGGTAATAATTAGATTTATTAGGGTTACATTAAAGGGTGCTAACCGATCTATAAACAAGGTTGATATAACATTCTACATATTTTATAACATAACAAGTGGTAGTGTTTTATAACAAACGGTTTGTGTTAGGTTACTTAGGCAGTAATAATAATTTTAGTTGAGCAAAATCAGAAATAATCATGTTTTTAACATAAAAACTTAAGTTTTTACTTAGACAAATATTATGGTTTCAAAATCCATTCAACATGTTAAAGTTAAGGGGCATGTTTTAAAACATATAAACAATGAATGTGATCATATGCTAAGCTTATTCTAATACAATTAAGTGTTAGTGTGTCACATTACAAGGTGGGTTAAGGTTAACCAACATGACAAAGATTTATACAAGTTAATCAACTTTAGGGTTACCACCTAAAACAATACATACATATAAGTTGTGAACATCCTTAAACAAAATGCAGGGCTTGAAATTAACGCATTACAACAACAGTGAGCGCGTGCATTACTTGAATATTAGTCAAGTACTCCAGGAACAAGGTGAGTTCATATGCCCATTTTCTAATCTTTTTATTTCAAATGCGGGGCTGAGAAACATGCTAATTCATTTTCTTAAGAGATTTAGTACTTTATTTGAATTATCATGTTATCATATTTATGACTATACTTGGGTGTGAATTTGGATTTATATCATATGGGTTAATTCAATTGTGGATCTCAACTACTTAAGACAACAAGACTGATATCATGATAATACGATTTCATTACCTCATTAGACCATTATGATAACATAGTGTTGTTAAGACTAGTGCTTATAACATTGTGCTAAAAACATTATGATCAAAATATTGAGGAAATTTCATGGAGATCATATCATTTAGACAAGATGACAGTTAGAAAATATCAATGGAATACAAATTTAACCTCAATTATATAGCATTATTGTCTGTATTGCTTTTATACCAGTAAGGTTAAAGTTTAATCATTTGGCAAAGGTATTGTTGATTCTTTTGAGATCATATCCGGGCACGACTTGTGCTAAGTCCTTAATTGGTAAATCAAGAAACCTTTTTTAGAACATATCCGGGCACTGTAAGTGCTAACACTTTAAATAGTGTCACACCCCGATCCGGGGGGGCCGATCGAATGTCCCGTCGGGCGGAAGGTTCTCGATGCACGATATCATGTGATAATTGAAGTGATCAGATTGCATGCATAACACAACATTTGAGAATAACTAAAGCACAATAATAATTACCTAGAAGTTTCAAGGTTAAATTACAACTGTCGTGTTTAAAAATTTAACCAAACAAACATATCCCCGAGAATCATTAGTCGGTTATCTTGTGGTCGTACAAGATATCAAAATGATTCACCATCTACAACAAAATATGTGCTTGCAAAAGTTACTAGGTCCACTATCCTGGCATCCTAGTATGCATCCTACAATCTTAACCTAGTCCTGCAGGTCACCTGAGAAAACATGTCGCACCCCGAGAAATCCCGTCCCGAACGGGGCGCGAGCAACAACAGATTGTCAGGATCGCAGTCTCTGGTCGCACAACTTGCGAGACCTACATGTCTGGTTGTGTACATACGTCCAATTACTTGGATAAATCAGTTTGTAAAATCAGAGTTGCGGAAGTAAAAGTTTAGGTTATCAAAACATCGTTGAAATCATAAATTGCGGAAGCATAAGATTAAACAGTTTTCAAAACGAAACAGAGTATTAGTTTGCGGAAACGATTTAAGTTGTCTAACACTACAATAAGTAACATAACAAAATTATAACAAATGTTTAATAGTCTAAGACACATAATAAGATGCATGCGACTCCAGCCTAGCATCCTAATCCTTGAGCGCGTGCCTTAACTACCTGAGAAAACATGCGTGAAAAAGGTCAACACAAAGGTTGGTGAGAGCACAGGTTTTTCATAAGCAATAAACATCCAATGTTTAAAGTAACAGTTGTGATTTACATATCTTTACAATGCAGTATCGATTGATAGCTAGTCAATACAATTATATTATATGCGGGGTCGTACCGAAGCTGACAGTTGTGCCTCCTGCCATGTCCATCACAAGACAATGGCAAAGTGTTGGTGAATATTGCACCCATTCCGACCTCCAGTCGGGTTGGCCTCCCAGGCGCGATGGGTGGGGCTTGTCAGGTCCAAATAGTACTATTCAAGATTACCACGCTAGGCGCTATGCGCTACTAACGGTCCGTGGAGTATCGTGAGGTCTTTTAGTTGTGATGTGGTCCACACATATACATATATGATAAAGCATGTCCATACGTAAATGAAATGAGTTGTTGTTTGTAAAACAGTTTAGCATGCAATGTTTTCTCCCCCAAAGGTAGAAAAGTAAAAAAAGTATGCGTAAGCTCCTTGAATGGTAAGCGTGTCGGTCACCGGCAACCTATATCGTATACCGTACGTGAGTTTGTGAAAGTGACCGTGCTCGTGTTCATGTTAGTGCTCGTGTTTGTGCTCCATAACCCTTGGTTGTTCATGTTTGACCGTGTTGGTACATAATGACCATGATCGCTCACGTTGGTCCATATTGACCGTGTTTGACCGTGTCAAGTCAACGACCCGTTGGTGAACCATGTGACGGTTGTGAATCGTGTAACAATCGTGTAAGCGCTCGTCGTGTGCAAAATGCGCAAGTCACGTCTATGGACAACTTACTGTTTATAGTAAGTTTCCATTTATAGATAGTTTCACATAGAACAAAAATTTATTGTTTTAGTATGCTCGTTAGTCCTACGTGATCATGTTAACACAGAGCACGTCATCATACGAAGTCTCATAAGTCACTTAGCATGTCCGATTCATACGAAACATTCATAAGTTGATAGTTTGCAAAATAAAGTTACTATAAATAGTAACTATGGCCATTTACATACAAATGATTATCCTAAACCATTCTAAACCATTTTTCATACCATAGATCATCATAATAAACCATTAATCATCATTTGAACATACAAACATAGCCCAATTCATTACTTAACAACATTTGGTCCACAAAAGTTACTATAATTTGTAACTTTGTTAAAAATGACCATATCCAACATCCAAATTATATTCCTTAGCTTCTAATCATCATATTATCCATCAAACAACATAGTAACATACATGCATGTTCATCATTTTCACGAAATCATCAACTTGTAACTAAAAAGTTACTAAAAATAGTAAGTTTGCTACATATTCCCATTTTGGCCACAAGAATCATGATCTAATCTTGCAAAATCTCTTATACATTATCAATAATCATTTCTACACAATCAAAATCATCTAGAATGCCTTGGATCATACATGCATGGCATTATTTCATCATGTCATGACCAAATCACACATTTTAATGACTCACATCATCATGGATCGTCATAAATCCTTACAATAACATCATAGATCATCAAGAAACACATTTATATCAACAAACCCGGATTCAAACATCACAAAATTCGTGCATGCAAGGCTAGAGAGCTTGCATGTGTGTTTTGAAGCTTGCATGTGTGTGAAATGGTGTTTTTAGGTTACAAGGATGCTAGGACTACCTTCTAATGCCTCCAAATCCCCGAGATGATGAAGAAATCAGCCTCTAAATCTCCTGGATTTGCTGGGTTTGATGGAAACAAGAGGCTAGTGGTGGTGTTCAAGCTACAACCTTCTTCTTCTTGTTCTTGGTGATTCTCAAGCTTCCAAGCTTCAATGGAGGTCTTCAATGGCTTCCCAAGGGTCAAATCAAAGTGCATCAGCTGTTTGGGAAGAGAAATGGCCGAGAGGTTGAGTGTGGGATGAGCTAAAATGAGTGTGTAGAGGTAATGATGTGTTTTGGGGTTTTAAAAATAAAAATCTACGAATCTGACCCCAGGCGCATCGCCTGACGAGGTGCATTGGCACCTAGGTGTACAGCGCGAGCCAGCGGTCAAGGGACGCTTCTTCCTTCCGCGCGCAACGCCCCGGGTCGGGGTTTGAGCTCAGGCGTACCGCCTGGACCATCTGAGAGGCCCAATAACCAGTTTTCATGCTTTGTGTCTGTTTCTCGTCGTTTCTCGACTGTAATACGTTGTTTTAGCATCATCGGAACTCCAATTATCGACTATTAGCCGTAATTGACTCGTGAGGTGTTTTCGTGTTTAAATTGTTGTGACGTTCACCAACGTTCGTGAGACTCGTGTGTGTTTCGGTAATTCCTCGAATTATCTTCGATAGTTTGTGTTCGTTGCTAACGAAGTGTTTGCACGCTTGATTAATCCTAATCAACGTGTGATGCATAATTCAATAATTCCCCGAATTATTGTTTTGTGTTAGTGTTGTGTTTGCCACACTTGGTTTCCAAAACCAATGTGCAATGTACGATTCGATAGTTCCTCGAACTATCGTCTCGTAGTTGTTTGTGTTCAACTCATCCAATTAAACATAATAAATGAAATGCAACAAGTATGAATGTGAAATGTAAAGAATGTAAGAGTCGCAATTTACCTGAAATTGTCGGGTGTCACAAAACATGTAATAAACCTGACCAAGTAACAACCTTAACCTCACGAACAACCACTTATAGTATCCAGTCAAGTATGCTTACATATAGGGCATATGTAGGGTCAAGCCCAGCCGGCAACCCACCATATACCGAACCACATAGAATATTGTTGATAAGGATAATTAAGCATTTTACTCACAACCACCATCAGACTTGTTTCGTTAGTTTCGTCACCACCCTTGTTCCGTTAGTTTCATATCAACACTTGTCTCATTAGTTTCATCAAAACATTAGTTTCGTTACGTCAAAACATTGGTTTCGTTAGTTACGTCAAAACACACAACAACGCTATAAAAAATGTGGAAAAATGTGAAAGTTATAAATTTAAAATGCTTAAATAATTAATAAATAAACATTTAAATTAAAAACTAAGTCCTAATGCTTGGGCCTTGGTTAACTCAAGTAGACTAGCCTATTAATCAAAGGTCCTTAGAAGTTAGGGGATTCTGTAAATGTCGTCAAACATGCGACCTATAATCAATCAGTCTAGCTAGGACGTCTTATGAAATATAGGATTTTATTGTTTCGTACTTGTTTCGTCTAGTTCCGTCCCTTTTTTCGTGCAGTTTCGTTGGCACATACTATCTTTGATATTTCCCAGATTTCCCCGCCCCCCCCCCCCCGAAAATGATTTATTGTTTCGTCTAGTTTCGTTGCAAATTTACTTGTTTCATTGAACATTGAATATTGGGTTTGTTGATCAAATTGTACACTTGATTCGTTGATCATTGAACACTTGGTTCATTGAACATCGAATAATTGTTTTGTTGAAAATTGTTCCGCTTGTTTCATTGAACTCACGCACTTGTTTTGTGGAAAATAGTTTCGTTGAACAATAGACACGCTGAAAATAGTTTTGTTGAAAATTTTTATTTTAATATGAATTTATCACCAACTTATTTTATAAGTAGATGACATTTTGTAAAAGCTGCATAAAATTTACCTAGACATAATCTAGGATAATAGTATACATTCAAAATATATATAATTTAAAAGCATTTAAGTAAAATATAATCCAAAGAAAATAATTTATACATGATTCTCAGCCCCACGTTTATAAAACAAAAATATTTAGAAAAGGGGCAATGAACTCAACTGTGTTGCTATGCAAATGAACCAATAAAGATATTCGTGCTCATTGATTGTAGACTATATATCTTCAGCACTTGAGTTGATTTATTATGATTCGAATTCTATAAGTATTTATAGTTTGACGTATATATAGGGTTTTGGTCTCGATGTGCAACAATGTGTCCTATATTCTTACTAATGTGTTACTAGAATTTCTCCAAGTATTCTATATATGTACCCTTTATAAACCCTTATCCCTTAGTTACTAACTACTAAACCTTATTTACATAAGATTTACAACTTAAGAGACTTAACCTTTTAGCAAATCATCATTTATAAAATATTAAGTTATAAAAGTTAAGTTCAAGGAGTCCTTTAAATTACTTTAAAATGTTTTAGTAAAACCAATCATGATAATTTTTATAAAACTATGTTTACATGTTAAAAAATCATTACATTTTTGTAAAACATAAGTTATCTTTATGAAAACTATAAGTTAAAACACGTTATAACTTAAGTTAATCTTACTAGATTAACAACACGTTTCTTAATAGTTCTTTGTTACACTCTTTGTTCGTGTTCATTCTTGAGTTAATCATTACCTTAGATTATTCTATTTGAACAACCTAGGTTGATTACCCAAAGCATGAAATTTACTATAGGTTGATTACCCAAAGCCTGAAATTTACTAAGTGTTGAGAGTTGATATCTAAAATCAACACACCCATACCTAGTAATTTCTTGAATCCTCTTGTCACTATCATAGTTCTTTAGTTCTTTGAAACTCATAACCACTTAAAAACTCTTAGGTTGTTGTGGTTTATATGAAATATACTTAGTTAAAGTAACCCACCAACTTTGTAGTAAAATTTAGCTAATTCATTTTTATAAGTAACACCTTTTGTTACCTTGATTAGCTATAACTTAATTATAAACCTTCAACATATTTTAAATCATTGTTTATAATTCAAACACTTGTTTTAAGGTTTATCTATGTTTTTAACACAAAGATTAAGTAGTGTAAATGAGAACGTCTTAACCCGCTGCATCCAAATCCCCCCAATGGTTTCTCGAATACAATCGGTTGGGTGTTCTAGGCATATATGCTTGAGAAAGAGGGTGTTCCCGACCACCCTTGAGTTGGTCATTAATTACATTCTCGAATTCAAGAGGCTTGTAACAAGTGGTTTTCGAATTTTGTTTCTTTCCAGTTATGAGGTTCTCGAATCTAAGGATTTTAAAAGAAAGTTTCTCGAATTTCTAATGAGTTTCTCGACTTTAAGGTTGAAAACATGAAGGGTTCTTGAATTGTTTCATCTTCAACCTTCCCGTTCCTAGAACTTCACAAAACATGCAGGTTTCGTAAAATACCTATTTTAAGTCATCCAAAGCTCAATCCAACACAATCCAATGGTCCTTAAGTAGTTTTTGTGCATTCCCTAACCATTTTCAAGTGTTTAAATTAGTTTAGAAGCTTAACTCTTCGGAATAGTAGAAATCCCCCAAAAACCGAATCTTCTCTCTAAACCTGCAACCAACTCAACTCAATTTCACCTCTGATCATTCGTACTTTTATATTCCTCTCATTCCCAGAATCATTTTAACTACTAGAACGTTAAATTTGGTGGAGAAATTAAGAAGTTGTGAAGGTTTGAAGTAGAGAGAGTAGAGAGAGTGAGCCGAGATTTGAAGAAAGGAGAAAGGTTGGATGTGCAAAAGTGGGGGGAAAAGAAAGGGTGCGTAGATTGCTCTAAATCGAGCACTGCAATTCTATTAACAATTCAATCTATGCGAAATCTAGATAGAATCTATATGAAGTAAAGACATACAATCATTCTAATAAACATCATCTTCATTTATACTGAAATTTGATTACAAGAATACACGGTAAGAACACACAGTTCTTTTACAATCACACAGATCTAAAACACATATTATGTCACTCACACCTACAAAATCAGACAAACCTGCAATATATACAAAACCTTCAGCCGAACCATTAGGTGCGCCAGACGAACCAACAGGTTTGCTGGCCGAACCTTTACACAACAATACACTAGGTTCGTCGAAACTTTACAAACACATGCCTAGGTTCGTGGGACAAACGAACCTAGCATAAAACTTCACTTAACTTGTTGAATTTGAATGCAACCTGTTACAAAATGTACTAACAAACTCCCCCTTAATAGTTGCTTGAAATCTTCAAAATCTTGATCTTCAGTCTTCAATCCGAGTCCCACTCGTTGACTAATTTTTACAAAAATTATCTTTAGCACGTATAACCACAGACCTTGGAATCTTTGATAATCTTTCAGCTTCAATTCTTTCATTTCTTTCATAAATCTCCTTTTGCAAAGCCATCAACTCTACATACATGTAGTTCACATCCTCCAAATCACATCAAGAATGAATTCCCAAAGTAAAGCACATTCTTGCAATAGTTGAAATTGCAATGCCATATATTTATAACTCACTCCCACATCATGATAACCTTTTTTAGCATAAATCTCAGCTGCATTGAGAGTAGCAATATCTTGTTTTGAGCAGTTCACTAGCCAAATAGGATAAAGTAGTCTAATCACCCTCCATTTGTCAATTTCTTTCAACAAAATGGTAGCTTTAGAGTATATTTAATCATAAAACCAAAATTTGAAGTATGGAGTCCAATTGCGTTCTATTTTCTTCAGCCTTCATCTCTGAAAATTGAGTTACTAACCAGTTCCAACCTCTTCTTGCTTCCTTTTTCAACAAAGTTTCAAATCTTTCATTATGTTCAGTCTGAAATGGCCTGATCATATTTAATCTTGACAGCTCCATGCATTCAAATGATGGTAAATACATCATATCATAAGCTTTTCCAAAATAATGTCACCTATCAGTTCTTTTCACAACATAACATCCTCTATCCTTTAACACTCCAGGAATATTACGACAATATCCATACCTCAGAATTCTTGCATGCATTTTAGACTTTGATCCAATCTTGAATTTTGAAAATTGTCTTGAATGTTTATCAGAAACATATTCATCATATCTTTCAATCATTCGTCTAAAAATCATCAAATTATCAATAATGTACTTGTGTTCTTCCTGGTTCTCTCTCCAAACATCCATTGGTGTCTTGATCTTCAACGTATCACTTGAGATACTTTGATATTTCTTATGAGTATCAATATCAAAAATCTTTTTCAAAGTCTGTAGATTGTACAGATTTTTATTAGAAAATCTATCATATTCAAACTCAATTGATTTTTCTGATTCTCCGATAACCATCTTCCAAGAAACAATAGCATTTTGTAGTTCATTCACCTTTACTCCAAACAAATTAGCAAGTTCTTCTTTTGTGTATCCATCCTCAATCTCAACTTCTTCAAATTCATTGACTTGAGTGAATTCACCAACCTTCCTTTGTAATTCTCCTTATCCATCTTGTTTGAATAACTCTACAAATGTTTGTAATGAATTATCAACAACTGACTTTTTATACTCAATCTTTGTAATGTCTTCAATTTCAACATCTTCACAATCTTTTGCTCTCTTAGGATCAACAGTAGAAACTAGACTTGCATCAAGAGAAATTCCTTATGATTTGTAAACAACAATAGCTCTAGCAATAGAATTCAATTCACATGAACCACCAGCTCCAGCTACACCATCATCATCCCATCATCATCATTATAAGCACCAAGACCTAGGTATTCATCAAAATCAGAATCTTCATAGTCCACTTTTTCTTCGTCATCTTCGTCTTCTATGTTTACAACAACATTATCAGCAACATTTCCTTCAGACATATGAACTTCTTCATCTTCATCAACTTTTGTGTTGATGTGAATAACAGTAGAAGCTTTATCTTGAATATCATTTATTCTTTGCTGCAAAATCTGATTCTCTTTTTCCAAATCTACTATCTTGTCATTGTGTTCTTTGGCTATTCTTTCCAATACAAGAATTCTTTCATTCATTGTCTCCTTGTCTTTCAGATCATCCTCTCTCCATCTCTACAGTTGATTGATATGACTTTTCATCATGTCAATTTCATTTTGAACTGTAGAAGACTGTTGTTCAGAATCAACTCTTTCTTTTTGCTTCTTGTATTTATCAAACTCTTGAGATTAGATAGAAATTCTTCTTCTTAATTCTGAATCATTATAATCCAAAGAATAATTAAAGTCTAGATCATCTAAGCCTTCAAACATTGCATCAACTCTTGAAGTCGAAGTCTTCTGAAATAAAGTAGTAACTGTAGTAGCTTCAACAAAAGATGCCATAAACGGTGCAACACAAACAGGAACATAATCAGAAACACTTGGCATAGTAGCTTCAACATATACATGAACTGGTGATGTAAAAACAACAACATTTGAAGAAGATGTAGGAGTAGAAACAGGTACATAAGAAGTATAAACAGACTAAGGTGTAGAAAATGTAATCACTGGAGAAGCAACAATAATTTTTGGTGTTCTTGTTCTCTTTCTTCTAGGGACATTAGCCATTCTCTTCTTCATATTTCTTGCTCATCCAGAATAAAATTTGGATCATTCATTTCTTCTCTCTTTTCCCTACTTTGTTGTTGTTGCATCGGATTCCTCTTCATTCTCTTAACCATTCTGTTTCCAACTTGGACATCTTCCATTTCAGATTCAGTTGACTCTTCTTCCATTTCATCATCAAAATTCTCAGTCTCAACATTTGGAGATGATGTAGTAGTGCCAGCTTGCTCAGAAACATTCTGTTGCTCATGATAAATAGCTTGAAGAGGCACACATGTAGATTGAGTCACACTTGGAGTTGTTTGTTCATGATGATGAGATGAAGATGATTGTTCACGAGCTTGTCTAACTTGTGGATCTTGTGGATAAGGGGGTGGTGTTTGATCATGATCCATTTGTTCATTATCAGAATTTGACTCTTCATTTCTCCATGCATCATTGAGTGGAGCTACATAATTGACTCTCGCACAATGACAAATCAAATCTTTTGTAAGAACAACACCGCTTCTATTCTAATAAATCTTCACTTAACCCAAACTAGAATCAGTCATATGCTTTAACTTCGAAATGTCATTCACAACTCTTGGAAGATTTTGCTCAGAAAACTTCTCATCAATAAACATCTACACAAACCTTGGATACATCAAGAATTTGTCTTTAGCTTTAGTGATGTTATCAGATAGATATCTGAAAATCATAGCAGAGAAATTGAATGGCTTGTTCAGTATCAATGAAAACATAGCTGATCTCATCAAATGTAACATCAGTGCCGGAAACGTAACTGGAACAGTGATTTGTACAGTAACTCAGGTATGAACTATGTGTATTACATGTGTAATTATTATCATTGGATGTTGAATTCAGAGCTACTACATATCTGTTTCAAAAACATATTTCAAAATCCATGGTTTAACAGTCAGAATTACATCTGACGACACAGAACTGTTATGTTAATGTAGTTAGGATTTTATTACGTATAGACGTATGAGAGATTTCACAGAACAAAACCATAAAGGATGTCGTTATTTAAATGCTAAATTGATAGATTATTCGTATAGGTGACGATCTGTACGAATATATCAGAAAGTTTAACGTTTTGAATGATGTTCAACAATTAGAAAATCAAATCGGAAAGTGTAGTTATCGTCGTGTTCGTACGGATGACGATCCGAACAAATACGCGCGAAAACTGTACGGTTTGATTAAACAAAATCAATTTAATGTATTCATAAATTTTAAAATAAACAAAATATAATTAGATAATTTACTAGAATTACCATCTAATCTAACTTAATAAATTCTACTTTTAAGATCGTAACGTTTCGATCCGATAACGATTGAAAACCGATGCTTCTATGCGAAACCGAGCGAAGCCGAATGAACCCGAAAAACTCGGAACGATTAAATGAGCCAAATGGCATTAAATGCCATTAACCTCATTAACGTACCAACTCTCTCTGTCTCTATTTCCCGTCTCACTCTCTCTACACTCTCTCTCTAAAATCTCTGCCCTAAAACCCTCAAATCTTCACCAAATTCAGTGATTTTGTGTCAAAACAACCACAACAACGTGTAGATTGTGAAAGTAGAAAGAATACGACCTTGAAATCATCTAAAACGAGGTAAAATCGAACCCAAAGTCACGATTTTAGGGTTTTCTGCACCTCCGAACCATCCACCCTTACAACCGGTTTTAAACCGTCCAAAAACCCCTAGGTGGTGCACGAATAAGTCTACAACTTGTTAAGAACTTGCGAAACATCTTGAGGTCCGAAATCATGAGAATGGAGCCAAGAAACTCGCCTATCCACAGCCCGTGCGAATGGCCAAGCAAACTAGCACCATGGCTGAATGAATACAAGCGGTTACTATTCGGCCGAATGGTCAGGGGCGAAGGAAAGTGTGACGATCGAATGAACACTCCATTCGCATGACCATCCCTATTCGGCCGATCATCACTATTCGCATGACCTTTAACATTCGCATGAACACTGGGAACGAATGGATCAACATGTGAACGACCCATGCATGAGGACTCATTCGGGGGACCCTTCCTTCGTATGAACTTTATGAACGAATAGAATTGCATTCGCACGGCAGTCCTAGTTGTGTTATAAGTGTTTTCATATGGCTAGTGTGAACGAATGGGTTTTGGCAACCATAAATGCTAAGGTTTTCCAACATCAAAGTTTTTCCCAAACTATTTCAACATAGAAACATGGGTTTTGACAATCAATTGAGTTTAAGCCACTTGTATTTTGTTAACTCAAATCATGGGTTACAAATGGAAATATAGAAGCTAGGTTTGGCGGTTTAAACAAATGTTAATTGAATGAGTGATGTTCATAAACACTAAACTAGTAAACTTGGGAGTTATAAATGTGACTTATGCCTAGTAGGTCACTACAAAGAGTAACATGATTGTTACTTATGAGTTTAAAGAACTAAGGGAACGAGTTGAAATCTATGGAAGAACGAGAAACAATCTAAGTAGAGATGTATTGACCTTGTGTGTCAAACACACTATACTTAGTGATTTCATACAATAGTATAACTGACTTAGATTATTTAATTGAATGATCTAATGTAGATTGTACTCAAGGACGAACAACGAACTAATGAACGATTTAGAGTTAATCAAGTGATATTAACTTAAGTCCTAGCATGTTTAGCTTATGTTTTATAGAAATAACTTATGTTTTATTTAAAATGAAATGATTTATAAAATTCTCTATTTAGATATTTTAAAATAACTTAAACGATTCTTAACTAAATATTTTGCAACATAAGGATAAATTACAAATAAAATAATACAAACCTTATATAAGTAAGGTTTAGTTGTGACTATCTTAAGGTTAATGGTTCACAGAGGGTAATTTGTATAGAATAGTTAGAGAAACTTAGAAACACATTAGGAAGTATCTAGGACACATAGTCGCACATCGAGACCAAAACTCTATATACGTTACCTTCCGAACACTTATCTTATTCAAATCATAATAAACCAACCCAGGTACTCAAGATACTTAATCTACAAACAACGAGCGCGCATATTTGTTGTGATTCATTGCATAGCAACACAGGTGAGTTCATTGCCCCTTTTATAAACATTTTGTTTTATAAACGCGGGGCTGAGAAGCATGCATAAATTATTTTCCTTGGATTATATTTACTTAAATGTTTTTACTTCATATATGTTTTACTTGTATAGTTTATCGTAGATATTGTCTGGATAAACCATTTGCAGGTTTGCAAAATGGGTATCTATTCCTTATGAGTAGGTAACTAATCTAAAACAAAGAACTATTTTCAAAGGTCTATTTTCAAAGAACTAATGGTCTATTCGAAGAACTATTTTCGGTGGTGTGTTTTCAAAGAACTAAAGATCTATTTCAAAGAACTATGTACAAAGAACTATTTTCATAGGTGTATTTTCAAAGAACTAACGGTCTATTCGAATAACTATTTTCGGGGGTGTGTTTTCAAAGAGCTAAAGATCTATTTTAAATAACTATGTACAAAGAACTATTTTCAAGGGTATGTCTGGGAAATATCAAAGATAGCATGTGCCAATCCTATTTTTCAAAAGATGTCCTAGCTAGACTTATTGAATATGGGACGCATGTTTCATGATATTTACAGTATCCCTTAATCGTTTTCCAAGGAACATCTGAGAAATATTAAAAGATAACATGTGCCAAAGAACTAAAGAACTATACGAAAAAGAACGAACTATGAACAATCTAGACGAACTATGAAATCCTGTACATCAAAAGATGTCCTAGCTAGACTGATTGATTATAGGTTGCATGTTTGATGATATTTACGGATTTCCAGCACTACTAAGGACCTTGATTGCTAGACTACTCTACTTGAGTAAGACCAAAGCCCAATCGTTAGGTCTTAGATTTTATTAAATGTTTATCTACGTATTTATTTAAGCATTTAATGTCATTTTTCTACAAATGCTATCGTTGATCATGAGTGTGTGATGAACTTAAGGAATCAAGAGAATTTTCCTATTTTGTGATCTATCGTTGATCATCTTCGGGATCACATCCCTCAGTTGACTGGTCAGCAATGTGGCTAGTGCTATCGTAGCAGGATCCAACTCATGAGTAGGCGGTGGCGGAGGAGGAGGTGGAGGAGGAGGTAGATGTAGAGGAGAGTCAGGTGGTGTCGGTGTTGATGAGTGCGGTGCTGAATCGTGTGGTGGTGGTGGTGGTAAAGCTGGTTGTCTTCTTGGCGGCATTTTGATCAAAACGGAAAGAAAATTAGTTAGTGCAGTGATCAGATGTAGAAGGCATATGCAAATAGAATCCTATGTTGTATGCTCACTACATGAGGGTCCCTAGGTTATAGTCTAGGCCAAACCGTTTAAGTAATATGACCTATATTTCTCTATAACCATGGCTCTAATACCAATCTGTCACACCCCAAGCCGGTGGGCTGGTCTACTTGCCGTCGGGCGGAAAGTTCTCGGGGCATGAGATCGTTTGATAATCAAAGTGATCAGATTGTTTACATAGCACATGTTAAATAAATGAGAAATGCTAATCATGACAATGAAATAGAGTTACAAAGTTAAATTACATTGTTTCCTCATAATTTAACTAAGTAAATCTAATCAAAAGAATCAATGAGTTTATATCTTGTACTGTACAAGATATACATAAGATGATTCACTGTTTTGTCATTCAAAAGTATGCAACACCAAAAAGTAGCCAGGCCTTCTTAAAGTCCACTAGCTATGTCCCTGTATGTCTGGTGCCTAAACCTGTTCGTCACATGAGAAAACATGCATTTAAACAAAGTCAACACTAGGTTGGTGAGTTCATAAGTTTGATATTTGAAAGCCTTGAAATGCTAACATACACAATCACAATGTCATACTTGTTGTTTGTAAGTTGTCTGATTCACCCATTCACAAAATGGCCTTTCCATAGTTATATTTACAAGTGATATCTCATCCTATTAGCTATGCTTATATATAGGGCATATGTAGGGGAACAAGCCCCAACCAGCATCTCACCACATATCTAATAGAACTTAATACCACTTGCAATACAACTAGGGATCCCCATTTTCATTTCACCCGTCCGTTTGTATTCATCACCCATTGTATCATATGTACAAGAATATAATAATAGGGGTTTAGTTATCAAACCGAAGTATTGATAAACCCTTTGAGTATTAAGCAGATTAGATTAATTTAATCTGATCCTTGTTATTATTCTATTTCTTGTGGGGTTAACTATTAATCACTTTTAAATAATAAGAGTGATAGTTAACCAATTGATATTTGTTCTCATCTTGAAGTGCATAGACCCTAAAAGGAATCCATTGTAATCCTCACGTAATTAGATTACAATGCATCCGATTTACCTCTACCACTTAGTATTACCATAGACCTCATCGAACTGTTACAAGCAATATGACATGAGAGAAAATAAATTCCTCAGTCTACTAGTCAACAAGAAGCGATGGATTAATTACAATATCACTGTCGAATGATATCACCATGTGTCGTTTACCAAACCTGACTGATCGTCGCCCTGTTACCGATCATATGTTACCGGGCAATTGATGTTACGCCTAACATACTGTAACACCCCGCCTCGTTTTACCAGCAATATTGTCCGCTTTGCCAAATTATCGCTCACGGCTTTGCTTTTGGTCGCCCTGGTGAAAACTTCCCAAGGGGTCACTCATCCTGGAATGCTGTCACATGAGCACGCTTAACTGTGGAGTTCTCCTCTCATCCACTACCATTAAGCCCCAAAAGGCGTTGTTGGTATAAGAGGCGGGTTATTACATATGAACCAAGGATCTCTCCTGTCCACGGCCGATGTGGGATTTGCCTAAGGTGTCACATACACCCCCCCTTGGGACTCATCGTCCTCGATGAGGTTTTCCCCGCTAGCCTCTCTGGCGTGTAGGATCTGCCTAAGGTGTCCTCCAGACACCCCCCGGGACTCATCGCCCTGGATGAGGTTTGCCCCACATCCCGAACGGCACAGGAGTGGCTCTGACACCATTCTGTAACAGCCCGCCTCGTTTCACCAGCAATATTGTCCGCTTTGCCAAATTATCGCTCACGGCTTTGCTTTTGGTCGCCCGGGTGAAAACTTCCCAAGGGGACACTCATCCTGGATTGCTGTCACCTGAGCACGCTTAACTGTGGAGTTCTTCTCTCATCCACTACCATTAAGCCCCAAAACACGTTGTTGGTATAAGAGGCGGGCTATTACATATGAACCAAGGATCTCTCCTATCCACGGCCTATGTGGGATTTGCCTAAGGTGTTACACATACCGACCTCACTCGTTGGAGATTTCTCAATCCTATGGTACCACTATGCTATCGTTGGTTTAGATCCCACTAAGTTAACTGGTAAACAATTCTAAGAAGGGAGTTACAATGAAACTTGAATATATGGCACATGATTGAAATGATATAATACAGACAGTTCAATAGCAATCAACTGTATTGTGTTCATCAATGTTGTTTGTTCTCATTGTTGCTAATAAAGTTATACAAGATCTAATCTTATTAGACAATATTAGTTGTTGTGTGAATGATGTTGTTATCATGAAGCTACGTTATCATGTTTATCATTCTAGTTGTTCATATAGTCACCATGTTGCCACTATAGTGTTGTAGGAACCATTCTTACAACACTTAGTTGACTCAGTTGGTGGATACTGTTTATTGTTGTTCTTGTCATCTTGCTCACCTGTGATAATCTCAATGTTTGTTCTAGTAAGAATAATTTAATGTTATAAGATAGAATCTTACAACCATATTATTCTATTGTGTTGACGGTTTATGAAATTATATTATCATATTCGTCTTAGTTGTTTCTGTCATATCATGATCATACAAGCATGCAAACAATGATAAACGATAATAAGTCAAGCAATATTAAATAAATCAAAGCACAAGCAATATGTTAAACATAGAACTTTTAAGTAAATAAAAATTAAGCATATTTCTCAGCGCCAAGAGTTTTAAAATCATTTAAGATTAGAAAAGGGGCATATGAACTCACCTTGTTGTTGAAGTGGTTGACTAAGTATAAACTTGATTGCACGCGCTCTTTGTTGTACTGGAGTTTGTTTTCACGCCCCTGTGTTGATTTCACGTTGTATGTAACTTATAAGTATAAGTTTTTAAGTATGTGTTTGTGCATGTGTTTGTGTTAACCCTTAAAGCTGGCTAACACCCATAAGTCTTGGTCTTTGTCATCAAGCAGCCTTGGTTTAATGGTTATAAATTCATACTAACATTAAATCAATTTAGATTGAACTTAGTATCACCCGTTAGGTGTTTTATGTTCCATTTTGTTATGACCTTGCCATGTTGTGACATCTTGAAGCTTATTACCATTTATAAATACAATTCCCACTCGATTCCACCATCTTTGTAGTAAATCATTGAAATTTCACATGCATCTTACCCATTAATATTCCTTTTAAGTGTTTGTTCTCATCCCTAAGTATTATGAGCCGAGTTAGGTGATCATGGGCTCTTGTTTGTTCTTGGGCCGGAAAGAATCACATGGGCCGAATAAGTTTATTGGGCTAGGTTAATCAACATGGATTGGGCCAACTAAAGCTGATCAGTGAGCGTATGCCACCTATATTGGGCCGGATAAGTCTATTGGTTCGAATGAAGTGGGCTTGATCAATAATTGTTGCATTCAATTAAGTAGTTGGCCAGCGAACCTATTGTCACTCCCACAGGTTCGTCATGCAAAAAGGTTCGGCATCGTGGGGTTTAGTGGCTCTTTGGTTCTTGAACTTGAAGGGTCGGCTATCCACTGGCTCAGGTTCGTTCCACCTTAGGTTCGGTTCATAGAAGGTTCGACTATGCAAGGGTTCGGCTAGTCTTAGGGGTTCGCATGATCAAAGGTTCGTCCCTGATAGGTTCGTGGATCCAGGGTTGGTTCGGCAATAGTGGTTCGTAGCCCAAAGGTTCGGTTGATCGGGGTTCGCCACCACAGGTTCTCCGTGCATGATGTGAGGTTCGTGATGATGGTTCGTGGCAGCAAGAAGGTTCGGCTGCTTACAGGCTGGTCCAACATCGTTCGGCCAGCCTTCCTTTAACGATCCTGCAATTGATTAGCCTCATCATCGAACTTCAAATCTGTTGCAAAGCTATACCCAAGGTAGTGTTAAATGCAGATGAGTTCTCGAGAGTGTTGGGTTCTAAGGAGATAGTTTATAACTGGTTAAGTGTGTGTGTCGAACAAGGTTGTACAAAACCCACATTTTTGACATGTTGAAGCTTAAATACCTTGATTTCGGCCGGTCAACTCTTCAGATTAGTTGTACTTTCTTGTAGAGCATGTTTCTAGCTACGCGTGGACACCAAGAATGCTTGATTTCACCAAGAAATGAACTAGATGTGAAGATTTGAAGATGAAATCTTTAGAGAGAGTGTGTGTGTTTAGAGAGAGAGGAGGTGGATTAAATGAGAAAGGAGCCTCATTTAGGCTTTATATACCCCGAGGGTATTAGGGTTTGTTTCGGTTGTTCGTTTCGCGTCTCCGTTGTCTTTTCGTATCGTTACGCGAATTTTACGTATTTTTAAATAAAAAGGACTTGATTTTTATGTTTTAAAGATGGTTATTCCTAGTAAATGTTTTATAATTATTTTTTCTTATTTTATTTTTTTCGTATCGTTTTTCGTTTTCGTTTTGTCAGAACGCGTCACCTTCGCGCGTATTCGTTCGAATCGTCACCCGAATGAACACGACGTTGGTTTGGCTTTCTGACTTTTGTTTTCTACTTTTGAGTCATTGTTTTAGAACGTTAAACTCACAGATATGTTTGTGTGAATCGTCACCCATGCAAACACACTGTGAGTTCGCTATCCTGAAACAACACTGCAATTATGTTTAAATTCAGTTTCCTCACTTGCGGACTCAACTAAACATCCTGTTTTCACATTGTTTTCGTACTGATTTATCGGCCATCTGATTCCTGTCATCTACGGATATCAGATCGCAAACGACATGTTTTTGTTTTCTACTTTTCAGTCATTGTTTCAGAACGTTAAACTCATAGATATGTTTGTGTGAATCGTCACCCACGCAAACACAATGTCAGTTCGCTATTCTGAAACAACACTACAATTATGTTTGAATTTTGTTTCATCACTGGAGGACTCAACTAAACATCCTGTTTTCACATTGTTTTCGTACTGATTTATTGCCCATCTGATTCCTGTCATCTATGGATATCAGATCGCAACCGACATGTTTTTGTTGTATACTTGCACACTGTTGTTTCTCTTGATTCGTTGTATTAATTGTACTTAGGTTTTCACGTAAATACCTACAACCATTGCTTATTGTGAGTTGTTGTACTTACGGTATTTAAGTTTTCTCTTAAATACGTACAACTGTTGCTTGTTTTCTGATTTCTGTTATCATACACATTGTTCATATGTTGTATTTACACACACTAGATAGTGAAAGTACACGTACCGTACGGACTTGCCGGACGATCAGGTACTGGATGTCAAAGTCTCCCCTTGTTAAAGAAATTTCGTTCCGAAATTTAAGCATCATTGTCGGGCACAACTTCTTCAAACAGGTGGGGATACTTTGTCTTCATGTTGTCCTCGCGTTCCTAGGTAAATTATGGTCCACGCTTGGAGTTCCATTGAACCTTTACAATAGGAATACGGCTTCGTTTCAGTCTCTTGACCTCACGTTCCATAATCTCTATAGGTTCTTCATTGAAATGCAATTGCTAATCAACTTGTATCTCTTCTAGAGGTATGATCAATGATTCATCAGCGAGACATCTCTTGAGGTTTGATACATGGAATACATCGTGTACCCTGCTGAGTTCATCAGGGAGTCTAAGTCTGTATGCCACAGGACCTATGTGTTGAGTTATCTTAAACGATCCGACATAAATCGGTGCTAGTTTGCCTTTAGCCCCAAAATGAACCACGCCTTTCCATGGGGACACTTTCAACATGACTCGGTCACCCACTTGGAATTCCAAATGCTTTCGCCGTTTGTCTATGTAACTCTTTTGGCGGCTACGTGTTTCTTGTAGTGTCTGTTGTATCTGGGCTATTTTATCAGCAGTATCCTGAATAAGTTCAGGCCCAGTGATTCTGTTGTCTCCCACGTCGGTCCCACAAATTAGGGACCGACGTTTTCTACCATATAGTGCTTCAAACGGAGCACATCCAATACTGCTATGGTAGTTGTTGTTGTAGGAGAACTCGATGAGTGGTAACTGTTTATTCCAACTTCCACCGAAGTCTAGGATACATGTCCTCAACATATCTTCTAGGGTTTGAATTGTTCGCTGACTTTGCCCATCCGTTTGTGGATGATAAGCGGTGCTCAAGTTGATACTTGTCCCTAGAGATTGTTGCAATGATTGCCAAAACCGCGATGTAAATCGACTGTCCCGGTCTGAAATAATAGACAATGGCACACCGTGCCTCACTACTATTTCATCAACATAAAGCCTTGCTAGTTTCTCCATCTTGTAAGTTTCTCTGATCGGCAAGAAGTGTGCGGACATGGTCAATCTATTAATAATGACCCAAATCGAATCGTGTCCGCTGGAAGTGATTGGTAGCTTGGTAATAAAATCCATAGCTATTTGTTCCCACTTCCATTGTGGTATCTCTGGTTGTTCCAGCATACCTGAAGGCTTCTGGTTTCAACTTTGACCTTGGCACATGTTAAGCATTTGCCAACATAAGTGGCAACATCTTCAAACCCAGCCACCAATAAAATGACCTAAGATCTTGGTACATCTTATCAGCACCAGGATGAACAGAGTATCGTGTCTTGTGTGCCTCGTCAAGTATGAGTGTTCGAAGTTCATCTACTGCCGGGATCCTAACACGATCCTGATAATAGATGACTCCATCTTGTTTTGTTTTGAAATGTTTCTTGGCTCCACAATCGAGCTCTCGGCTCAAATTGTCTCTTGCCATTGCTTCTTGTTGTGCTTGTATAATTTGATCTTTCAGACTTGTTTGCACAGTCATTCCCATGGCTCGAACGCGCAAGGGGTTGACTCTTTCCTTCTGACTCAAAGCATTTGCAACCACATTTGCTTTGCCCGGGTGGTATTTGATCACACAATTGTAATCATTCAGGAGCTCAACCCAACATCTCTATCTCATGTTAAGCTCCTTCTGATCAAATATGTGCTGTAAACTCTTGTGATCTGTGAAGATAGTGCACTAGGTACCATACATGCAGTGTCTCCAAATCTTTAAAGCAAGGACAACAGCTCCCAGTTCTAAAACGTATGTTGTGTAGTTCTTCTCGTGTATCTTCAGCTATCGTGAGGCATAAGCAATGACTTTATCTCGTTGCATTAAAACACATCCGAGTCCCTGATGGGAGGCGTCACAGTATACCACAAAGTCATCATTGCCTTCTGGGAGTGTTAAGATTGGAGCGTTGCACAATCTTTGTTTCAATTTTTGGAATGCGTCTTCTTTTTTCGGTGTCCACATGAAAGGTTCACCCTTCTGTGTGGGTTTGGTGAGAGGCAAAGCTATCTTAGAGAAATTCGAGATGAATCTCCTGTAATAACCCGCCAATCCCAAGAATGATCTGATCTCTGTCGATGTTGTGGGCACATCCCAGTTCTTGATTGCTTCAATCTTGGCAGGATCCACGTGAATACCATTACTGTTAATCACGTGACCCAAAAACAGAACTTCTCTTAACCAAAATTCACACTTGAAGAATTTGGCATAGAGTCGTTCTTCTTTCAGGAGTTCCAAGACTGTTCTGAGATGTTGTTCATGTTCCTTCTCGTTTCTTGAATAAATCAGTATATCATCAATAAAGACGATAACGAACTGATCTAAGTACGGCTTGCACACCCGGTTCATTAAATCCATGAACACTGTCGGTGCGTTCGTCAATCCAAATGGCATCACCATGAATTCGTAGTGACCGTATCGGGTACAAAAGGTTGTCTTTGGTATGTCTTCCTCTTGAATCCGGAACTGGTGATCACCTGAACACATGTCTATCTTTGAAAAATACTGAGCTCCATGCAATTGATCAAACGAGTCATCAATCCTCGGTAACGGGTACCGATTCTTGATAGTTAGTTTGTTGAGCTCTCTGTAATCGATACACATTCTGAACGATCCATCCTTCTTCTTAACAAAAAGAACCGGAGCTCCCCACGGGGAAAAGCTCGGTCGGATGAATCCTTTGTCGAGTAGCTCTTGTAATTGATTGGACAACTCCTGCATTTATGATGGTGCAAGTCTACAAGGAGACTTAGCTACAGGAGTCGCTCCCGGAATCAAATTTATTCGAAACTGCACCGATCTCTTGGGTGGCAGTCCCGGTAAATCGTCCGGAAACACGTCCGCATCGTCTTTCACAACTGGTACGTCTTGAATCTTGATTGGTTTCTTGTCTTTCTCTACCACCTGGGCTTGGAATGCAATACATTGTTTTCTGAGGTACTTGCGTGCCTTCATGCAGGATATTATCTTGACACTACGTTTCGCTTGATCTCCATGAATCTCCAAGATCTAATCATTCTCCACTGGAATACGTAATAGCTTTTTGGAACAGATGAACTCAACTCTGTTAAGAGATAGCCAATCCTTCCGACGATAATATCGAAACTGCCCAGTTCCATCGGTATCAAATCAATAGAGAATGTGTGATCGCCAAGTGTTAGTGGGCAATTCCTAAGTACGATGTCTACTGTGATCTGTTTGTCGTTTGCTATCTCAATAGTATAAGGGGAGTATAAAGATTCCTCAACATGATCAAGATGGCATGCAAAGTCAGATGAGATAAAACTCTGATCCGCACCAGTGTCAAATAATATGGATGCATAATAGTCAGATTAGAGAAATGTACCCGTGACCACATTTGGGTCCTGTCGAGCAGCAGCTGCTCCAATCTGAAAGGCTCGTCCTCTTGCTACCTAAGCCCTTGGTTGAATTCTCTTGGGACAATCCCTCGAGAAGTGTCCAGGTTCGCCACAAGTGTAGCATGACCTATTATCAGCAGCAATAGTAGCAACAGTTGTAACTGCTGCATTGCTATTTCTGTTCGGAGCCCCCGTGCTCCTGCAATGGTTAGCCCAGTGACCAAACTTCCCACAGTTAGTGCATTGTCTGCACTGGATGTTTGGCGGATGATGATACTGGCAGGTGTTGCACAAAGGTGCCGTGCAAGTGTAGGGCTTCTTGATCTATAGTGGTGGTGGTTGATTGATCATTGGTGTCTGGGTGGTCACAGCAAAGTTCCTGACCACCTGTTGTTTCTTAGCCGGCCGTTAATTCGACTTTCTTGAAGTTCCCACTCTTGCTGATTCAGCTTCCTTCTTCAGCGCTCCAGAGGCAACCATCACATCGGTCAGAGTTGCTGTCAATGTAACAGCTGACTCCATTGTAGTGGAATGGGCAGAAATCACGTGCCCTTGCATGCAAGCAGGTAGTCCACCGACATACCTCTCAATTCTTTTCTCCGGTGTTGGCACCACGTCCGGTACCAACGTTGCTAGCTCGTGAAACCTGGTGGTGTAGGCCAGATGCCCAGCACCAATCATAACAAGGTTGAGCAGCTCAGTTTCAACCATCTTGAGTTCGTTCCTCGGGCAAAACTTTGCCTGCAGCATGGCCTTGAAATTATCCCAAGGCATTGACATAGCTTCATCCCTGCCCCTAGTCTGTACCTGTGCGTTCCACCATGTCGGAGCTCGCTTGTTAAACGAGCCAGTAGCATATCTCACCCTATGCTGATCAGGACAGCCATTGATGTCAAGGGTTGTCTCCATCTTTTCGATCCATTGGATCAATCCCACGGCACCCTCACTGCCACTGAAACTTGGTGGCTTGCATCCTACAAAGTTTTTGTAAGAGTAGTCCTGATGGGGTTGGGTGTTGCCGCTGCCTTCTCCATATGAGTTGGCGACGTTGTGGCTGTTGTTGCTGTGATTCTGTTCATCATATCCGGGATCACATCCCTCAGTTGACTGGTCAGCAATGTGGCCAGTGCTATCGTAGTAGGATCCAACTCATGAGTAGGCGGTAGCGGAGGAGGAGGTGGAGGAGGAGTTAGATGTGGAGGAGAGTCAAGTGGTGTCAGTGTCGATGAGTGCGGTGCTGAATCAAGTGGTGGTGGTGGCAGTAAAGCTGGTTGTCTTCTTGGTGGCATTTTGATCATAACCCAAAGAAAATTGGTTAGTGCAGTGATCAGATGCAGAAGGCATATGCAAATAGAATCCTATGTTGTATATTCACTACATGAGGATCCCTAGGTTATTGTCTAGGCCAAACCGTTTAAGTAATATGACCAGTATTTCTCTATAACCATGGCTCTGATACCAATCTGTCACACCTCAAGCCGGCGGGCTGGATTGACTTTCCCTTTGAGCAGAAAGTTCTCGGGGCGTGATATCGTTTGATAATCAAAGTGATCAGATTGTTTACATAGCACATGATAAATAAATGAGAAATGCTAATCATGACAATGAAATAGAGTTACAAATTTAAATTAAATTGTTTCCTCATAACTTAACTAAGTAAATCTAATCAAAAGAATCAATTAGTTTATATCTTGTACTGTACAAGATATACAAAAGATGATTCACTATTTTGTCATTCAAAAGTATGCAACACCAAAAAGTAGCTAGGCCTTCTTAAAGTCCACTAGCAATGTCCCTTCATGTCTGGTGACTAAGCCTGTTCGTCACCTGAGCAAAAATGCATTTAAACAAAGTCAACACTAGGTTGGTGAGTTCATAAGTTTGATATTTGAAAGCCTTGAAATGTTCACATACACAATCACAATGTCATACTTGTTGTTTGTAAGTTGTATGATTCACCCATTCACACAATGGCCTTTCCATAGTTATATTTACAAGTGATATCTCATCCTATTAGCTATGTTTACATATAGGGCATATGTAGGGCAACAAGCCCCAGCCAACATCCCACCACATATCTAATAGAACGTAATACCACATGCAATACAACTACGGATCCCCATTTTCATTTCACCCGTCCGTTTGTATTCATCACCCATTGTATCATATGTAGAATAATGTAATAAGAGGGGTTTAGTTATCAAACCGAAGTATTGATAAAACCTTTGAGTATTAAGGAAATTAGATTAATTTAATCTGATCCTTGTTAATATTCTATTTCTTGTGGGGTTAACTATGTTGGACCGATTGGGAGCTCGGAAACAATCCGAATCCAATAGAAAACTACTCGACAGCCTCTGGAATAGTGCGGAATCCTATTCCAGGGTTTTCCAATCGAAACCAACAGAAACCGTTGTGATCCGAGGTTGTAAGAACAACGTGGAAGCAACAATCGAACACCACGGGTTGAGAATCGAACTTGGATGATCAAGAACCGCTCAAATCTTCTAGGGTTTTGACACTTGAGTCTCAGGGAAGAAGGAGGGCTCTGGAAAGTTAAAGTTGAAATGATTTGAACTTCTATATATAAGCTGTAGTCATTCGGCCGAATGAGTGGCCGAAGCAGCTCATTCGGCGAATGACTAAGCTCGAATGAGCTATCATTCGAATGAGTCATTCGGCGAATGACTCATTCTCAATCCAGACATTCGCTATAACCTTCATTCGGCGAATGACTTCATTCTAGAGTCATTCGCCGAATGAGTAACTCAATTCAGTTTATAATCAAATCAACTAAATAGATAAACATTAATAGACATTAAGGAATAGTAACAAACATTAAGAAATAGAAATAAAGACAACTTCCATTAATACTTTGAACATTTACACGATAAGAGTTACAAAACTGAACTAGGGACAAAAACATGTATCAACAAACTCCCCCTTGGACCTAGTTCAACTCTTGGAAGTTTCTTTCTTGAAATATTTTGCTGAAATAGCTTTCCAATCTGCTCCAGCGTGTATCTTGAAAATGCTGCAGAGACGGATCACTCTCATAAACTGTAAGGCTTGAACCAAGTCTGGAACATCAAAGAAAATCTGATTCCTGAATAGAGCTTGGATATCTTTATGAGACAGGTTCGTCAGCCACATGGGATCAAAAATTCTGACAGTCTCCCACTTTTTGTCTTTACATAGAACTATCACAGCTTCACCAGTGCGCCCGTCATAGTACCACCATCGGAAGCCATCCATAAAGTCTTGACGCATCTTCCGCAGGGGAATCTTCTTCAAGACTCTAGGGGGAAGCCACTTCAGGATCACTTTATGCTTGCGGGTATCCCCATCAATCTCAGGCAAGTAGTATCTTTCAGGCTGTTGTGGTTGAAAGTTCACCCATCTCTTCCGGTATTCATACTTGATCTGTCGAGAAAACCAAGCAGACATCCCAGAGTCACCACTGTATAGCATGTTCAGACGTGCTAGCTGATTGACTTCGAATCCAGGCAACGTCTTGAAATCATGTGGGTGTTTGAAGTAGTCGATCCCTTTCTCTCTTTTCACAGCATAGCACCCAAGATCATGGAAGTATGCCCAGCTAAGGATCTGACCTCCAGCTTTGTAGCCTTTGGTCCTGTAAACCTTCTTGTGCGTGGCTGGCATCTTCTCAGTGCTTTGCTTCTTTAACTCTTCCCAGTAAGAAGCCCATTCCTCTTTTCTCTTCTTTCGATCATCGGCTTCAGCCTTGCTTGCCTCTACTTGTTCTTCTAGATATCTGACCAAGAGATCCTCTGTTTCCTGATCAAATGGGTCAGTGAATGTAGGCAGCTCGTCTTCGGCCGATGTATACTTTGGATATTCTTCATCTGTGATGTCTTCCAGAATAACCTCATCTATATCATCAAAAGGTTCTGGTTTGGGCTCTTCAAAACTGGGAACTGAGGTGTCATCAGTAACAACCTCGTCAGGATTCAACCTGAATAGCTCGGCTATCTGCTCTTTTGATAGACAGTGTATAATCTCTCCCTCCTCCTTGTCATAGCTCACTGAGTGCTGTATAATGCCCTGAGCGTCCAAAATCATGGTAAGTGTCTCATCAAGCTGACGTCTCAGAGGCACAGCTTGAACTTCCTCAGTAGCTTCTGGCTCAGTTGTCTTCGATGGAGACGAAGGAGGAGGAGCCTGAGCTTTCTTGTCATTTGTCTTCTTTGACCGGATCTCAGAAGTGGGAGGGTCTTGATCATCGTTGTTATCATCATCATCATCATCAGTACCAGATGATTCTGCAGACCCACTCCCCGATCCGTCTTTGTCATCATCATCAGCTTCATCATCTTCATCTGATTCCTCATCCTTCTCGGAATCCTCATAGTCAACTTGTTCCTCATCAGACTCTTCTTCATCTTCTTCATCTATCTGCTTGTCTGAATCATCGGAATGGACTTCTACACCTTCGAGCCTGGGAGTGCCTTCCTTGGAACTCTCGACAAGTTCAGCAAGGCGAGCATTCTCAGCTTCCAGAAGAAGGATCCTCTCGTTGAAACCAGTGGCAGTCAAGGCCAACTGGTTGTGCTCATCGATATACTTAAGCAGTTGCTCTTCTTGCTGAGCAGACCGAGCTCTAAGATCAGCTCGTTGATCAGCTGCCTGCAGCAACAAGGCATCCTGATCATGGATCCTTTGTGTGAGCTGAGCAATCTTAGACTCTTGCTCCATGTTCTTCTCCATCAATCTCAAGACCATACTGTTCAGTGTACTAAGCTGATCCACAACTGACACAGTAGGTATAAACGTATCAGCTCGTGATGTAGATGGGCCCGAAGAAGCAGCAACATAAATCGGCTCACGAATAAAAGGAGTGGACAGAGGGGTAGTAGTGGTCTGAGTAGGAATAGCCCTTGTCCGTGTCAGTGAAGAAACTGACACAGCTGCTACTGATGTAACAGTAGATGTAGCAGCTGTAGTCAGTTTTGACCTCCTTTGGAAAGAGAACCTAGATCTCTTTCCCCTTCCAGCTCTGGAGGATGTGGGCTGAGTAGCCGCAACAGCAACCACTGCTGCGGAAGCAGGAGCAGAAGACCTGGGAGGAGGAGATAGATCAAACTCTGGAATGAATAAAGGATCAGTAATCTCCTCTCTCTCTTCCTCTGTCGTCTTCCTCTTTCTAACAACCATCTTCCCGGCCACCATCACCTTCTCATACCCCCCCTCCATGAAATCATCTGAATCAGTGCTCTCCTCATCACCATCACCAACAACACCCTCATCACCCGAGTCCTCTGACTCATCATCATCATCAGACATGTGAGGAACTGAAGTATCAGCAACAGTAGAGGTGGAAACAGTAGTAGTAGTGGTGGTCAGAAAGTCTAGATCCATCAAAGAATCGATATCAACATCCTCCTCCTGTGCTGTAGAAACATCAGCATCACCACCCGCAATAGAACCATGCTCACTGAAGCAGCAGTGGTCATGTGTCCAAAACTCATCTCCCCTGCACCAGAACTCACCATAGCAGCAGTGCTTAATAACACTGTGCTCTCACCAACTCCAGCACCACTAGGGCCTGCACCACCATCCCCATCACCTCCATCACTATCATCACCTCCAGCTGGTACAACAATGTCTTCTACATCTGAGTCGGAGTCATCATGCCTCCATCTCCGTCCAGCAGGAGCCCTATAATCAGGTCGAGAGAGGTGACCAAATAAAGACCCGGTAGTGGGCTTCCTCTCCTTCCCTCTGTATGACAAAACTCTCTTAAGAGTAATGTCATTCATATGCTCCAACCGAATGATATCCGCATTGATCTTCGGAAGATCTGGAACTTGGGCATCAATGATTTGCTGTAGAAACCTCGGGTACATAAGGAACTTCTTGTCACCCTTCAGAACCACGTTCTCCTTCATGTGAATGAAGATCATCTCTGAGAAGTTGAAGGGTTTGTTGAGGACTAAAGCAGCAAATGCGCACTGGATGGTCTCACGCATATCATCAAAACCCCCTCTCCTTGATCCAAGACAGTGAACCAAGACGTGTGCCAAATACTTGAACTGAGGAGACATAAACGCCTTGTTCAGAATGCCAGCTCCAATATCACCCTCATACTTGCATCAAAGAAAACATCCACGAACCAGAAATCGATCAAGTAATGCAGGCTGATCAGGAGATTCTTGAAATCCACAGATTCTCCGGATGTGCTCAGCTGAGACAACCACATCATGTCCTTGCACTTTGCCCCGTATAACTGTAGGCTCGGCCTCGCAATCAATATCAGTCGATGACCAAAAATCCTGCTGATGTGATAGATAGGGCACATGTACAGTAGATATAGCTGTGAATATCCTAGAACGCCTCAGAAATGTGATGATGTCTGAGTAGTGCTTCGCGTTCGGAGTGGTCAAGTCTAGATGAGCACAGATGTTGTGCTTAGGAACTGACTTGTATCCTGCCATACTGCATAACACAAGAAATAAACATGTCAGTACGAGATACTCAATCAGTAAACTGAAATTAGCCAAAAATCAGATTAACTGTTAATCTGATATGCCGAATGAAAGACATTCGCCGAATGAGTCATAGGATCGAATGAGTCATTCGTCGAATGAGCCATTCGTCGAATGAGGTTCATTCGTCGAATGACTCTCATTCGTCGAATGAGACATGAATATGACTGGTCATTCGTCGAATGAGCCATTCGTCGAATGAGGTTCATTCGCCGAATGAGTCATTCGCCGAATGACGACATTTGGCGTCTGATTTGAATTCAAAATCCCCCTTTTTCAAAATCACAAATCAGTCCATAAAACATGTTCATTAACACTCAGAATCGACCGACTAACACTCTTAATACTTGACTAAGTTCGGTTCAAGTCCATTTCAGTTGTTTATTTACAAGGTGAACTTTAAAACCCTAAAACCCTAAATGATGATCTGATTGGCATGATTTCACGGTTGGAATGATCTGAAATTTGATCCTCATATACCTGAGATGAAGTATAAACAGATTATCAGAGGCAGGATCAGAAACAATCAAAAGAAATCAAGTAAATGAGCACTGTGTTTGAATCGCCGAATGAGGTTCTATCTGAAGTCACGAAAGAGTTTTTGGTCGAATGACCTTCATTCGGCCGAAGGACATTTATATAGCCTCTTCTCATTCGCCGAATGAGCTAGGCGAAAGGTCAGATAACTTCTGTCTCATTCGCCGAATGAAAGTAGCGATTGAGTCATTCGACAAAGTTCATTCGCCGAATGAGAATGTCGAATGAGTCATTCGACACTCTTCATTCGTCGAATGAGGTTCATTGTGTATGATTGATTCGGTCGAATGACTCATTCGCAGAATGAGTTCATTCGGCCGAATGAGTTCATTCTACCTCTCATTCGGACGAATGAGAGATAAAAACCTCCAAACCTCAACTATTTCAACATTTGACATTTTGAGCACTAAACTTTTAACAATTTATGAAGATATGTCTGGTTGGTTCAGGATTCGGATATGACATACATCCGAATCTACAAATGATCATCTAAAACAAGATTGAAAATATAAATCTTTTTGTATTTTTCTGAAACGGCCACTACAACTGTACAAACAAGAATTTAAAACACATAAACACATATTTTTGTGAGAAGTCCATTAATAAGATAACACATATCTCTAATCACATCATATTGCCTTCAATGAATGCTTCACTTCAAACACAATTTCATTTTGATACGATTACTGATATATTTGTCCAAATTTAAACTGAACAATACATAACTCCTAAACAAACTATATGATCACTCATATTTTCTGATTGAGTTCCCCAATTCATTTCATCAATCAAGATCAAAATCAGTTCAAAACTCATTTCAGCATATCTTAAAACCAGTCATCATGAATTCAATAAGATTCAATCATTTATTATCTTTTTGTGTTTTTCTTGTTCTATCCAAATGGATGGCTTCAGCTAGGTCCGTCCCAGCAATATGGCACATGTATGGAATCGAACTTTAATTGTTTAAGTATTTCTCAAGCTTAATACCAGCTTGCATTAGGTTTTCTTCAAGCTTAATACCAGCTTGTTTTTAGTTTTTCACCAAGCTTAATACCAGCTTGTTTTTGATTTTCCTCAAGCTTAATACCAGCTTGCCTTTAATTTTTCTTTGAATGAAACCTCATTTGATTCCATGATGACAGGTGTATGCTTGATTTGAGTCAAAAACCGTTTTTCACTCAAAAGATTTAATAAAATGGATCCCACAAATCAAACATTCTAAGTTATCATAAGTTGTTTATTTATTTTGTATAGCCAGCCTATCAGTACATCCCATCACAATTCTCTTGTGATTTTAGTTCATACATTCATTTCTGCTTCTATGACATAATGAAATCAATGTACTACTTTATTAAACAAGACCATCTCATTTTTTTAATTTTTCTATTGTTTTTGGTTTTTCAAATTTTCTAATGTTTTTGGTTTTTCAAATTTTTTTATTTCTCCCCCTAAAAACCTAAAAATAGAAAATCTTTTTGTGTTTTTGGTAATAAAAAATACATGTACAAGAGAAAATGAAAATACTTAAATAAAATAAACAAAGCAAAGACTATCTAAGTAAAATGATGATCATTTGTGAGACTCAGATGAGGATTGAACTTCATCCTTTTCGAAAACACCATTAGCCGATAACAGATATAGAAATCTGGGTTTGTCAAAAGCTTTTGTAAAAAGATCGCCTTTTTGGTGATCGGTGTGAATTTTAACAACATCGATTAATTTCTTTTCAAAACAATCACGTATGAAGTGATATTTTATGTCGATGTGTTTGGTCTTGGAGTGCTGAACTGGATTTTTAGTGACAGCAATGGCGGCAGTATTATCAACATAAATAGGAGTGTTAGAAAAATGTAACCCATAGTCCCTGAGTTGCTGTTGAATCCAGATGATTTGTGAACAACAACTAGCAGCAGCAATATATTCAGCTTCACAGGTTGAAGTAGACACCGACGTCTGCTTCTTGCACTGCCAGGTGACCAATCGGTTTCCAAAGAACTGACATCCCGCAGATGTTGACTTGAAATCTCTTTTGCATCCGCCATAATCTGAATCACTGTAGGCAGTAAGCTCAAAGTTATCATCATTAGGGTACCATAAGCCAAGTTCCGGTGTACCCTTCAGATAACGCATAATCCTTTTGACAGCAATAAGGTGAGATACTCTTGGTTTGGATTGATAACGTGTACACAAGCAAGTGGCGAACATGATATCTGGCCGAGAAGCAGTAAGATACATGAGAGATCCGATCATTCCCCGGTACAGAGTGGCATCAATTAACTCCCCCTTTTCATTTGGAGTAATCCCGTGATTAATCGCCAGTGGGGTACCAGCAGGCTTTGCATCAGACATACTGAACCGGCTCAGAATGTCACCAATGTATTTGGTTTGATGAATAAAATTCCCTTCCTCAGACTGATCCACCTGCAAACCCAAGAAAAACTTCATTTCTCCCATCGAACTCATTTCAAATTTTTCTTTCATAACATTCTCAAATTCCTTGCACAGATCATCATTTGTGGAACCAAAAATTATGTCATCCACATACACTTGCACCAAGAGTAAATCACTGTCCTTCTCACGGATAAATAAAGTGCAGTCAATGACACCTCTTCTGAACCCGTTGTTCAGAAGGTGAGTGGAAAGTGTCTCGTACCACGCTCGCGGAGCTTGATGCAATCCATACAGGGCTTTGTCTAACTTGTAGACTTGGTCACGATGCAATGGATCCTCAAATCCGGGAGGTTGACAGACATACACTGTTTCACTAATAACTCCGTGAAGGAACGCGCTCTTTACATCCATTTGATAAACCTTGAATTTCTTAAAGGATGCATAAGCCAAGAAAATACGAATGGCTTCTAGTCGAGCAACTGGAGCAAACACCTCATTGTAATCCAATCCTTCTATCTGTCTGAATCCTTGAACCACCAGACGAGCCTTATTTCTCACTATAATCCCGTGATCATCTTTCTTGCACCGAAGAACCCATCTTGTACCGATGACTTTTGCACCTTTGGGTCTATCAACTAATTGCCAGACCCCCAACTTTTTGAACTGTAAAAGTTCCTCTTGCATGGCATCGACCCATGATTCTTCTTTGAGGGCTTTAGTGACTGTACGCGGTTCAAGTTGAGAGATAAAGCAGGAATGAGCACAAAAGCTTACATCAGCAAAATCAAGAATGTCTGCAAGACCACCTGAAGAAATCTGACTTCGAGTCTTCACTCCATCTAGAGGACTCCCAATAATGTTATCTTGAGGATGAATACGATTGATTCTTCCAACAGGATGAGCGGGAACCTCAACCTCAGGATCTAATTTATTCAAATTCAAATCCTCAAGACCAGGTACAAGATTATCAACAACCGGTTCAGGAGCAGCTGGAGGATTGTCATCTGTGTCTGAGCTGTCATCATTTATCTGTGTAGTAGGAACAGATGCAGATGAAGGTTGCATAGGTTCATCAGGTGCATTTTGTACATCATACAACATCTGAACAGCAACATCTTCATCTGAATACATGGGGGGCATATTGAATGAATCAAAGAGACTGGAATAATCAAACATCCAATCTGGCCCTTTTCCAGGTGGGGGCACTGTATATTTCTGAACATCCACATGGTACCACTCCTCCACATTATGAGTTGAAATGTTGTAAACTCGTTTATTTGGAGTGCTGTACCCAAGAAAGTACCCTTCTTCCACCTTTTCATTAAACTTGCCCTGCTCATGTTTCTTAAGCATAGTGCATGGAGCACCAAATGGTTCTAGATACTTAAGATTTGGCTTTCTGTTATGGAGCAGTTCAAAGCAAGTCTTCCCATGTCTCTTCACAATAAGAACCCGGTTCAATGTATAACAAGCATTAGCAACAGCTTCGTTCCAGAATTGAACCGGTAGAGAAGAATCAGCAAGCATAGTTCTAGCAGCCTCAATCAATGTCCTATTCTTGCGTTCAGCAACACCATTCATCTGTGGAACGTATGGAGCACTAAATTGTTGCACAATGCCTCTTGCATTACAAAAATTCTCCATGTTGTGATTTTTGAACTCCGTTCCATTATCAGTTCTAAACTGACGAATCTTGAGCTTATAAAGCGATTCAAGTTTAGTAACCAGAACTTGAATACAATCAAACGTTTCTGATTTCTCTTTCAAAAAGAAGACCCAAGAGTATCTGGAGTATTCATCAGTGATAACAAGGCAGTATTGATTTCCAGCTATACTCTTCCGATTCACTGGACCAAACAAATCCATATGGAGAAGCTCAAGAGGAACATTGATTGAATGATATTTTTTCAGTTTATGAGACTGCTTAGATTGCTTTCCCTTCTTGCACGAGACACAGATATCAGACAGCTTAAAATTCTTCAAGCTAACTCCCTCAACCAGACTATTGTGTACCAAATGATTCATCTTACGTAAACTCAAATGGCCCATCCTCTTATGCCAAAGGATTAAATCTTTCTCAGTTGCCTTTGTCATAAAACATGAAGCTGTGGAGGATGTAGTTGAAGCTGTGGCCATATTGAGAACGTACAAGTCTTGCTTCCTCGGAGCAGACATCAAAATCCAATCTTCAGGTATCTGCACACCTTGCTTGAGAATGTAACACTTGGAGTCATCAAATAGAACCTTGTACTCTTTGTCACAAATCTGAGAGACTGACAGGAGGTTGTTTTCCAACTGTTTGACATATCTGACATTATCGAACGAAACCTGTCCATTTGTCAAAATTCCCTCTCCAGTAATAAAACCACCTTTGGCTCCAGCAAAGGCAACATAGCCACCTCGAACTGCATTCACATTGGTGAGCAGAGAAATATCACCGGTCATGTGTCTGGAAGCCCCACTATCAACGATCCAATTGCTGTTCACTCCAGCTTTTGGGGCAACCTGCATAATAAAGAGACAATCAGTTTACTTTGGGAACCCAAGCCTTTACAGTCTTGGGTTGACCCATAGAGTCTCGGATCCAAACATCGATCCATTTTCCCTTAGGAATAGGTTTATCTGAAATTGGGGGAACACTCCTCAGATGATTTTACTTTCCAAATTGCATTTTTATCAAAAGAGGTTTTCAGATAGATGGATGATGATTTTGATTGATTAACTTTGACTACATTTGGAACTTCCAAAGTTTCCAATTTTCCTTTTCCCTTGTCTGAATTTTTAGACTGAATGGGTGGTTTAGACTTTTGCTGAAAAGACTTAGGTACAGACTTTACCGGTTTTGGTAAAGCAGATTTTAAGTTTTTGAAAGGCACAACTTTAGGTCTGATCAACTGAGGGCAAAATCTCACAATGTGCCCTGACTCACCACACTCAAAACAAACTTTATCACCTTTTTTATGAAAATGTTTTAAATCAGAAAATGAATTTTTAGTTGATTTAAAAACATTTAATTTCTGATAATCTGGCTCAAAACCCAAACCCTTTCTTCCTTTGTTACCAACCTGAGCTGATTTGGTAACACAGTCAGCTTCAGACCCCTGTGAAGCTTTAACAAAGCATAATTCTTTGTAAATTTTTGATTTGGAGATTGGGTCACCTTTCATGACAACAGAAGTTTGATTCCGAGGAATGCTATGCTTAGGTGAATACTCTGATTCATCCTCGGAATCGGAAACCCAATCTTCAACAACTCCATCCACCCTTGACTCCTTAGTCTGAGATGAACTCTGATTTGCACTCAGACTAACTGGATCAATTACTAACGGAGTAGTAACTTGAAAATCCTTTACATCTTTGTCATTTGGAGTATTGACAAAGGCATTGAAGATTGGTGGAGGACAATTTTGATAATTAACCTGTTCCTTCCCCTGATCAGCACTCCTACTGATCATGTGCTCAATGATGTAAGATGAGCTTTCATAGCTCTTGAGCTTTTGTCCTAAGTCTCATAGTCACACTCGACTATTGCTAACTTCTTCTTAATCTCATTGATGGTATTGAGATAAGAAGTGATAGCATCTTGCTTATTCAGCACTGCGATTTCTGCCTCATGCAATTGTCTATTTAAAAGATCAATTTTAGCTTGAAAATCTTTTTCATTAGATTTTAAAACTTTGTTAGCCTCAATGCACAAGTCGAGATCGTTCATCAAAACACTATTATGTGTCTGATAAGCAAGGACCTTACTTCTAAGATCAACACAATTAAAACACTCTGAATGTGAAGATGAACAGTCAGTGTATACCTGCTCAGAAGAGTCTGTAGAAGCAGAAGAATTTGCCATCAGAGCAAATTGAGTTGAAGAGTCATCAGCTTCACCATCAGATTCTTGAGTTTCAGAATCTGTCAGACTGTCTGATTCTGAACTTGATATCTTATCATCAATCACCAAAGAATCCTCCTGACTGCTTTCTTCATCATGATCTTCAGAATACTGAATTTCTGCCACACAAGCTTTATCTTGATCTTCCTTATCAGCATTAAATCTGAAGTCCCAGTTCATCCCTTCATCTTGTTGAACCATTAAAGCTTTACTACCAGAAGATGAAGATCCAGCTGGAGAAGGAGAATCAATAGGAACTAATCTCCTTTCTGAATTGGTAGGTGCTGATTTCTGATGTTGAAATGGGTTCTTGTTCCCAGCTTTCTAAGGCTGTTTGCATTGTCTGGCAAAGTGAGCCTTATCACCACAGTTGTAGCATGTAACAGATGCCATATCAAATCCAAACTTGGACTCCTTGTTTAGATTAATATCCTTTCCAGTCCTTTTCACAAACTCCTTTGCTCTTCTAACTGCACTAGCCAATGCCCACATAATGTCAATCCTCTCCATATCATCTGGATCAATCTGAGAGTAGTCATCATTGGTCAAATATGGATTGCCGATCTGACCAGCAACTAATCCATCATATGAGCTAACCAATGTTGACAGAAGACCCGTATGCTCTTTAGCAATCTCTACTGTGACCTTGTCAAAATTCTCTGTTTTCAGACTTGCAGTAGGCTGATGATGCTCTTGTTGTGAGCTTGATGAAGAAGATGTACTGAAATGCATCTGAGTTGCAGATGGAGCTTCAGATGCTTTAGAAACAAAAGCAGTCTTCAAAGGAGCATGAGTTGTAGATTTATCAACTGTAGGAGTGGAGTAGTATAGAGAAGGATCTTGAACTTGCACAACCCTCTTGGCTTTCCACTTGTTCTCTATCTCCTGTTCCTTGAACTTCTGAATGAAATCATTGATGTCCATATGAGCCATCATCTGATTTTGCTTGAGTACTATCAAGAAGGACTCCCACTTTGGAGGTAGGGCATCTGCTAAACACTGAATCTTCTCTTGAGTTGTAGTTTTGACCTCGTGGTTGAACAACTCACTCAACAGATGATAGAACCTAGCAATCAGCTCATCAAGGGACTCATTACCCACATACATAAAGCTGTTGAACTCTTTCCTTAAAGCTTTAGACTTAATGCTCTTCAATGCATCATTCCCCTCATATCTTTGTTGCAAGGCATCCCAGAGGTATTTGGAAGATGTAAACTGTCTAAATTGATGAAAGATATCTGTAGCAATGGACTGTGACAGAATGGCATATGCTTTCTTCTCATAGTCATACAGCTTCCTTTGAGGCTCGGTCATCCTTGTAACAAGCATAGGAGTACCATCCTCGTTTAAAGGCCTCAAGTAACCTCCCTCTATCATCATCCACAGACTTGTATCCACTCCATTGATGTGGATTTCAAATCTATACTTCCAGTGAGGGTAGTCATCTAAAGTCAACAACTTAGGAGCTTTGTTTGAGTTCCCGGTTTCATTTTCTGTCAACAAGAGAGTCTGAATGCGATGGTTTTGGTTAGCCATGAGTACTAGATCCTCCATTTGATCAGAAGTAATAAGATTCAACACTTAGAAAAATTTCAGAAGTGACTGGCGAATGAACTGATATAGGGCGAATGTCGGGGGCCGAATGTCTTGAAACTGGCGAAAGGAGGCTGAGAATGACAACTGGCGAATGGGTTAGTCGAATGACCTATTCGGCGAATGGCAGATCGAATGAGTTCTTTCGCCGAATGAGTGTGGAGAATGAGGCTTATTCGTCGAATGAGAATGGCAAAGGAGCTATTCGCCGAATGAGACCTATTCGGCGAATGAGGGGCTATTCGGCTGAACTTATTCGGCCGCCAGAGTCATTCGGCGATCTGGGGTTTTCAGCAACGAAAATCGTGATAACTTGCGATTTTGACCAGATTTAAGCACCAAATTTGGTACAGAAGTTCAAGACATGATAACAAACCAATTGGGAAAGAATTAGAACAATCAAACCACAAAAACCCTTGATATTTCAATGAAATAGTAACTTGGGAAGCAAGAAAAATAGGGTTTTTGAAAGTTACGAAAATCAGGGTTTTGGGAATCTCAGATCTGTTAATTTTGAGTGGAAATCGAGTAGAATCAAGAGCCAAGGCTCTGATACCACTTTGTTGGACCGATTGGGAGCTCGGAAACAATCCGAATCCAATAGAAAACTACTCGACAGCCTCTGGAATAGTGCGGAATCCTATTCCAGGGTTTTCCAATCGAAACCAACAGAAACCGTGGTGATCCGAGGTTGTAAGAACAACGTGGAAGCAACAATCGAACACCACGGGTTGAGAATCGAACTTGGATGATCAAGAACCGCTCAAATCTTCTAGGGTTTTGACACTTGAGTCTCAGGGAAGAAGGAGGGCTCTGGAAAGTTAAAGTTGAAATGATTTGAACTTCTATATATAAGCTGTAGTCATTCGGCCGAATGAGTGGCCGAAGCAGCTCATTCGGCGAATGACTAAGCTCGAATGAGCTATCATTCGAATGAGTCATTCGGCGAATGACTCATTCTCAATCCAGACATTCGCTATAACCTTCATTCGGCGAATGACTTCATTCTAGAGTCATTTGCCGAATGAGTAACCTTCATACTCAATTCAGTTTATAATCAAATCAACTAAATAGATAAACATTAATAGACATTAAGGAATAGTAACAAACATTAAGAAATAGAAATAAAGACAACTTCCATTAATACTTTGAACATTTACATGATAAGAGTTACAAAACTGAACTAGGGACAAAAACATGTATCAACAAACTATTAATCACTTTTAAATAATAAGAGTGATAGTTAACCAATTGATATTTGTTCTCATCTTGAAGCGCATAGAGCCTAAAAGGAATCAATTGTAATCCTCACGTAATCAGATTACAATGCATCCAATTTACCTCTACCACTTAGTATTACCATAGACATAGTCGAACTGTTACTAGCAATATGACATGAGAGAAAATAAATTCCTCAGTCTACTAGTCAACAATAAGCGATGGATTAAATACAATATCATTGTCGAATGATATCACCACGTGTCGTTTATAAAACATGACTGCTCATCGCCCTGTTACCAATCATACGTTACCGGCCAATTGATGTTACGCCTAACATAGCGACCTCACTCGTCGGAGGTTTGTCAAACTTATGGTACCACTGTGCTATCGTCGGTTTAGATCCATTATATTAACTGGTAAACAATTCTGAGAAGGGACTTACAATGAAACTTGAATATATGGCACATGATTGAAATGATATAATACAGACAGTTCAATAGCAATCAATTGTATTGTGTTCATCAATGTTGTTTGTTCTCAATATTGTGTGTTCTCATTGTTGCTAATAAATTTATATAAGATCTAGTCTTATTAAACAATATTAGTTGTTGTGTGAATGATGTTGTTATCATGAAGGTACGTTATCATGTTTATAATTCTAGTTGTTCCATATAGTCACCATGTTGCCACTAAAGCGTTGTAGGAACCATTCTTACAACACTTTGTTGACTCAGGTGGTGGATACTGTTAATTGTTGTTCTTGTCATCTTACTCACCTGTGATAATCTCAATGTTTGTTCTAGTAAGAATAATTTAATGCTATAAGATAGAATCTTACAACCATATTATTCTATTGTGTTGATGATTTATGAAATTATGTTATCATATTCATCTTAGTTGTTTCTATCATACCATGATCATACAAGCATGCATACAATGATAAACAGTAATAAGTCAAGCAATATTATCTATATCAAAGCATAAGCAATATGTTAAACATAAAAATTTTAAGTAAATAAAAGTTAAGCATGTTTCTCAGCCCTGAGAGTTTTAAAATCAGTTAAGATTAGAAAAGGGGCATATGAACTCACCTTGTTGTTGAAGTGGTTGACTAAGTATAAACGAGAATGCACGCGCTCTTTGTTGTACTCGAGTTTGTTTTCATGCCCCTGTATTGATTTCACGTTGTATGTAACTTATAAGTATAAGTTTTTAAGTATGTGTTTGTGCGTGTGTTTGTGTTAGCCCTTAAAGTTGGCTAACACCCAGAAGTCTCGGTCTTTGTCGTCATTCGGCCTTGGTTTAATGGTTATAAATTCATACTAACATTAAATCAATTTAGGTTGAACTTAGTATCACCTGTTATGTGTTTTATCTTCCATTTTGTTATGACCTTGCCATGTTGTGACATCTTGAAGCTTCTTACCATTTATAAATACAATTCCCACTCGATTCAACCATCTTTGTAGTAAATCATTGAAATTTCACATGCATGTTACCCATTAATATTCCTTTTAAGTGTTTGTTCTCATCCCTAAGTATTGTGGGCCGAATGACATGCGTATGGGTCGAGTTCGGTGATCATGGGCTCTTGTTTGTTCATGGGCCGGAAAGAATCACATGGGCCGAATAAGTTTATTGGGCTAGGTTAAACAACATGGATTGGGCCAGCTAAAGCTGATCAGTGAGCGTAGGCCGCCTATATTGGGCCGGATAAGTCTATTGGTTCCAACGAATTGGGCTTGATCAATAATTGTTGCATTCAATTAAGTAGTTGGCCAGCAAACCTATTGTCACTCCCACAGGTTCGTCATGGAAAAAGGTTCGGCATCATGGGGTTTAGTGGCTCTTTGGTTCGTGAACATGAAGGGTTCGGCTATCCACTGGCTCAAGTTCGTTCCATTTAAGGTTCGGTTCATAGAAGGTTCGACCATGGAAGGGTTCGGCTAGTCTTAGGGGTTCGCATGATCAAAGATTCGTCCCTGATAGGTTCGTGGATCCAGGGTTGGTTCGGCAATAGTGGTTCGTAGCCCAAAGGTTCGGCTGATCGGGGTTCGCCACCATAGGTTCGCCGTGCATGATGTGAGGTTCGTGATGATGGTTCGTCGCAGCAAGAAGGTTCGGCTTAGGGATGAAGGTTCGGCTGCTTACAGGCTGGTCCAGCATGGTTCGGCCAGCCCTCCATTCGCGATCCTGCAACTGATTAGCCTTATCATCGAACTTCAAATCTGTTGCACAACTATACCCAAGGTAGTGTTAAATGCAATTGAGTTCTCGAGAGTGTTGGGTTCTAAGGAGATAGTTTATAACCGGTTAAGTGTGTGTGTCGAACAAGGTTGTACAAAACCCACATTTTTGACATGTTCAAGCTTAAATACCTTGATTTCGGCCGGTCAACTCTTCAGATTTGTTGTACTTTCTTGTAGAGCAGTTTGTAGCTACGCGTGGACACCAAGAATGCTTGATTTCACCAAAAAATGAATTAGATGTGAAGATTTGAAGATGAAAACTTTAGAGAGAGTGTGTGTGTTTAGAGAGAGAGAGAGAGGAGGTGGATTAAATGAGAAAGGAACGTCATTTAGGCTTTATATACCCGAGGGTATTCGGGTTCGTTTCGGTTGCTCGTTTCGCGTCTCCGTTGTGTTTCCGGATCGTTACGCGAATTTTACGAATTTTAAATAAAAAGGACTTTATTTTTAAGTTTTAAAGATGGTTATTCCTAGTAAATGTTTTATAATTATTTTTTCTTATTTTATTTTCGTTCGTATCGTCTTTCGTTTTCGTTTCGTCAGAACGCGTCACCTTCGCGCATATTCGTTCGAATCGTCACCCGAACGAACACGACGTTGGTTTGGTTTTCTGACTTTTGTTTTGTACTTTTCAGTCACTGTTTCAGAACGTTAAACTCACAGATATGTTTGTGTGAATCGTCACCCACGCAAACACACTGTCAGTTCGCTATTCTGAGACAACACTGCAATTATGTTTGAACTGTGTTTCCTCATTGGCAGACTCAACTAAACATCCTGTTTTCACGTTGTTTTCATACTGATTTATCGGCCATCTGATTCCTGTCATCTATGGATATCAGATCGCAACCAACATGTTTTTGTTGTTTACTTGCACACTGTTGTTTCTCTTGATTCGTTGTATTAATTGTACTTAGGTTTTCACTTAAATACCTACAACCATTGTTTATCGTGAGTTGTTGTACTTACGGTAGTTAAGTTTTCACTTAAATACGTACAACTGTTTCTTGTTTTCTGAATTCTGTTATCATACACACTGTTCATACGTTGTATTTATACACAATAAATAGTGAAAGTACACATACCATACGGACTTGCCGGACGATCAGGTTCTGGATGTCACAATTATGTGGTTTGGTATGTGGTGGGCTGGCTGCTGGGCATACTGAATTGGATAGTATAGGTGGTTATTGGTGAGGTTGACGTTGTCATCTGGTCAGGTTTGTACAAATTCATTTTTTTTTAAACAAAACTTTACGAAGTCACCAACCATGTGTTGACTTGATCTTTTTGCATGACTTCTTAGGTGACGAACATGTCTAACTAAGAAGTTTGTGCTTTTAACTACGATGCCCAGATAGAGGACCTAGTATTTTGGACGTGCATATTTTTGAACATTATCATACATATTATTTTGTATATCTTGTGCACATGCAAGATAGAAAAATTATGACGCTGATAGTAGATTTCCATTTAGTATTTTCTCATTATATATCATGCGCGATGTAAACAATCTTATCATCACGATTATCATCTCCGATATCGTGCCCCGGTACCATTCTGCCCGATGGGACACACGATCCGGCCCGCCGGCTTGGGGTGTGACATCAAATCCTTCAGCTCACCTAAAGTTCCTTTCCTCATACTTATGCAATGTTGAAGTACATGTGCAAGAAACTTGTATTGTAGAGGCATCTTCCCCTTCTTGATGGAATATTCACTATAGACTCCAAAACACTTAATCCATATGAAACATCGTTTGATACACCTCTAAGTAATCAGTGTCATTCCTTCAGGTTCTCCACCAAACTATAAAACTCTCCACACATCAGCTTCACTTATTCTGATCACTTGTCCCAGCACACTTGCTTCAATCACAAACACATCATCTACTGTAATTAATCTAGCAGATTCCCAGAAACTCTGAATGTGAGACCTATAAATGTGAAAAGAGTTGGATATAGCATAATAGATCCTCAATCTTCTCAGAAACTCTATCATTGGTCTGAACTCTTTACCATTCTTGGTAGTAGGATCCATATAAGCACAATGATTGGGTTTATCACCGAATTCTAGATTTGCCATATCTACAATTAAAACAATAAAAAATCAGAAACAAAACTTTAATTGAAAAATCAAAATTTTAAAAAAAAATTCTAAGTCCTAAGTCCAGCAAACCTCCCATGTGCCAAACCTTTTCTTATGAACGAACCTAAGACATAGACAAAGCTATTTTATGTTCACGAAGCTCACAATCAAACGAACCTACAATTCAGATGCAAACCTTTAGGTGAACCGAACCTTTGACCATCAAAGGCTCGGTCATTGATTTAGAAAAGGTTTGGCCCGAAACTTTTTAAATCAAACGAACCTGTACATTTAAATGAACATGTTTGAAATCCCGTTCAAAATTCAAATTTAAAAATTAGACCAAAATAATCACATCCATAGGTTCGCTATTAGTCGATTAACAACTTTAATAAAAACATTTTTCATTAACCTTTGATTTAAACAGATTTGTTCAACAATTTTTGTGTTCGACTAACTGAACTAAGAACTTAGATTTCTACAAATCTAGCCGTTCAGAAATCAATTTATCTACATTTTCAGAATCACAACAACAATACGAATCTAATGATCTATGGCAATCCCACTAATAATCATAAAATCGAAAAAAATTAAAATCAACACTCTGAGGTTCGTTTCTGAGACAAAATAGTTAAAGTGACAAAGCTGTTCCACGAACCTTTGAATTTATACCTTTTCAAGTTTCATAGGAACTTGTGAAACAAACCTTTAAACGAACCTGTAATCAAACGTTGTTTGACGAGCCTGTTATCAAACCAATTAAACGAACCTCCTATACAAACTACTGGACGAACCTCCCAACAAATCTGCTGGACAAACCTCTCACCAAACATTCTCAATGAACATTTCACCAACCCTACCATAGGTTCGTTTCAACAATTACACACAGTTTTACAATTCATTTGACTTCTAACCTTTTCAGATTTAATAAAAATTTTCAAAAAAAACAAAATTTGATGTTTCAGAGTTAAAAACAAGTAATCAATAATTATTGATTCAACGTCAGATATATAAAAATCTTTTTGGATTTTAAAATTTTATATTAAAACACACCAAAAATTTAATTCTGTAATAAAACTGAAATGAAACGTGAAAATGAATGAAACAAACACGTATTTTTGGTGAGAATGATCCAGACATGAGATCATATTGCATTACAATCATCTGCACAAACTGATTGAGTTAATGAATATGTTAATTAGCAAATCACAATTCAAAGATGATTGTTAGTATATGAGTCAAATTTAAATTTAATTACTTAATTAATATATCAAATGAAATCAAAACAATCAAATACTTTATGTTCCTCATTTACTTGAACACATCCTCGTTTTGTGAATAATTAACCAAACAATAATGTTCTTGAAACAATTTAATTCAAATATCTTAAAATGTATAACAATTTGAAGTTGTTCAATATCTTAAAATCAAGGTTGATACTTTCGTATGCTCAGATGATTCAGATAATGAACTAAACAATAATTTAAGATTAAGATTTTAACAATCAGATCGATATTTTCATATACGCGGAAATTGTCCAAATCTTAATCAAACCAAGAAAACAAATTTGAATTGTTTAAAGCTATAACAATCAGGTCGGTACATAAGTATACGTAGAGAAAGTTTCAGCTTTAAACGAAAATAAACGAAAAACAAATTTAGAATTTGTTTTAAAACTGAACACATGATCAACACAAGAAATTAAGTAATTTTAATTCAAGAAACACATTGTAAGATTAAAAATTACGCTTTATGGACAAAGCTAAGCACTGTATCCTAAGCAACTGTCTCTCACAAAGTGTAATCATAATTTTGACAAATGTTATCTCAACTAAGTTATAAACCTACCAACATATCATACTAAGTAATTGTAAATGCTCTTTATGTTTATGTCACACCCCTGCGCCGCGTGCGGAATCCACGGCGCGGTGACGTATGATCAGTTGAATCATGCACAAGTATTGAATAAGAACAACCACAATGGATTACTAAGTTGCATAATGTTTAGACAATTGTTTAGTTACAGACAATCTATCTACCAAAAGAAAGACAACTACAGACCCAAAATATAGTTACAAAATAAGACTCCAAACAAGACAATTAAACATTTAGGATTTAGTGTGTTTCTAATCCATCCTAGCATGTTTCTTCATCTTGTTCTATCTTAGAATGGTCTCCTTAGTTGTCCCTGAGATTGTCTTAAACCTGATTTCCTGAAACACGTGAAAAGTAACTGTCAACTACAGACGTAGTTGGTGAGAACAATAGGTTTAAACATTTGTAAACATGAGTTATATGATATAAGACATAGGTAAGTTAAAGCATCATAAGATTCACACGGATGAGCTGTAACCCAAACTAACATCAAGTAAGAAAATGAGTGTAAACAGTCCAATCACTGTTCGCACGAAAGCCAATAATATCAAGTCCCAAACCACGTTTGGAGTTAGATAATACGTCAGCAGTTTTGATAACCATATGACACCAGACCTGTAGTTGGCTTTTAAAAGCAAATTTAAAAGCCAACTCCATCCTGGATAAGAAAACAATGACACCAGACCTGCAGTTAGCTTTTAAAACAAATTTAAAAGCTAACTCCATCCTGGATAAGAAACAATGTGTCCGCTTTCCCTTGTTGTGATCACCCAGTACTAACGCTAATGAATATGATACTTGATAGGTTTATAAGTTTGTTTACAACAATGGACACCATGTTTATGAATCTTACTTTAACCGGATGTGTTAATGTCTTATTGAAAACCTGGATTTAACTCCACGAGTTGAATCCTTTGTTTATGTAACATGAAAATGAATCCCTTGATTTGATTACCATAATGTGAACCATATGATTTGAATACCATGAAATGAACCATTTGATTTGAATACCACAAAATGAACCACTTGATTTGAATACCATGATATAGTGACCTTGTGTAACAACAAGGTTTTTAACAAAAGAAAGAGTTTATGAAATCATTTATTTAAAAATGTTTATCCTTTAAAAGAACATTTGAGTAAAACTGTTATAAAACATTTCAAGAAAACGTTATAAAATCCTTTTTAGTAATAAGGGTTTAATAGTGAATAATTCATTTAAAACAGTTGACAATTTCCTTAAACAGTTGAAGAATCACTTGGATTCATAAGATAAACCTGTAATGTTTATGAATACACATAAACTGTGCAATGAAACAAGATTAAAATAGCGGTTTTGATCACGTGTTCCACCCCAAAACAGTTATAAAACAGTAAAAGAGGGGCTAAAGTTCTCACCTGTCTGCAGTAGACTCTGAACTAAAACAGATAGCAAGTAGCAAACAGGACTTCTAATTGTTTCCTATAACATTGTAATCATACATAAGATATAGGATTTATAGTTGTATAGACTTTGATTCATTGATTGACTTGTGTTCACTTGAACTTGTTTAACTTGATTACTTGATTGATCATGGGTTCAAGAAACTTGTGTAATGATCTTTTGTACAACAACATGCTTGCTTCACATTTGTTTAAGTGTTTGATAAACCATTTGATAACATGAGTTGTGAAAAGCTGTTCTAATGTTTAAGTCTTTGTGTTGTGAATTAATTCCATGAACGGTTAAGTTACACTTAAACCATTAATGATTAATTCGCAATTGTCAAGTTATGATTCAATAATACGCTTTGAACCTATGTAACCACAATGGTTCTTGAATCAAGTCCATGTGCCACTTAGGTTCACGATGGGCCAAATGAATGTGGTGTTAGGCCCAATGGATGTGATGTTGGTCCAACCACATGTATATGGGCCATGTAAGGTTCTAAGCGATATTAGGCCAATTAGAGATCAACATGAGTCATTATAACACAATTGGGCTTTGTTTAATCCATGGGTCAAGTTGCTAATGGAATTGGGCCACATAGAGTTGTATTGGGCCGAAAGGTGTGTGAGTTGCAAATCTTGAGCAGCGAACCTTCTATGGTTCTAGCCTAAGGTTCGCCAATGATCAAAGGTTCGTGAACAGGGAGGCCACATGTAGGTTCGCCAGGGTTCGGCCTTGACAGCCCTGAGGTTCGGCAGTCTTTCATCTACTCAAGGTTCGTCTAAGTGCTTGGCGAACTAGACAAGGTTCGTTCTGCATGCATGAGGGTTCGGCTAATGTTCCTGTCCAAGGGTTCGCTGCATAGCTAAGGATTCGGCTAAGTTGGTTCGCCTACATGCTCCACGAACCATGCAACGGTTCGGCAGTAGAAGGTTCGGCATGCATGGGTTCGTCTAGGGTTCGCCAAACTATATGGTTCGTGTATTTCTTAAGGCTCGTCTGCATGAAGGTTCGTCTGGTGATTACTGCTTCTAGAAGGTTCGTTGGAACCTCAGCGAACCATGCCAAGGTTCGCCCTAAAGGTTCGCCCGATCTAGGGTTCGGCTAAAGGCTCGCCGGAGCTGAACAAGGTTCGGCCGTAGGTCTCCTTGTCGAACCTGTCATCTGCATCATCTTCATCATCTAAGACATGGTTCTGGGCCTTGATCTAAGTGAATATAACATCAGAAAGGGTTGCTAATGGTGCGAAAACAGAATGGTGATGTTTTAACCGGTGGTTCGTCGGGTTTGATCACAAACACAAATACAAACATGAAAACCCTCTTTTTCCAGATTTTCAACCGATCATACCTCGTTTTTGGCTGGACAAATCCGTGGTTTTCTTGTACTTTCGTGTAGAGAACGTTGAGAGCTTCGCGTGGACACCAAGAACACCGAATTCCGTCAAGAAACGAGTGAGATACGAACGATTAAAGTTTGGTTTTCTAGAGAGAGAGAGGGTTTGCGAAAATTTGTAGAGAGAGGGAGGGTTTGGCTGCCAAAAATGAAAGGAAAAGGTTTGTTCAAGGCTTTTATAGCCCGTAGGGTATTCGGGTCCGTTTCGGTCGCCCGGTTCGCGTTTCCGGAACGTAACGCGTATTTTACGCGACTTAAAAATAAAAGAGTTGTTAAACTCATTAAAATGATGAGTTTCAAAATTGTAAAAGTATAAAATAATTAATATAATTATTTTTACTCTTCGTGTGTTGTCGGACCGTTAAACATTCACAATTACGTGTATACCCGCAATCGCGTACGTTTTCCGATCGTATTAATTATTTAAAGTCGTTTAATCGTAATTATAAGTTCAACATTCGTACGATTATGGATCGTCACCCATAACTATACTCAGTCTCGCTTACAGATTACGATCTTTGTTGAATTAATTAAATGTCATAATATTCGTCTCGACACTACGCACTAACACTAACCTGTTACACCGAACGCAGTATATATATAGGGCTCACTCTCGCTGCCCACCACTGTTTCGATATAACAAGTTACTGTTCTTGCCTAGTGAAATCGACTGTAAATAAATAATACATACTTGTTTATGAACACTATGATCCTGTAACACACAAGCACACATTATGAACATACGAATCACATTGATGAACTGAAGCATGAAAAGACACTGTTCTAACACTGTTTACAACCACTACGACTAAATGCACAAATGTTACAGTCTCCCCTAGTTAAGGGAATTTCGTCCCGAAATTAACTAGCCGAAGATACTGTAAAAAGATGAGGGTACTTAAGCTTCATCTGGTCTTCACGTTCCCAGGTGAACTCAGCACCGCGTTTGCCCTCCCATCGCACTTTCACGATCGGGATACGGCTGCGTTTAAGTTTCTTGACCCCATGATCCATGATCTCAACTGGACGTTCTATGAATTGCATGTTATTCTGAATCTGTATGTCTTCCAGTGGAATCTGAACATCATGATCCGCCAAGCATTTCTTAAGATTTGATACATGAAAAGTATCATGAACATTGCTTAGCTCCACTGGAAGTTTGAGTTTGTAGGCTACGGGACCAATCCGTTCCAGGATCTCAAAAGGTCCAACGTACCTTGGTGCAAGTTTCCCTTTCTTCCCGAATCGGACAACGCCTTTCCAGGGAGAAACTTTGAGTAAGACTCGGTCACCAACTTGAAACTCAAGCGGTTTCCGACGACGATCAGCATAACTCTTCTGCCGATCTTGTGCGGCCTTAAGCCGTGACTGAATGATTGTGATTTTGTCTGATGTTTCCTGAATGAGTTCTGGTCCTACGACCTGTGAGTCACCAATCTCGGTCCAACAGACCGGTGATCGGCACTTTCTACCATATAAAGCTTCGAATGGTGCACATTGAATGCTCGTATGATAGCTATTGTTATATGAAAACTCAATGAGTGGGAGATGAGTGTCCCAACTTCCACCGAAGTCAATGACACAAGAGCGAAGCATGTCCTCAAGTGTTTGGATAGTCCTTTCGCTTTGGCCGTCGGTTTGGGGATGATATGCCGTGCTAAGATTAACACGCGTTCCCAAAGCCTTTTGCAATGATTGCCAAAAGCGAGAAGTGAAACGACTATCACGATCAGATATGATTGATGTTGGGGTACCATGACGTGCAATGATCTCGTTGATGTACAGAGTGGATAGCTTCTCCATCTTGTAATCCTCTCGGATCGGGAGAAAATGAGCAGATTTGGTGAGTCGATCAACGATCACCCAAATCGAATCGAAACCTCGCGGAGTTCTCGGCAACTTTGTTATGAAATCCTTGGAAATTTGCTCCCATTTCCATTGAGGAATTTCAGGTTGCTGTAGAAGTCCCGAAGGTTTTTGATGTTCTGCTTTGACCTTTGAACATGTAAGACATTTTCCCACGTACAGTGCTATGTCTTTCTTCATTCCCGGCCACCAGTAAGATGTCCTCAAGTCTTGATACGTCTTGTCGGCTCCAGGATGAACTGAGTATCACGACTTATGAGCCTCATCACAGATGAGTGTGCGCAATTCTTCAGACTTTGGAACCCAAATGCGGCCGTTGAGATATAACACCCCATCAGCTCGAGGTTCTAGTTTCTTCTCAATACCACAGTCCAAGTCTGTTTTGAGTTGATTGTTTGTTACTACTTGTTGTTGTGCAATACGAATCAAGTCTTTCAAGTTTGGCTGTGTGTTGATCTCCATGGCTCTTACACGAATCGGTTTGACTGGTTCGTTGCGACTAAGAGCATCCGCCACCACGTTGGCTTTACCCGGATGGTAACGAATCTCGCAGTCGTAATCAGTTAGAAGCTCAACCCAACGCCGTTGTCTCATGTTGAGTTCTTTCTGATTTAGAATGTGTTGTAGGCTCTTGTGGTCTGTATAGATTACACATTTAGTACCATACAGGTAGTGTCTCCAAATCTTCAATGCAAAGACCACAGCCCCTAACTCAAGGTCATGAGTAGTGTAATTCTTCTCGTGAACCTTAAGTTGTCTTGAAGCATAAGCAATGACCTTGTCCCGTTGCATAAGTACACAACCAAGACCAAGGTTTGAAGCATCACAGTAGACAATGAAATCATCACTGCCTTCTGGAAGACTAAGGATAGGGGAATTGCATAACTTCTGTTTAAGAAGTTGAAATGCATCTTCCTGTTTCTGTCCCCATATAAACACTTGACTTTTCTGAGTTAATGTGGTAAGTGGCAAGGCTATCTTAGAGAAGTTTGCAATGAATCTTCTGTAATAACCTGCCAAACCCAGAAATGAACGAATCTCTGTTGGAGTAGATGGGGTAGTCCAGTTCTTAATCGCCTCAATCTTCGCCGGATCTACATGTATCCCATCCTTGTTTATGACATGTCCTAAGAAGTGAACCTCCTTTAGCCAAAATTCGCATTTTGAGAATTTAGCATATAGTCGTTCAGTTCTTAGTAATTCTAAGACCTTCCTCAAATGATCCTCATGTTCTTGTTCTGACTTGGAATAAATCAGTATATCATCAATGAAGACAATAACAAACTGATCCAAGTGTGGCCTGCAGACTCGATTCATCAAGTCCATGAACACTGCGGGTGCATTGGTCAGCCCAAATGGCATAACCACAAACTCATAGTGTCCATACCGAGTCCTAAATGCAGTCTTTGGTATATCCTCATCATTTACTCTCAACTGATGATACCCAGATCGTAAATCAATCTTAGAAAAGCAAGTTGCTCCCTGTAATTGATCAAACAGATCATCGATCCTGGGCAGAGGATATCTATTCTTGATTGTCAACTTGTTCAACTCACGATAATCGATACACATGCGAAATGAACCGTCTTTCTTCTTGACAAATAGAACCGGAGCTCCCCATGGAGAGAAACTCGGTCTAATGAAACCTTTGTCTAGAAGTTCCTGAAGCTGACTAGACAGTTCCTGCATCTCAGATGGTGCTAATCGATACGGTGATTTCGCCACTGGGTTTGCTCCAGGGACGAGATCAATTCTAAACGCCACTTGTCGGACTGGTGGTAGTACAGGCAAGTCTTCTGGAAATACATCTGGATAATCTTTGATAACTGGTACATCTCCAACTGCTTTCTTTTCAGGTTTCTTTTCCACCACGTGAGCTAGGAAAGCATAATATTTCTTCTTCAAGTACTTCCTCGCCTTGATGCACGATACAATCTTCAATCCGCGGCATGGTTTCTCGCCGTAGACTATCATGGTTTCGCCGGACGGTAAGGGGATTCGGATAAGTTTCTCCGAGCATACGATTTCAGCATTGTTTTTGGATAACCAATCCATTCCTACTACAATTTCGAAGCTTCCGAGAGTCATAGGAATGAGATCGATGGAAAAGAGATGGTCGTTTAATCTTAATTCACAAGCATGAATTATGGAATCTACAACTATGGTCTTACCATTCGCTACTTCTACAGTATAAGGAGCAGTAAGTGTGGATAGTTGCATATTAAGCAAAGAAGCAGTATGAGTAGAGATAAAACTTTTATCGGCACCAGTATCAAATATGATAGGAACATAATGATCATTGATAAGAAATGTACCCGTGATGACTGCCGGCTCTTCACGCGCTTCAGCAGTTCCAATAACAAAAGCACGAGCAGCAGCAGTATTGTTGTTGAGTTTTGGACACTGATTTCTGAAGTGTCCCTCTGCCCCACAACTATAGCAAGCTCTTCCACCTGTAGTAGCAGTGGTGGTGGTAGCAGTTGTGGCAGCAGCAAGATGTGCAGATCGGCATGTAGCTGCCAAGTGTCCCATACACCCACACTTGAGACACTTTCTGCATGCAATAGTGGGTAGATGATGGTATTGGCATTTGGTGCAGAGTGGCAATGGACCAGTATAAGGCTTTCTGACTGTGGAAGATTGTGGCATAGCAGTAATGGGTGTGGCATGAGTGGGAGTAACTGCAGTCAGGGCTGCAAAGTTCTTGATTGTCTTTTGCTTCTTCCTCTTTTGATGATGCTGTTCAGGCTTTTTGCCTTCATCAGTCTGTGCTCTTTTGAATCCCTTTCGGGTGAGCACCCCAGATTTCACATATTCTTCAGTGAGTGAAGCACCAAGTTGAATTGCTGCTTCCAAAGTAGTGGGGTTGTTCCCTATGACAGTCCCTCTGACCACCAAAGGCAACCCTTCAATGTATTTCTCTATCCTGCGGGATAGAGGAGTAACCAAATGGGGTACCAGAATGCACAACTCATGGAATCGAGTTGTATACTTTGTGTTCTCTCCACTATCTTGCACCAGATTCCACATCTCCACCTCCAGTTTCTTCAGTTCATGACGTGGACAAAACTTTTCCACAAGTAAGTTCTTGAATCCGTCCCATGGTAAAGCTAGAGCAACTTCACGTCCTCTGGTGTTCTTCTCAGAATTCCACCAGGTGAGCGCGCCTTTGTGAAAAGCGCTTGAGGCCATCTTGACCTTCAGATTCTCAGGACATCCAGTGAAGTCGAGAATGTCTTCAATGCTTTCCAGCCATTGCAGTAGGCCGGTAGCTCCTTCAGTACCAGAGTACTTGGGAGGCTTTGCATCATTGAACTGCTTGAATGTGAAGTTAGCAGTTCCAGTGTGATTAGTGTTGGAATTGTTCGCTGAGTCACTGGTACTCCCCCGCAGATTTTGGGTGATATCAGTGACCATGCCCGGGATCACATCCCGCATATGAACAGCGATAGCTCGAGCAATCTTGTTGATCTCATCGTCGTTGCCACTTGTTGAACCCCCTCCGTTAGGATCACGTCGGGGAGGCATTCTACGAATAGAAGCCACAAGTGGGTCAGTAATGAGAAAGGATACAATTGAATTTTCATGATAAGGTCAGTAATATATCCATACTACTAGTATTATCATTCAATTGTAATATGATCCAGTACACGTATAAGTTATCAACTTATTTGCATACTTATCATGTGAATATGTACGATGTTCCATGATCTCTCCACCAAACCTACACACTGACACTTTCCCGATATACCGAAAATAGCTTATATATAGGGCTCACTCTCGCTGCCCACCACCGTTTCGGTATACCACGATCATGCCCTTGCTAGCATTTGGCATCACGTTTGTACTGATTTGCAAGTGCGTTCCATTGATTAAGAATCCCCTGATCTTTGATCAACTTGAACTATGATTGATTCCATGATTGAACTATGATTATGTTATGCGTGCACTTTCTAACAATCGTTAACATGTAGAACTAAATCATACGTGTGCTCTACACTTCCCCGTTAATCTATGTTAGTAAGTACCAATGATGTAATCACTTAAGAATTTCACTTAAGGTTTACATTGAAGGAATGTTCACAACTTGAGTGATTCACCATAATGTCTGGTTCATCCAAGTTTGAATTCCAATATGATTTGATTCACCAATGATTGTTTCCCAAATGTTTGTATCCCATGTGTTTGACTAATGATCCATGTGTCCAGTTGATCCCGAATCCTCACTCCAAATACAAACGCCGGATTCCCCCTAACATACTGAAATAAGCTTATATATAGGGTAAGCTCTCACCGACCCACCACTTACCTCAACACATCAGCGTTAATCCGTCGTCTATATTTGGGGCTAAGATTCCAACTATTGATTGATTACGATTGTTTCATGATTTCTCTTGTTCTGTGACTATGATTATGATTATGTAAACCGTGGTTCTTAATTTACTTTGAAATTAAAACCTTAGGTTTCTGTATATGTGTCCTAGGTTAATTAACCTAGGTTCTCAATACCTACAGTATCGAGTATAATGATCTCTTGTGAGAACTTCAACTAAAGAATACTGTTACACAGATTCTAAGTTATAAAGTTCCTATGATAATGAACACCTGATAATGATAACAATGATAACAATGACAAGGATTTCAAATCAAGATTCTAAATTAATAGTTCTTGACCTTTGAATTCCTATAATGAGCATGACAAGGATTTCAAATCAAGACTCTAAATTAATAGATCTTGACATTTGAATTCCTATAATGAATATGACAAGGATTTCAAACCAAGACTCTAAATTAATAGATCTTGACATTTGAATTCCTATAATGAATATGACAAGGATTTCAAACCAAGACTCTAAATTAATAGATCTTGACATTTGAATTCCTATAATGAATATGACAAGGACTTTAGATCAAAGATACCAATCTTTGCCTCTAAATCCCATAATGAATATGACAAGAAATTCATATCAAAGATACTGAAACTACAGATCTTTGCCTCTGAATTTCTATAATGATCTCTGTGTGAGAATTTCAGATCAAGGATACTAAGAATACAGATCCTTGCCTCTAAAATCCTTAATGCATATGTGTGAGAATTTAATTCGGTTTCTAAAATTATAGAATTCCGATTCAAATTCCTTGACTCGATATCTAATCTTAGTAAAATGTCCTAAGATCTTTCAAGCTTAATGTAGACTTAATGCTTACTTAAGTTACTTAGATCCTAAGTATCCTCAAGCCTATAGCACTTAGTCCTATTGGGTAGCTTAGGTTATAGTCTAGGTCATTAAACATTGGGTTTTTTTTCCTAGTTCTCTACAACCTTGGCTCTGATACCAACCTGTCACACCCCTGCGCCGCGTGCGGAATCCACGGCGCGGTGACGTATGATCAGTTGAATCATGCACAAGTATTGAATAAGAACAACCACAATGGATTACTAAGTTGCATAATGTTTAGACAATTGTTTAGTTACAGACAATCTATCTACCAAAAGAAAGACAACTACAGACCCAAAATATAGTTACAAAATAAGACTCCAAACAAGACAATTAAACATTTAGGATTTAGTGTGTTTCTAATCCATCCTAGCATGTTTCTTCATCTTGTTCTATCTTAGAATGGTCTCCTTAGTTGTCCCTGAGATTGTCTTAAACCTGATTTCCTGAAACACGTGAAAAGTAACTGTCAACTACAGACGTAGTTGGTGAGAACAATAGGTTTAAACATTTGTAAACATGAGTTATATGATATAAGACATAGGTAAGTTAAAGCATCATAAGATTCACACGGATGAGCTGTAACCCAAACTAACATCAAGTAAGAAAATGAGTGTAAACAGTCCAATCACTGTTCGCACGAAAGCCAATAATATCAAGTCCCAAACCACGTTTGGAGTTAGATAATACGTCAGCAGTTTTGATAACCATATGACACCAGACCTGCAGTTGGCTTTTAAAAGCAAATTTAAAAGCCAACTCCATCCTGGATAAGAAAACAATGACACCAGACCTGCAGTTAGCTTTTAAAACAAATTTAAAAGCTAACTCCATCCTGGATAAGAAACAATGTGTCCGCTTTCCCTTGTTGTGATCACCCAGTACTAACGCTAATGAATATGATACTTGATGGGTTTATAAGTTTGTTTACAACAATGGACACCATGTTTATGAATCTTACTTTCACCGGATGTGTTAATGTCTTATTGAAAACCTGGATTTAACTCCACGAGTTGAATCCTTTGTTTATGTAACATGAAAATGAATCCCTTGATTTGATTACCATAATGTGAACCATATGATTTGAATACCATGAAATGAACCATTTGATTTGAATACCACAAAATGAACCACTTGATTTGAATACCATGATATAGTGACCTTGTGTAACAACAAGGTTTTTAACAAAAGAAAGAGTTTATGAAATCATTTATTTAAAAATGTTTATCCTTTAAAAGAACATTTGTGTAAAACTGTTATAAAACATTTCAAGAAAACATTATAAAATCCTTTTTAGTAATAAGGGTTTAATAGTGAATAATTCATTTAAAACAGTTGACAATTTCCTTAAACAGTTGAAGAATCACTTGGATTCATAAGATAAACCTGTAATGTTTATGAATACACATAAACTGTGCAATGAAACAAGATTGAAATAGCGGTTTTGATCACGTGTTCCACCCCAAAACAGTTATAAAACAGTAAAAGAGGGGCTAAAGTTCTCACCTGTCTGCAGTAGACTCTGAACTAAAACAGATAGCAAGTAGCAAACAGGACTTCTAATTGTTTCCTATAACATTGTAATCATACATAAGATATAGGATTTATAGTTGTATAGACTTTGATTCATTGATTGACTTGTGTTCACTTGAACTTGTTTAACTTGATTACTTGATTGATCATGGGTTCAAGAAACTTGTGTAATGATCTTTTGTACAACAACATGCTTGCTTCACATTTGTTTAAGTGTTTGATAAACCATTTGATAACATGAGTTGTGAAAAGCTGTTCTAATGTTTAAGTCTTTGTGTTGTGAATTAATTCCATGAACGGTTAAGTTACACTTAAACCATTAATGATTAATTCGAAATTGTCAAGTTATGATTCAATAATACGCTTTGAACCTATGTAACCACAATGGTTCTTGAATCAAGTCCATGTGCCACTTAGGTTCACGATGGGCCAAATGAATGTGGTGTTAGGCCCAATGGATGTGATGTTGGTCCAACCACATGTATATGGGCCATGTAAGGTTCTAAGCGATATTAGGCCAATTAGAGATCAACATGAGTCATTATAACACAATTGGGCTTTGTTTAATCCATGGGTCAAGTTGCTAATGGAATTGGGTCACATAGAGTTGTATTGGGCCGAAAGGTGTGTGAGTTGCAAATCTTGAGCAGCGAACCTTCTATGGTTCTAGCCTAAGGTTCGCCAATGATCAAAGGTTCGTGAACATGGAGGCCACATGTAGGTTCGCCAGGGTTCGGCCTTGACAGCCCTGAGGTTCGGCAGTCTTTCATCTACTCAAGGTTCGTCTAAGTGCTTGGCGAACTAGACAAGGTTCGTTCTGCATGCATGAGGGTTCGGCTAATGTTCCTGTCCAAGGGTTCGCTGCATAGCTAAGGATTCGGCTAAGTTGGTTCGCCTACATGCTCCACGAACCATGCAACGGTTCGGCAGTAGAAGGTTCGGCATGCATGGGTTCGTCTAGGGTTCGCCAAACTATATGGTTCGTGTATTTCTTAAGGCTCGTCTGCATGAAAGTTCGTCTGGTGATTACTGCTTCTAGAAGGTTCGTTGGAACCTCATCGAACCATGCCAAGGTTCGCCCTAAAGGTTCGCACGATCTAGGGTTCGGCTAAAGGCTCGCCGGAGCTGAACAAGGTTCGGCCGTAGGTCTCCTTGTCGAACCTGTCATCTGCATCATCTTCATCATCTAAGACATGGTTCTGGGCCTTGATCTAAGTGAATATAACATCAGAAAGGGTTGCTAATGGTGCGAAAACAGAATGGTGATGTTTTAACCGGTGGTTCGTCGGGTTTGATCACAAACACAAATACAAACATGAAAACCCTCTTTTTCCAGATTTTCAACCGATCATACCTCCTTTTTGGCTGGACAAATCCGTGGTTTTCTTGTACTTTCGTGTAGAGAACGTTGAGAGCTTCGCGTGGACACCAAGAACACCGAATTCCGTCAAGAAACGAGTGAGATACGAACGATTAAAGTTTGGTTTTCTAGAGAGAGAGGGTTTGCGAAAATTTGTAGAGAGAGGGAGGGTTTGGCTGCCAAAAATGAAAGGAAAAGGTTTGTTCAAGGCTTTTATAGCCCGTAGGGTATTCGGGTCCGTTTCGGTCGCCCGGTTCGCGTTTCCGGAACGTAACGCGTATTTTACGCGACTTAAAAATAAAAGAGTTGTTAAACTCATTAAAATGATGAGTTTCAAAATTGTAAAAGTATAAAACAATTAATATAATTATTTTTACTCTTCGTGTGTTGTCGGACCGTTAAACATTCACAATTACGTGTATACCCGCAATCGCGTACGTTTTCCGATCGTATTAATTATTTAAAGTCGTTTAATCGTAATTATAAGTTCAACATTCGTACGATTATGGATCGTCACCCATAACTATACTCAGTCTCGCTTACAGATTACGATCTTTGTTGAATTAATTAAATGTCATAATATTCGTCTCGACGCTACGCACTAACACTAACCTGTTACACCGAACGCAGTATATATATAGGGCTCACTCTCGCTGCCCACCACTGTTTCGATATAACAAGTTATTGTTCTTGCCTAGTGAAATCGACTGTAAATAAATAATACATACTTGTTTATGAACACTATGATCCTGTAACACACAAGCACACATTATGAACATACGAATCACATTGATGAACTGAACCATGAAAAGACACTGTTCTAACACTGTTTACAACCACTACGACTAAATGCACAAATGTTACAGTTTAAGATCTAGTATGATACAGATGTGCTTCTGATTGCTACAATGTACTATCATTTCTCACTAGGTCTAATCAATTTCTCAAAATTTTTAATTTTTTGTATTTTTTTTACATTTTATATTGCTTTTGTGTTTTTGAATTTTCAAATGTTTTTTGATTTTTCAACTTTTCTACCCCTAAAATCTAAAACACAAACCAAACCAAATAAAAAATTAAAAATAAAGAAAAGAAAAAAAATAACTGATGTCAATTCAATAAAAATTGATTATAAAGGAATTTGTTGTGATATGACCTCACCCATGACCCGAATTCCATTTAGTTTGAGTAAATACTCAAAACAAGTTTTATCAAAAAGCCTTGCTGAGAAGATATGCACGTTGCTCATTTGTGTGTATCATCACCACATCAATAAGTTTCTTTTCATAACAATCGCGTATGAAATGAAACCGAATATCAACGTGTTTTGAACGCGAATGATACACTGGATTTTTAGTAATAACAATTGCAGCCTGATTATCAACATGTATTAGGGTATTAAGATAATTCAAACCATGATCTCTCATTTGTTGTTGTATCCACAAAATTTGTGAACAAAAACTGCAGTAGCGACATACTCAGCTTCACAAGTTGAAGTAGCCACAGAAGTTTGCCTTTTATATTGCCAAGAAACCAGTCTTTCCCTCAAAAATTGTGCACCACCAGTTGTGGACTATGCATTTGTCTTACATCCTCCCTAATGGGATTCACTGTAGGCATTGAAGGAAAATTTATCATCCTTAGGGTACCACAGACCGGTGTCTGGTGTGCCTTTCAGATAACGAAGAATTCGCTTGACTGCTATCAGATGTGACACCTTAGGTTTAGATTGATAACTTGCACAGATACTTGTAGCAAAAACAACATCTGGTCTTGAGGCTGTCAGATACATCAAACTTCCAATATTTCCACGATAAAGTGTAGGATCAATCAACTCCCTCTTAATATCAGGCTCAATACCGTAATTAGGCTGAATGGGCGTGGAAATTGGTTTTAAAACAAGCATGCTAAACTGTTTTAGCACATCTTTAATATATTTAGTTTGATGAATGAAAATCCCATTATCAGTTTGATCAACTTGTAAACCATGAAAAAATTTGATATCTGACATCGCGCTCATCTCAAATTTATCAATCATCATATCTTTGAATTCCAAGCACATTTGTTCATCGGTAGACCCAAAAATGATATCATCCACATAGATCTGAACAAGGAGAATGCTCTTGCCCTCTTCCTGAAAAAACATAGAGTGTCAATCTGACCCCTATTGAACCCATGTTCAGTAAGATGAGTCGATAAAGTCTCATACTAGGCACGCGGAGCCTGATGAAGACCATACAGTGCTTTGTCCAACAGGTAAACCTGATCCCGATGGATAGGATCCTCAAAGCCCGGTGGCTGACAAATATACACTGTTTCCTTCAACGAACCATACAGAATTGTAGATTTAACATCCAACTGAAATACTTTAAACTTCTTGTGGGCGGCAAAAGCAATAAAAAGCCGAATTGCTTCTAATTTTCGCCACAGGTGCAAAAACCTCATCATACCTAATTCCTTCATCTTGTCGAAAACCCTGAACCATTAAACGAGCTTTGTTTCTGACAATTATGCCTCTGTCATCTCATTTGCATCGTGGCACCCATCGTTTGCCAATATTTATCTCCTTTTGGCAAATCTACCAAATGCCAAACCCCAACTAGCGAAATTGATTCAATTCTTCTTGAATAGCCTCCACCTAGGTCGGCTCACGCAAAGCTTCAGTCACAGTCTTTGGCTCTATTTGAGAAATAGATGCTGAATGCATCTAGAGCTCTTGACTGCCATGAGTTTTCTCTAACTCAACATACATACTTTCCTCAATTGTGAGTTGATTGAATGTCTGCGCTCATGTATTAGGATCTCCTATAATTTGATCAATCGGATGACTAACATGAACACGTGTGATAGGCAATTGTGGTACAACCACATCATGATGAGGATTGTTGATGTTCTGATCATGATAAATAGCATCTTCAAAAATAGCATTTTCATCCTCGGATGACCAATCTTCATTAATAACTTTTGAAGTACCTTCTCCATGTGGTGTAATAACTTCATCTTCAGGTTGATGAGAAATATCTTCTTCTTTTGAATTCTGAAAATCATACAACATTTGTAAGGTTATTTCATCATCGGAAACAATTGAAGACATATTAAAAGACTTGAAAAACTTATTATAATCGAAAAGCCAATCTAGACCTGTTCCATTTGGTATTAGTGTATGTCGTTGGACATCCATATGATACCACAATTCCACAACACCGGTACGTTAGTTAAACACGCGTTTGTTTCGAAGACTATAGCCAAGAAAGAAACCCTCTTCAACTTTAGAATTAAATTCTGAATCTTTCTTCAGCATAGTACAAGGAGCCCCAAAAGGTTCCAAGTGTTCCAGATTGGGCTTCCGATTCTAAAGCAATTCATAACTAGTTTTTTTGTGTCTTTTGACAATTAAAACTCTGCTAAGGTAAAACAAGCAGTAGCTACAACGTCACTCCAAAAAGTACTGGGAATTTTAGAATCAGCTGGCATCATTCTCGCAGATTCAATCAAAGTCATGTTCTTTCTTTCGGCTACTCCATTAATCTGAGGCTCATAAGGTGCACTGAATTGCTGCTGAATGCCTTTGGAATTACAAAATTCCTCCATTTGATGATTCTTAAACTCAGTCCCATTGTCAGATTTGATACGCCTCACCCTCAACTTATATAAAGTCTCCAATCTAATTATCAACAAAATAAACTTTTCATAAGTATCTGATTTATGTTTCAAAAACTTAACCAATGAAAATCTTGAAACGTCATCAGTCACCACAAAACAATGAGATTCACCACCTGTACTTTTCACATTGATGGGTCCAAAACGATCCATGTTAAGAAGTTCAAGAGGCATACCAATTAAAAAAATTTTCTTTGTTTTGTAAGACTTCCTTTTTTGTGTACCCATTTTACTTGAAACACACACATCCGAAAGTTTAAAACGTTTTACAGGTACACCATCAACTAAATTATTATGCACAAGATGATTCATTTTCCAAATGTGAATACGTCCCATTCGCCTGTGCCATGAACGTGTGTCCTGTTTAGTATCTTTGGACACCAACCATGTTTCCACATTATTTACTGTCTAAGCCTTTGTCATGTCAAGCACATAAAGATCCTTGCTCCGATAAGCCCTCATCTGAATCCACTCATCTGAAATCTTAAATCCTTGATTGAGTACATAACACCTTTCGTTGTCATACATCACTTTGTAATCGTTATCACAAATCTGCGATACACTCAACAAGTTGTTAGTTAATTCTTTAAAAAAATTAACATTGTCAAACGAAACCTTCCCATTTGTCAAACTACCAATCCCTATAATTTGACATCCTTTATCTCCAGCAAAGTTTACATAACTTCCTTTCACAAACTTGAAATCTCTTAACAAGTTCAATTCTCCAGCCATATGGCGGGAACATCCACTAATAAATTAAAAGAAACTTGTCAGTATTCAAAAGGGATGACCCCCGCCATTTCGGCGTCGAGTCTCCCCGAATGGACCCTTTCCATTATTTTGTGATGACCTAATTGAATAACCATCATCACTTGTGTCATCCACTTTCTTTGAAAATTCATCATCTGATCTATCTTTGAGTTTCCAAAATGATTTAGATTTGATAGGTTGTTTTGAAAATGATCTTGATGAAAAATTTTCAAATGAATCATCATCAGATGAAGTCACAATTTTTAAAATCTTTTTAACATTTCTTTTGTTTTCAAAAACTCTTATCTTTTGTTTGATTTCTTCTTGCACCCAAAAACAATCAGGGTTGAATCTCATAAGAACTCTCATCTCATCTTCACTACGTCTATCTCTCCTAGAACTTCCACTTGAAACATGAACCTGACACTTCTCCTCGGAACTCTTTCTGACTTTGTTATTAGGACAATTAGCAGAAATATGCCCTTTACCACAACAAGAAAAACACTTTAGTATTTCCCTTGATGAAAAAGACCTCAAACTGCCACAATCACTTGAACTGAATTCTATATTGCAATTAGCAACCAAATGACCCGTATTACCACATCGGTAACACTTTCTCTCTGTAGTTTGAGTTTCTGGTGTGGGTTAATCATAAAAAATTGATGAACTGAAAGGTCTTGAGAAAACCTTTGATGATGAGCTTTTATTTCTAAAACTAGTTGAACTTTTATTTGAATTATCCATTTGCTTTTGAAAATTCTTTGATTTAGCCTTGTCCCCAACTACAAAATTATCAAAGAAAAAATCCACCTTTTCCACTTTCTTAGAAATTACATTTTTCTTTTGAAAATTTCCACTAGAATCTCTTTGACGTACATTAGAGGATCTAACATACACAATCGGTTTAAGAGTGGTGGTTGGTTTTGTTTTGGTCACTGGTTTTGAAACCTGTGTGGTTTTAAGAACCACTTTCTCAACTTGTTTAATCTCAGATTTTGACTGCTGAGTTTCAATGGTCTTTTTCTCGACACTTTTTCCCTTGTATCCATTTTGTCTCAAAATATCAGAAGAATATTCTGACACAGTGACACTTCAATGATTGGAGCATCACTATCAAGTGATACCTTTTCATCAGAAGATGAGACTCTAGCATGTGCAATAACATTTTCAGACTCAAATTCAATTAAAGAAGCTGGATGCACTTCTAGATTCGGATCAATTTGTGGTCTTGGAACATAACTTGAAGAAGGTGGTATAGCATGAAATCCCAAGCCAGTAGTATCATTCGATGATCTTTGCATAGCATCAAAGTAATCGATAACATACTGAGAATTCTGATAATTCTCTAGCTTGCTTTTATTCATTTATGCCTCTACTCTGGCTGCTGACAGTTCAACTTTCAACTTCTGTACTAACTCGAGATGCACAGAAACTACATGATTTTTTTGCAAGACTTTAATTTTTAATTCTTCATTTTCTTTTTGCAAGTCTATGATCTTTTTGTCAAAACCCTTTTCTCTTGAAACCAACTTTTTGTTAGCATCAGTGCACTCGATCAGTTCAGCATTCAATTGAGTATTTATTTCCTTCAACTTTTCAGTGACCTCCAAAAGATCATTATTTACCTCCTCATGCTTTTCTTTTCCCTTGCTTTCTTCTTCAGCCATAGAAGCCATAAAAGCGCCCATTAAATCATCATATCTTTTTCCCCAGTCATATCCTTCGTCTGCTTGACTAACTAAAGCTTTGGTTGATTCTTCAGGCTTCTCCTTTTTTCTCTGATAAGCTTCTTTTGGCTTGAAAGGATTCAAGTTGCCATTCTTCTTTGGATTTTTACATTTGACCCAATTCACCACAGTTGTAGCATTGTGTGCCTTTTGGATTGAATCCAAACTTTGTATTACGATCAAAAGGAAACTTTTTTCCTGTTTTCTTCTCATACTTGTTAATTCTTCTTATTGCACTAGGCAAAGCCCACTGTGTATCAATCAATTCCATTCCATCATCATCTATCTGCTCTTAATCTTCAAAAGTAAGATTAGAATTTCCTATCCTTCCAGCTATTTGTTCATCATAATGTAAGCCCCAAAACTCCCACACATATGACACGTGTTTTAAAACGACATCAAAGTTTAGGTCCCAGATTTTTCAAACCGACAATTGTAATTAACACCATAACATCCCATTTACATACGAATTTACAAAATAATTGATGTTAATTAAACATTCAATAACAAAAACTACATTAGAGTTATTCACAAAAATCTTTGTTTTAAACCAACAAAGAAAAACCACAAAAGATGTTTGATCCGAATCCTTGCGAGACAATCCGATCACGACCGCTATTAACCCTTCCGATCACCTGAAAACATGTTAATTAAGTCACCATTAGTTCATTAGAACTAAGTAAGATCACCATGCCCACCCACATGGGTTTACATGACTCAAAAAGTCAATTTTGGTCAAATTCAGCCCCGGGCGTATTTGGAGGCGTATTTGGAGGCGTATCACAGAAATTTTAAAACCTGGAGCTGAGGTAGGCGTATGATACGCCCCCCCCCAGGCGTATGATACGCCGGGGCACACCTGCACAACCATTTTTGCTGTTTTAAGCCATCTTGACCCCTTTCGCTCAAATACGACCATTCCAATACCCCCATAAACATTATATAACACCATATAATCATATTAAACACCTTAATTCACCAAATTATAACCATCATAGTCATAATATCAAACGATTTACTAACGGGTCGTTTGCACCCAAAACTCCATTGAAATCTTATTCCACAAGATTTCTCAAGTTAAGTAAACCACACCACTTGTGTTTTACTAACTTGATTACACCCAACAAAGAACACTCACACACCATGTGAATAATTCAATGTCATGATCACACCACTTGTGATTCAAAACACCAATTTGAGTTGAATTCAATTACAATTCACACACCTTGTGAATTAAGTTAAATCATTCAACACACATACAAATTAACACCAAGTAAATCATGAACTAGCATTACAACACCATACCAACAAAAATCAAGCAACATATATCACCTATTGCTTATCATTGTCTATCAACAAGCACCAAAATCATCGATTCACCATAAAGTCAATCTTCCACAACATATTCATTAATGCATAACACCATTACACATAACAAATAGAAGATTGGGTGACTTACCTTATTCCAATGAGCTATCCTCTATCACAATTTCTTTTCCAGGTCGTTTGGTTTCACTCCCACTTTCGCTATTGCCTCCTATATCATACTTATGTGTTTCAATACAAGTGTTGACCATAATTAGTCAAATTACACCAATTTGACACCCCTTTCATCAACTATATTTAGATTACATACAAACGACCCATTAATCATAAAATTACACCTTTTATGATTATAACAACTAATTAACCACACCCATCCCTTTAAACACTTTGTTAGTTAAAAATCAAGTTGTTGACTTTTCATCAAACAACTTGTGTGCAGGGATTTCACCCACACATTTCAATTTGTTTCTAAACTCCAACAATCTCCCATGTTGATTTATAATCAATCAATTTCAACAATCACCATGGTAACACAAATTTCATATGTTGTATGTCATAAAGCTATCATCTAATCACCCATTTAAACCTTAGTTCATCATCACCATGAACAACCCCAAAACTCCATTTTTATCAAAATACATCATCATGCAAGAAATGAACAAAATGTTGTTTCTTTGATGATTATCATGATAGTTAACAACATATAACACCATCTACACTTCTAATTTCGGATTTGATCCATCAAACCCACACCCTTTGAGAAACCCACGAAAACCCCAACAAAAACATCAAAATTTCTTACCTAGATGTAGCTTGACACAAGAAGAACTCCAATTTCAACTTGCATTCAAGATCAGATCCACATTCAACCTCCAATTTGATAAATTCTTGGAGTTCTTGAGTTTCCTCCTCCTCCCCTTTCCTTGTTCACGTTTTCAGCAAGTAATGGTCTTATGACCAGATTTGACCAAGTCAACACTTAACCCACCCTTTACAAGTTTCAGCTATTGGCAGTTTTGGTCCCTCTATTACTAGTTAAAACTAACTAGTTATAACTAACTAAGTTAAGTTAGTAAACACCCAACATATTGTTAAAATAAACAAACACTCTTAAAACATCCACCAATTGGTTATAATTAACAAATATTAACAAAACACCCATCAAATTAAAATAAAACATAATTTATACTCCAATTACATTTTACTTATAATAGTTCCCCAAAATGGGTTGTTACAAATTCTCCCCTCCTTACAAAGGTTTCGTCCCCGAAACCTCGTTACACCTCAAAAAGAAAAGGATAAAATTTCCGCATTTCATCCTCGGATTCCCACGTAGCATCCGAACCCCGTCTGTTCTTCCATTGCACCATTACTTGGTTAATCGTCTTATTCCGAAGTTGCTTGACTTTTCTATCCAAGATAGCCACCGGTTTCTCAATATAATTGAGTTTATCATCAATCACCAAATCCTCCAATGGCACATAAGCCGATTCATCCGCCAAGCACTTTCGCAAATAAGATACGTGGAATGTATTGTGAATCCCACTCAACTCCTCCGGTAGCTCTAAGCGATAGGCAACCTCGCCAATCCGAGCTATAATCTTGAATGGTCCAATAAACCGTGGACTAAGTTTCCCCCGCTTTCGAAAACGAATCACACCCTTCCAAGGAGAAACCTTTAACAACACAAAGTCTCCCACTTGGAATTCGATCGGCCTCCTCCGTTTATCCGCATACGATTTCTGACGGTCTTGTGCCGCCTTTAAATGAGCTCGTATCTGATCGATCCGTTCGTTTGTCACCTTTACTACCTTTTTGCTAGCGAGTTCCCTTGGCCCCACTTCTCCCCAACACACAGGAGTTCTACATTTTCTCCCATACAAAACCTCAAAAGGAGGCATCCCAAGACTGGAATGATAACTGTTATTGTAAGAAAACTCCGCCAAAGGTAAATAATCATCCCAACCTCCCCCGAAGTCAATGATACACGCACGTAACATGTCCTCAAGAGTTTGAATGGTCCTTTCACTTTGACCATCCGTTTGAGGGTGATACGCCGTGCTCAATAATAACTTTGTACCCAACTCCTCCTGAAAATTCTTCCAAAAATGAGATGTGAACCGAGTGTCACGATCAGACACAATAGTAACCGGTACTCCATGTCGAGACACCACCTCCTTAACATAAATTTCAGCCATTTTCTTGGAAGAATATGTCTCCTTGATCGGTATAAAGTGAGCACTCTTTGATAACCGATCTACGATGACCCATATTGTATCATAGCCGTTCCTAGTCTTAGGAAGCTTTGTGATTAGGTCCATCGTAATATGCTCCCATTTCCACATCGGAATCTCCAAAGGTTGCAATTTGCCATACGACTTTTGATGCTCCGCCTTGACTTGAGCACAAGTCAAACATTTTTCAACATACTTAACAATATCTCGTTTCATCCCCGGCCACCAATAGTTAACCCGCAAGTCACGATACATCTTCGTGCCTCCCGGGTGAATCGAATATCTCGATCTATGGGACTCCTCCAATAAAGCCGTCTTTAAAGGACAAGTGGGTGGTATCCACACTCGACCCCACCTTGTCTTTAAACCCCGACTATCCTCACCCAATTGATGAGCTAACCCCTTGATTCTATCACGTTTCCAATTCTCCTCCTTTAAAGCTTCCGTTTGAGCAGCTTTAATTTGATTCACCAGATCCGAAGTTACCACAATTTTCATTGCCTTTACTCGAATGGGTAAAGGTTCTTCCTTTCTACTCAAAGCGTCTGCCACTACATTTGCTTTCCCCGGATGATAGAGAATTTCGCAGTCGTAGTCTTTGAGTAACTCCATCCAACGTCTCTGCCTCATATTCAATTCCTTCTGTGTGAAGAAATACTTCAAACTCTTGTGGTCGGTATAAATAGTACATTTCACCCCATAAAGATAATGACGCCATATCTTTAATGCAAAAACAACCGCCGCAAGCTCCAAGTCATGAACGGGATAGTTAATCTCATGAACCTTCAACTGTCGTGAAGCATAAGCAATAACCTTCCCTCTTTGCATCAGAACACACCCAAGACCAACATAAGATGCATCGGAATAGACCACAAGATCATCGGGTCCATCCGGTAAAGTTAACACCGGTGCTTGTGTTAGTCTTGTTTTAAACTCTTGAAACGCCTTTTCTTGTTCGTCACCCCATACAAACTTAGTATTCTTCTTCGTAAGCTTTGTCAAAGATGAAGCAATCTTGGCAAAGTCTTGAATAAACCTCCTGTAATAACCGGCTAAACCAAGAAAACTTCTAACCTCGGTTGGAGTCTTGGGTGGACTCCATTTCATAACCGTCTGTATTTTAGAAGGATCAACTTGTATACCATTAGCATTCACAACATGCCCCAAGAATTGGACTTCACGTAACCAAAAGTCACATTTTGAAAATTTGGCATACAATTTCTCCTTACGCAGTGTTTCAAGAACTTCACGCAAATGGCATGCGTGATCAGCTTCATTCTTGGAATAGATAAGTATGTCATCGATAAACACAATGACTGACCTATCTAACATTGGACGACACACCCGATTCATCAAGTCCATGAACGCCGCCGGTGCGTTAGTTAACCCAAAGGACATCACAAGAAACTCGTAATGCCCGTACCTCGTACGAAAAGCCGTCTTTGGAATGTCTTCCTCTCTAACCTTCAACTGATGGTATCCCGATCGAAGGTCGATCTTAGAAAACCATGAAGCACCTTGTAATTGGTCAAAGAGGTCGTCAATCCTAGGTAATGGATACCTATTCTTCACCGTGACCTTGTTCAACTCCCGATAATCTATACACATTCTAAAGCTCCCATCTTTCTTCTTGACAAATAACACCGGTGCACCCCAAGGTGAGATGCTCGGACGAATAAAACCCCGGTCAAGAAGTTCTTGCAATTGATTCATCATCTCTTGCAATTCAGATGGCGCCAAACGGTATGGAGCCTTAGCAATGGGTTTAGCCCCAGGCACCAAGTCAATTCGGAACTCCACATCTCTTTCGGGAGGTACTCCCGGTAATTCATCCGGAAAGACATCCGAAAAATCACGAACTATAGGAATGTCTTCTATCATCTTCACTCCTTTCTCCGAATCCACAACATAAGCAAGAAACGATCGTCCACCATTGTTCAAATATTTCATAGCTTCGGTTATGGAACATAAGATCATGCCACCACGTTTCTCCCCACGAATACACACCTCATGTCCGCTAGGAGACTTCAATTGAATTATCTTATGTTTGCACACAATGTTGGCCCCGTAAGCCGAAAGCCAATCCATCCCAACCACCGCATCGAACTCCCCCAATACCATAGGTATCAAATCAATATCGAAATCCTCCCCATCGATGGTTAATTTACATTTTCGATAGACATCACATACTAGAAAGCATTTAGAATCCGCTATTTCTATTTCTAAAGGCATCGACAATTTCTCAACGACAAAAGAAGGATGGTGTATAAAATTTGTAGACACAAATGATCTACTAGCCCCCGAATCAAATAAAATGTAAGCAGGCAAGGTATTGATGAAAAAAGTACCTGTCACCACATCAGGTGTGACTTTGGCTTCCTCCGCAGTGATTTGAAAAGCCCTACCCTTGGGTTTGGGTACCTCCACCTTCTTCCCACTTCCTTGCCCCTTAAAAGATCGATTTTCCCCTCCACCAACTCCAGCCCCTTTAAGTTCCGGACACTCGCTCCGAACATGCCCCGGTTTGTAGCAATTATAACATAAATTCAACGGGCTCGAGCATTGATTTGCAAGATGACCTTGCTTCCCACACTTGTAGCAAGATAAGGGTCGTGTTGAACAATCACCCATGTGGTCTTTCCCACATTTTGTACAATGCTTAACTCCCCTACTTGAGTGGAACTTTGTAGGCGAGTTAGAAAACTTCCCCTTTTTAGACGACCCCGTCTCCTTCTCTAACTTCCGCTTTTCACCGCGGTCCTCCTGTCGCTTTAACTCCAACTCGCGCTCCCGAGCACAATCAATAAGTTCCGCCAATGTCTCACACTTTGATGGTGTAAGAAATTCGCGGTACTTGGCATTCAACATACTGTGGTATCTATTGATCCACATCCGCTCCGTTTGTAGCAAATCAGGACAAAATCTAGCTTTGTCATAGAAGATGGCGGTAATCGTATCGATGCTTTCCTCCTTATGCCTCATATGAAGAAACTCTTCGGTGATTCTGTCAATTGCCGCTTGCGGACAGAACCGTTTAAGGAACAACTCCTTAAACTCCGCCCAAGTTAAGTTCTTCATGCCATCCCTACCCCTTTCCTTCCGAAGAAGCTCCCACCAATCCTTTGCTCTTTCTCGTAATTGATTTCCCGCGAAGATCACCTCATCTTCCGGGTCACAATGGCTCGTCTCAAACGTGCCCTCCATGTCTGTTATCCACCGTTGACTCAGTAATGGGTCAACTTCCCCCTTGAATTCGCTTGGCTTGCAAGCTACAAACTCCTTATAAGTCACTTTCTTTGGAGTTCTCTCCCCATCTCGCCCAGTTAAAAGAGTTGCAAACTCTTGTCGAATGAATTCCCTAATGGAGGCTTGAAGACCCTCCATATGATGAGGAATAGAAGCTTCAAGCGCTCTTGCCACCTCTTCCCTCACCATAGTTTGCATTTCAGTGAGGTTAGTTTCATTACTTCCACCACCAGCCATTCTACGACTGAAACAAGTTATTTGATACATTAGTTTTACTATATAGTTCATACAACTAAGCACACCATGAAATATGAACTTAAAAGCATCACAACATCAACTCCTAACACCTTACCTACTGTTCATAACCATATTATGAATTGGTTCCATTAAGGTCATATCCATGTCAAAAATATAATCTTATGTTGGCCAGACATAACATTATACACTTCACATATCCAATTCCTTAACTTCACCTCCCCATAATATGACTTAGAATTTCGGTTCAACAGGCAAATTTCACACCAAACACCAATAAACATACATAACTAAGGTAAACAATACACAAACTTGTTACCTTAAACCCCCGACTTCGTGATCGGATCTCGGATCAAACAATACTCCCCCTATCAAAAGCACAATGATTTGAGTTCAAGTGTTCGCGACGCACTTGAATCCCTCAAACCAATGGCTCTGATGCCAACTTGTAAGCCCCAAAACTCCCACACGTATGACACGTGTTTTAAAACGACATCAAAGTTTAGGTCCCAGATTTTTCAAACCGACAATTGTAATTAACACCATAACATCCCATTTACATACGAATTTACAAAATAATTGATGTTAATTAAACATTCAATAACAAAAACTACATTAGAGTTATTCACAAAAATCTTTGTTTTAAACCAACAAAGAAAAACCACAAAAGATGTTTGATCCGAATCCTTGCGAGACAATCCGATCACGACCGCTATTAACCCTTCCGATCACCTGAAAACATGTTAATTAAGTCACCATTAGTTCATTAGAACTAAGTAAGATCACCATGCCCACCCACATGGGTTTACATGACTCAAAAAGTCAATTTTGGTCAAATTCAGCCCCGGGCGTATTTGGAGGCGTATTTGGAGGCGTATCACAGAAATTTTAAAACCTGGAGCGGAGGTAGGCGTATGATACGCCCCCCCCCAGGCGTATGATACGCCGGGGCACACCTGCACAACCATTTTTGCTGTTTTAAGCCATCTTGACCCCTTTCGCTCAAATACGACCATTCCAATACCCCCATAAACATTATATAACACCATATAATCATATTAAACACCTTAATTCACCAAATTATAACCATCATAGTCATAATATCAAACGATTTACTAACGGGTCGTTTGCACCCGAAACTCCATTGAAATCTTATTCCACAAGATTTCTCAAGTTAAGTAAACCACACCACTTGTGTTTTACTAACTTGATTACACCCAACAAAGAACACTCACACACCATGTGAATAATTCAATGTCATGATCACACCACTTGTGATTCAAAACACCAATTTGAGTTGAATTCAATTACAATTCGCACACCTTGTGAATTAAGTTAAATCATTCAACACACATACAAATTAACACCAAGTAAATCATGAACTAGCATTACAACACCATACCAACAAAAATCAAGCAACATATATCACCTATTGCTTATCATTGTCTATCAACAAGCACCAAAATCATCGATTCACCATAAAGTCAATCTTCCACAACATATTCATTAATGCATAACACCATTACACATAACAAATAGAAGATTGGGTGACTTACCTTATTCCAATGAGCTATCCTCTATCACAATTTCTTTTCCAGGTCGTTTGGTTTCACTCCCACTTTCGCTATTGCCTCCTATATCATACTTATGTGTTTCAATACAAGTGTTGACCATAATTAGTCAAATTACACCAATTTGACACCCCTTTCATCAACTATATTTAGATTACATACAAACGACCCATTAATCATAAAATTACACCTTTTATGATTATAACAACTAATTAACCACACCCATCCCTTTAAACACTTTGTTAGTTAAAAATCAAGTTGTTGACTTTTCATCAAACAACTTGTGTGCAGGGATTTCACCCACACATTTCAATTTGTTTCTAAACTCCAACAATCTCCCATGTTGATTTATAATCAATCAATTTCAACAATCACCATGGTAACACAAATTTCATATGTTGTATGTCATAAAGCTATCATCTAATCACCCATTTAAACCTTAGTTCATCATCACCATGAACAACCCCAAAACTCCATTTTTATCAAAATACATCATCATGCAAGAAATGAACAAAATGTTGTTTCTTTGATGATTATCATGATAGTTAACAACATATAACACCATCTACACTTCTAATTTCGGATTTGATCCATCAAACCCACACCCTTTGAGAAACCCACGAAAACCCCAACAAAAACATCAAAATTTCTTACCTAGATGTAGCTTGACACAAGAAGAACTCCAATTTCAACTTGCATTCAAGATCAGATCCACATTCAACCTCCAATTTGATAAATTCTTGGAGTTCTTGAGTTTCCTCCTCCTCCCCTTTCCTTGTTCACGTTTTCAGCAAGTAATGGTCTTATGACCAGATTTGACCAAGTCAACACTTAACCCACCCTTTACAAGTTTCAGCTATTGGCAGTTTTGGTCCCTCTATTACTAGTTAAAACTAACTAGTTATAACTAACTAAGTTAAGTTAGTAAACACCCAACATATTGTTAAAATAAACAAACACTCTTAAAACATCCACCAATTGGTTATAATTAACAAATATTAACAAAACACCCATCAAATTAAAATAAAACATAATTTATACTCCAATTACATTTTACTTATAATAGTTCCCCAAAATGGGTTGTTACACATAAGCACTGACAACACATGAAAGTATTGACATATTAACCCTGATAGCCTCCACAGACACCTTTCCCAGATTTGTTGTCTTCAATTGAATTGGAGTAGCAGATGAAGAATCAGACATTTTCTCATTCCTAGAATAAGCTGAACTTGAACTAGTAGATGAAAATGGTACAGAAGTACTCTCAGTAGTACTTGAAACAAAACCTGCCTGTATTGTTGTGTTTTCTTTTCTGCGCACGTTGTTATTTGTACCGAATCTGTTCATCCTGGTCTTTGATATCACCATTGTTTCTTTGTTTTGTACTTTATCCTTAGTTCATTTTAATAAATATGCTCTAGTATATAAACCATGGTCTGTAACTGTTGTAATACCGTACAGTTTCCTGACGGTTTTGTACCAGATGTTACAGTCTCCCCTTGTTAAAGAAATTCCGTCCCGAAATTTAAGCGTAATTATCGGGTACTGCTTTCTTTACATTAAGTGGAAGTGTTTGATTGTTTCTTACGTGTTTTCTACAAGCATGCAATATCCGATTGTGAATACCCTTCGCGCTATTATGATAGCTAGGGTATTATGGATGAGAGATATAAACTTCGCTTCCCATTCTCACTGGTAACAACTCAATCCGCTTATTGCACATTGTAGGTCCAGATCAGATCAAGACGTGAGCTTTATGGCTCCGATAGACATCAAATGACTTTAAAGTGTGCGGAATCGATATTAGAATCACAAAAAGAGATAGAAAAATGCTTTCTTTGTATATTTCGTGGTGTTCGCAAGAACAATTGCCTCAGGAATCCAACCTAGAAACAGTACAAAAATACATCTATATATACTATTATAAGTATACTCGAACCCTATACATGAAAATTGGTTTGAGTACTTTAAAATTTAAGTACTCGAAATTAACAGTACACGAAAATAATCAAAATTAGGTCTTCAGCTGGTCACAGGTTGACTTTGTCAGTCTACGTCTTTGAGTGGACACTACAAACTCCCCCTAGACTGATGAAGTTAACCAATAGAAAGCGTGACCGAGTGAGGACCTGCACCAGCATAGAGCTTCATCTCCATAGCAAATGCAACAACCCTGGTGAAAGCTTTTGCCTCTTCATCCCAATCGCCATAGTCTCTGATAGGTGTATCGTGAAGCTTCTGCATAACGTCTTTACCATACTTTAGAAGGTCAATGGGATCCAAAATCATGTCAATGTCGTTGATGTCGTCCTTATTTATGAGGATAGTAGCTGTGTGAGTCTTCTCATCAAAATACCAAGAAGTTAAGTTCACCAGCGAATTGTCAGGGGCTCTCGTGGACACTAGGACAGCTTTCTCCGTGGCCGGTTGAGGATACATGTAATAGATCCACGGCTCCTTCTTGACAAGATCCGATATAGAGTTAGAAACAAATCTTTTTTCCTTTAGCCGTCTTGATGATTGGGAAGTCTCTGTCACATTGATCTTTTATGAATTTGGCAAACAGATTGGCTTGTGTGTCTATGGACTGGTTGAAAAACATAGCCCGTTCTGTCACACCACGAGCCGCGGGGTTGGATCGGAGTCCCCGTTGGGCGGAAGGTTCCTGAGACGCGATATCGAGAGTGATAATCAAAGTGATCAGATTGTTTACATTGCCCATGATATAAATGAGAAATGCTAAATAAAATAGAATTACAAAGTTAAATTACATCTGTATCGTTCATAATTTAACAATGTAAATCTATCATAACCATCATAAGATATCTATCTTGTAACTGTACAAGATATACAAAATAATTGTATAATGATGTTCCAAAAGAATGAAGGTCCAAAAATACTAAGTCTTCTATCTGAAGTCCAAGTCCAAAAGCATAAGCTTCTTAATTGACCTCTTCGTCACCTGAGAAGTCATGCGAAAATAAAGTCAACACATGGTTGGTGAGTTCATATATTTTAGTAATTGAAAATGATTTGAAAACCTCTTTCGGTAATGACCCAAACCTCATTAACATCACATGTAATATCTACATCGGTATGCGTATATATAGGCATACCCCTGAGTCGGGCTACAACCCGCCCAGACGCCGTCCCACCACATACTAATACGTATATGACACTGTTGTTAATGATAGTAAAGCATTTTTACCTCCCATACACTGAAAACATTTGTTAAACTCTCGAGTAACAACCTTAATCTCATTAATATCACATGTGTCATCCAGATCGGTATGCTTATATATAGGGCATACCCCTGAGTCAGGCTACAACCCGCCCAGGCGCCGTCCCACCACATACTAATCCTCATAGGACATTGATGTTAATGATAATTAAGCATTTTACCCCTACCAATAACTCAATGATTCTTCAGTTCTTTGTTCCTGTAAATACAATAATCTGGAATCTATGTTGATTCCTTAAGTTCATCACAATAATGATCAACCACAGTAATTGTAGGAACTGTAATAAATGCTTAATTAATTAAATAAATAAACATTTAGTAAAATCTAAGTCCTAATGATTGGGCCTTGGTCAACTCGAGTGGACTAGTCTATCAATCAAGGTTCTCAGTAGTTAGGGAATTCTGTAAATATCATCAAACATATGACCTACAATTCAAACGGTCTAGCTAGGACTTCTTGAAATTTAGGATTTCTTGTTTCGTACTTGATTCGTTCCTTGTTTCGTACTTGATTCAAACGGTCAATGATCACCCAAATCGTATCGTGACCACTGGTAGCTTGGTAATGAAATCCATAGCTATTTGTTCCCACTTCCAGAGCGGAATCTCAGGCTGTTCCAGTAGACCAGACGGTCTCTGGTGTTCCGCCTTTACCTTCGCACACGTTAGACATTGACCGACGTATTCGGCTATGTCTTTCTTCATTCCAGGCCACCAATAAAATCCACGCAAGTCTTGTACATTTTATCAGCGCTAGGATGAACAGAGTATATAGTCTTGTGTGCTTCATCAAAGATAAATTTCCTCAATTCGTCTACCGCCGGGATCCATATGCGTTCCCGGTAATAGATCACCCCATCGTACTTCGTGTCGAACTGTTTCTCCGCTCCGCAATCAAGTTCCTTCTTCAGACTACCTCGGTCAACTGCTTCTTGTTGTGCTTGTATAATCTTGTCACTTAGCTGGTCTGCACGGTCATTCCCATTGCTTTAACGCGCAAAGGTTTGACTCGTTCCTTCCAGCTTAAGGCATCAGCTACAACGTTCGCCTTTCCCGGATGGTACTTGATCACACAATCGTAATCATTCAGAAGTTCAACCCAACGACGTTGTCGCATATTGAGCTCCTTCTGATCAAAGATGTGCTGCAGACTTTTATGATCAGTGAATATGGTACACTTGGTGCCATATAAGTAATGTCACCAAATCTTCAGTGCGAAGATTACAGCTCCCAGTTCAAGATCATGAGTAGTGTAGTTCTTCTCATGAACCTTTAACTGTCTTGAGGCATAAGCAATAACTTTTTCACGTTGCATTAGCACGCAACCTAGTCCCTGATGAGAGGCATCACAGTATACAACAAAGTCATCACACCCTTCTGGGAGTGACAGGATTGGAGCATTACATAACTTCTTCTTCAAATTCTGGAAAGCATCTTCTTGTTTCTGCTCCCAGATAAACGGTTCACTCTTCTGGGTTAACTTAGTGAGAGGAAAAGCTATTTTAGAAAAGCTTGAAATAAACCTTCTGTAATAACCTGCCAATCCCAGAAAAGACCGTACCTCCGTGGGAGTTTTCGGAGTGTCCCAATTCTTTATTGCCTCGATCTTGGCAGGATCTACGTGTATTCCCTCGCTGTTGACTACGTGACCCAGAAATTGAACTTCTCTTAGCCAAAATTCACATTTAGTGAACTTGGCATAAAGTTTATGCTCTTTCAACAGCTCCAAGATCTTCCCGAGATGTTGTTCATGATCTGTTTTGCTCTTGGAATAAATCACTATGTCATCAATAAAGACAATGACAAACTGACCCAGGTATGCTTGAACACACGGTTCATGAGATCAATGAAAACCGCCGGTGCATTTGTCAATCCGAAAGGCATTAACATGAATTCGTAATGCCCGTATCTTGTTCGGAATGCCGTCTTCGGTATGTCTTCGTCTTGAACTCTAAGCTGATGGTATCCAGACCGCAGGTCAATCTTTGAGAAGTATTGCGCTCCTTGCAGTTGGTCAAGCAGATCATCAATCCTGGGCAATGGATACCGATTCTGGATGGTAAGTTTGTTCACCTCCCGGTAATCTATGCACATTCTGAACGATCCGTCTTTCTTCTTCACGAACAAGACCGGAGCTCCCCAAGGTGAGTAGCTCGGTCTGATGAAACCCTTGTCAAGTAACTCATGTAACTGATTAGATAATTCCTGCATCTCTGAAGGTGCTAACCGGTAAGGAGATTTTGCAACAGGAGTTGCTCCAGGAATTAAGTCAATGTGAAACTCTACCGGTCGCGCAGGAGGCAAACCTGGTAGGTTTTCAGGAAATACTTTCGGATACTCTTTCACAACTGGTACATCTTGAATCTTTTTTTTATCCTTCTCTTTCTCCACCACATGAGCCAAGAACGCAACGCATTGCTTCTGTAGACATTTACGTGCTTTTATGCAAGAGATGAGCTTGACACTGCATTTTGCTTGATCCCCTTTAACTTCCAATACGCGATCACTCGACAATGGAACACGAAGCAACTTTTCAGAACAGATGAATTCCACTCGATTTGAAGAAAGCCAGTCCATTCCAACAATGATGTCAAAACTACCCAACTCCATCGGTATTAAATCGATGGTGAACATATGACCATTAAGTGTTAATGGGCAATTCCTATAAACTGTACAAACTGTGATCTATTTCCCGTTAGCTACTTCTATGATGTGAGGGGATTCTAACTGTTCCTCTATGGAATCTAATTGGCATGCAAAATCGGTAGAGATAAAACTCTGATCCGCACCAGTTTCAAATAGAACAAATGCATAAAATTCATGTAAAAGAAACGTACCAGTGACCACATTCGGGTCTTGGCGTGCAGCTGGTGCTCCAATAACAAAAGCTCTTCCACGAGGAGCTTGAACTGCCTGTTGTGCCTTCTTCGGGCAGTTCTTTACAAAGTGGCCTTGTTCGCCACAACTGAAGCATCCACCGTTGTTCAGATTGGCTAGTGGAGGGAGAGCCAAAGCAGCATTGTTGACTGCTTGGTTAGATGTCATTCTGCAGTGTTGGACCCAATGGCCTTTTCTCCCACATCCCGTGCAATGCTTACAGGGAGTGTCAGCAGTATGATGATATTGACACTTGGCACACAGAGGAAACGTGCCAGTGTAGGGCCTCTTGTTAGGGTTTTGTGGTGTTGCTGCTACTTGTTGAAGAGGTGTGGCCACTGTGTAGTTCTTGATGGTCTTCTGTTTCTTTGTTCTTGCCGGAGTCAGCCTCTTTCTTTAGAACTCCAGAGGCTACCATTAGATCAGTGTGTTTCCCAGACAATCTCACTGCAGACTCGACAGTAGTAGGATTAGCTGTAACAACTAATCCCTGAATGCAGGAGGGAAGTCCACCTACATAACGATCAATTCTGTTCTCCAAAGTTGGTACCATGTCTGGTACCAAAGCAACCAACTCGTGGTAACGACTCGTATACCCCATGTGATCAGCCCCCTTCATCACATGGTTTGACAATTCCACCTCCAGTTTCTGCAGTTCATTCTTGGGGCAGAATTCCGTTCTCAAAAACGTCTTGAAATCTTCCCATGGCATGGCCATAGCTTCTTCTCTTCCTCTGGCATTGATTTGACCATTCCACCAAGTCAAAGCCCGTTGTTGAATGTTCCAGCTGAATAGCGAACTTTGTGGTGCTCTGGGCAGCTGCAGAGATCCAGAGTAGCTTCAATCTTTTCAATCCATTGGATTAATCCAACGGTTCCTTCAGACCCACTAAAGCTGGGTGGTTTACATCCCACAAATGATTTGTAGGAGTAGTGTGATGAACTGCTAGTATTTCCACTGGCTTCTCCTGACGAGTTACCAGTGTTGTTGATTTCTTTACGGAGACGAAGGAACATCTCCGGTATCGCCTCTTTCATCTGACTGCTCAGAAGGGTCACCAATGCGATAGTGGCAGGATCCAGCATTGGTGTTGTGCTCGAGCCTGGTAGTGGGTTAATTAGAGGAGGAGGAACAATTGGAAGAGGAGGTGGCGGCGGTGAATCAGATGGTGAAGGAGTAGATGAATGTGGTGCCAAGTCTTGCGGTGGTGGAGGCAACGAAGGAGTCCGTCTTCTCGGCAGCATTCTGATCATAACCAATAAATTTATCGGTTAGTGCAATGATCGAATTCAGAAGACAATATGCAACTAAGTCTTAAGTCCTATGTTCTCTACATGCAGGGTCCCTAGGTTATAATCTAGGCCAAACCATTTAATTAAGTGACCTATATTTCTATATAACCATGGCTCTGATACCAATCTGTCACACCATGAGCCGGCGGGGTTGGATCGGAGTCCACGTCGGGCGGAAGGTTCCCCAGGGGCGATATCGAGAGTGATAATCAAAGTGATCAGATTGTTTACATTGCACATGATATAAATGAGAAATGCTAAATAAAATAGAATTACAAAGTTAAATTACATCCGTATCATTCATAATTTAACAATGTAAATCTCTTATAAACATCATAAGATATCTATCTTGTAACTGCACAAGATATACAAAATAATTGAATAATGATGTTCCAAAAGAATGGAGGTCAAAAAATACTAGGTCTTCTATCTGAAGTCCTAGTCCAAAAGCATAAGCTTCTTAATTGACCTGTTCGTCACCTGAGAAGTCATGCGAAAATAAAGTCAACACATGGTTGGTGAGTTCATATATTTTAGTAATTGAAAATGATTTGAAAACCTCTTTCGGTAAAGACCCTAACCTCATTAACATCGCATGTAATATCCACATCTGTATGCTTATATATAGGGCATAGCCCTGAGTCGGGCTACAACCCGCCCAGACGCCGTCCCACCACATACTAATACGTATATGACACTGTTGTTAATGATAGTGCAGCATTTTTACCTCCCATACACTCAAAACATTTGTTAAACTCTCAGGTAACAACCTTAATCTCATTAATATCACATGTATCGTCCAGATCGTTATGCTTATATATAGGGCATACCCCTGAGTCGGGCAACAACCCGCCCAGGCGCCGTCCCACCACATACTAATCCACATAGGACATTGATGTTAATGATAATTAAGCATTTTACCCCTACCAATAACTCATTGATTCTTCAGTTCTTTGTTCCTGTAAATACAATAATCTGGAATCTATGTTGATTCCTTAACTTCATCACAATAATGATCAACCACAGTAATTGTGGGAACTGTAATAAATGCTTAATTAAATAAATAAATAAACATTTAGTAAAATCTAAGTCCTAATGATTGGGCCTTGGTCAACTCGAGTGGACTAGTCTATCAATCAAGGTTCTTAGTAGTTAGGGAATTCTGTAAATATCATCAAACATATGACCTACAATTCAAACGGTCTAGCTAGGACTTCTTGAAATGTAGGATTTCTTGTTTCGTACTTGATTCGTTCCTTGTTTCGTATTGTTTCGTTGGCATATGTTATCTTTGATATTTCCCAAACTTTCCCTGAAAATGATTTGTTGATTCGTTTGATTCGTTGAACTCACGCACTTGTTTCGTCAAAATAGTTTCGTTTGTTTCGTGGAAATGGCACCCTTGATTCGTCAAAATAGTTTCGTTTGTTTTGTTGAAATGACACACTTGATTCGTCAAAATAGTTTCGTTTGATTCGTTGAAATGACACAATTGATTCGTCAAAATAGTTTCGTTTGATTGGTTGAAATGACACAATTGATTCGTCAAAATAGTTTCGTTTGATTTGTTGAAATGTTTAGTTTGATCCAATTATCCACTTTATGTATAAGTAGATAACTCTAATAAAAACCTACATAAAATTTACCTAGACATGATCTATGATATCAACCATACATGTAAAACATCTAGAATTTAAAAGCATTTAAGTAAACAATTTAAATAAACAGTTTACGCATGCTTCTCTGCCCCGCGTTTTAAAACAAAATTTTAGAAAAGGGGCAATGAATTCACCTGTGCTGCTATGTAAATGATCTTACACAAATTGCGCGCTCGTTCTGGTAGCTTAGGTTTCTTCAGTTCCTAAGTTGTTTTATAAGAGTTTGAATGCGATAAATATACGTAATAGTCGTCGTACCTAAGGTTTGGTCTAGGTGTGTGTAACTAAGTGTCCTAATGTACTAAGTGCTTCTATGGTCTAATCCAATAAATCTAGCTTATTTACCCATTTGTGACCCAATCCCATAGTTAATTATAGCAACTTACTTTTATATTTTTACAAAATTTGGGCAGAGTTTCCTTTGTATTTAGTTCAAATCCGGACAATTGATATTGTCTATTTTACAACAATTTCCCAACAAGATAATCATAATACTTTTAACTAAACATTTATAAGTAAATTCCATTTCATTTCAAATTAAACAAGATTTTAGAAAATTATTAAATTTAATTTAATAAATTCACAAAGCCTTCACTTTTATTAAAACATCATTACTTGAGTTTAAATAAACATTTAATATGTGATGGGCTTAATTAAGCCCCATTTGGCCCACTTAGGCCTAATTGATGATCTATGATTTCAAATTGATTACAAGACTTGTGCTTTTGATTCTCATGAACCCTCTAACATCCTCTTAGGTGTTATACAGATTTAGAAGCCATTAGTAGGAAAGATAAGAATCCATGATCACCTATTCTTATCCTTTTCATTAATATGGCTCTAGTATATTTCACATGAGTAAACCACAATTCTCTAATTGTCAAGTTAAATCACTAGAATTTAACACTTCATAACAAATGGTTAGGGTGTTTTAAAGAAAACCTTTCAAGTTTCACATGCACACACATAATCTCTTAATCCATGCATGCGCCTTATAAGATCAATTCTCATGAGAAACCTAGGTTGATGGCCAATTACCCATTTACTAAGTCTTTAACACTAGTCTTGATGATCCTCAATCCAACAATAACCTAATTAAACAACATCTAGGTTCGGCATTCACTTAGGGCAGCGAGCCTTTATCAAGCAACCCAAGGTTCGGCCAACCCATAGGAGGGTTAGGCTAGAGTCTGACTTAAGTGAAGGCAACGAACCAGCTCGGCGAACCCTTTAGGTTCGCCTGATTGGAGGACTCTAGGTTCGTTCAATGGTTCGGGACTCCTAAGGCTTGCATGAAGGGTTCGTCACTCTGGGTTCGTGACTTCTTGTTCAAGGTTCGGTCGGTTAAGGAGCTCTCAGGTTCGCATGCATTATGTTCGCCACTAGTGAAGGTTCGGCTCTAAAGTTTCGGCTGCCAGAAATGGGGAAAGGTTCGGTCCTGATGTAGTTTCAGCCTAACAGGAGGTTCGGCAAGGGTCCTGGGTTCGTGAGTCCTAGGGTTCGCCACCTTAGGTTCGGCTGAGTTTGTCACAGGTTCGGTGTTTCAGGCCAACAGGGTTCGTTGCAGTTTCAATCATGGTTGTAAGGTTCGGTGCAGTGCTTGCAAGGTTCGGCTTCCAGGGTTCGGCTAGGGTGATAGGTTTGTGAGGATGTCCAGGCAAAGCTGGTAGAGGTTCGGCCAAGCTCTCAAGGGTTCGGCCGTATAGCTAGTCGCGAACCTGCACCACCTTCGGCTTCCGCATCGATCAGAACCTGTTACAACTCAGTTTATAGGACCACCTAAACATTCACAATGATTTATCTCCGAAATCCTAAGTGTTTATAAAGATTAAGACCTCGAGAACTATATGGATCGTAAAACACACACCACAACCGAAATGTAAATGGGGTTTTACCTGGATTTTGACGGATGAAAGCGGTAACACCCTGTACTTTTGTGATCTACGTGAAGAAATGAACGTTTTGACACCAAGAACGTGTGAATCCACCAAGAATTGAGCTCCAAATTGTAGAAAGAAGGAGGAGAGTTCTTCTTCTAGAGAGAGAGAGTGAGAGAACGAGGTGGGAGAGAGAGAGATAGAGAGTTGAATGGTGGTGGTTGTGGCATTTAATTGCCACATTAAATGTCCCATACACCCGGTAGTTCGGTCTTGATCGGTTTCGCGTAAAATGCCGGTTAGGGTGGTTTTCGTCACGAAACGACACGGATTATAATTTAAAGTTAATAAAATTATTCTATGTTGTGATTCCTAATAAATTAACTAGTATCTTGTATTTATTTTTAAAAATTTCAGAAATATTGCATTAACTGTTTAAATCGAATCATACGGTCGTCGCGCGTATTCGTTCGAATCGTCACCCGTACGAACACGGTGATAACTATACTTTTCAATATTGTTTTCTAATTATTGGATATTACTCAGAATGTTAAACTTACAGATATATTCGTACAGATCGTCACCTATACGAATAACCAGTCAATTTAGCATTCACATAACAATATCCGTTCTGTTTTGTTCTTTAAAGCCTCACATACGTTTATACATAATAAATCCTAACAAGAAATCACATGATGGTTCTGTATTGCCAGATAATTATCTGACTCCAGAACCAAAATTCTGAACTTTTTTTCTGTTAAATGTTTCTGACTTGTTGTTTGACAACACCAAATGATAATGACAATGGATATGAATAGAAAATTGCACTGAAATGTATGTAGTTCATACCTGTTCACTGTTCATGTTACTGTTTAAGATCACAGTTCCGGTACGGCTCTGGCACTGATGTTACTCGTTCATCCCAAGATAAAGTTGGTTATCCTTGTCATACCTCCAGCACGGGACATTGGATCTATCATTTTGCACAGCGTACATATCACAGAAGCTGGTGGGTTATGTGGCCTCATTCACTCAGAAGTATCTTCACCCATCCAAGTTTGCTGCACCTCAAGAGGAGCAGGAGTCTAATTGCTTTGTCTATCAAACTGGCTATCAATCATCTTCCCTAGCAATGCAACTTCCTGTCCTTGAGGATTCACATACTTATGGGCTTGCAAGTAGTTGACATAAGGATTCTTGGAGAAGTTGCTGAGTATGATATTTTCTGGTTCTTCTTATGAGGATGTTTTCGTAGAAAATTCGGCAAACTCCTTGCTTTCCTGGTTAGATAAAACATCGAATACTGAGTCCATAGTGAGGACAACAAAAATATTTCCAAGACCTACTGCACTTAGTTCCTCTCCAAATCCTTCAAACATGAAATTCTCAGGAAGGTCCTCGAATAAATCATCAAAGTCATCTAGAGGCTTCTCTGAGGATGGTGGATTCTCTGTATCATCATCACCTTTAACATCTTTAGTAGGGTTATCCTCCTGTTGTCCTAAGGAACTTGTTCCCTGACCCACTTCTCCACCAACATTATCATCATCATCGTCATCATCATCATCATCATCATCATCATCATCCTTCTGTCACCTTTCTTGTCAGCTTAGTCATCATCATTGTCTTCCTTTTCTTTCTTTTCCTCATCATGATCATCTTTGTCATTGTCAGCTTTATCTTCTTCTTGAACATCAGACTTTGATCCAGTCAGCTCTTCAATCACTTTGGACAAACGAATGTTTTCCTTCATCAGCAGGCCGATATCTTTGTTCTTCTATCTTAGCTTCTCACAGATGTTGATCATGCCTTTCTGCAAATTGATGATGATACTTTCTTTGGTGATAGAGTTTTGTTCTAGCTGGAATACTCTTTCGTGTAACCACACTAGATCAACAGCCACCTTATCTGGCATGTAAGGAGATTCTGACTACAGTGGCGCCTTGCTTTTGTCTTTTATGGTCTTTGGTGGTGATGGTGGTGGTTCTAAGTAATGGATGGAAATTGTAGAATGTGGCGGAGGTGATGGTTTGGCTTAGGTGGCTTCTGTGGTGGTGAAGGTATGTGGTGGAATTGGAGTTTGGGTCGATATTGTGGGTTGTGTGGGTGGTTTAGGCTTTGGTGGTAGCGGTGGTTTTGGCTGTGTGGGTGGTTTAGGTGGAGGTGGTGGAGGCGGTGCCTGAGAAGATGAAGAAGTGCGTGTGGTCTGCTTCTTTAGTCTTTGATCTCTTGTCCTTTTGGACATCATCTTTAACCTCTTCTTCTTTGGAGATGTCTCAAGAGTTGGAACATAGTCTGTATCCTGAGTTTCTTCGCATTTGGCCCGAGAAATTGGTGGAATGACAGGCTCGGGTCCACAGATGAATTTTTCTTCGCCTGATGAAGAAGACTCTGATGATGATTCTTCAATAGTCTTACTAGCTTTGGCACTGCTCCCTGTGGGAGGACGATCGTGCTCATCAGCAAAGGAGGCTGTAATTCCCGCAGGATGAAGATCGTGTTCTTTAGCAACAACGGCTGCAGGAGCGCCCTGATCTTCGAAAACCTCATCTAATCCTGCAAATAGCCTGCTGAACATCTCAAGAGCGCAATCGCCAATGTATTGTTTCTTTCCTCTCTTGTTCATCGTCATGTAAGAAGAGATGTCTTCCCTCATCCTCTTAATGCCAGTGTCCCAATAGTTGGGACGAGATTTTGATGACGTTTGTTGATGACGATCTGAATGAAAAAGGGAAAAGCCTGTAATCTTTCTTTCCATTTTCATTTTATGTTGGCGTGCATGTCCCTGAAGATCATCCTTGAGTAATTAAACTCAAGTCCCAAGGAGATTGCTACCACGCAAGAGCTGAGAGTTTGATTAAGCACATCATATCCTCCCTTTCTTCCAGAAAAGCGCTGTGTAACCACGTGCGCCAAATATCTCCAATAGGGGTGGAGAAGCTCCTTCTGTTTCGCAGGGAAAAGACCCTCGTGTCACATCATGTACACAGTCCTCTGTACTAACTTGTGATCAAGCTCTACAGGATCCGTTCTTTCATCTACGAATTGTAAGCATTATTGGAGGATCTGCTCAGTAATAATCACTGGATGCCCTTGAACTTTCCCTATTAGGCTCACGTTTCCGTTTCCGTTGGCGTCAGTTCGCTCAGTGATGGAGTTCCAGAAGTCATATATGAACTCTGAAATAATCTCTGGATGCTCCATAATATCATAGTTAACTGGAGAAAGTATCTGTCCTTCCACTATGCTCCTGAACATAGCATGCTTCTCCAGAGGATCTCTGACATAAGCTGACATGCTGTGATCGGGCACAAAACGTAGATCACCCATCTGAAACAAAAACGAGCCAAGTTAGCTAAAGATAGGAAAAAATTAAAGTCAAATGTGAAATGTCAAAATTTGATTCAAAATAAGGTCTAAGTCCAAGTTCGAGTCAACATGTTAAGTCAAAACACCAAGTCAATCAGAGTTCATGAATTTCGGGAGTTCACGAAAAGTTAGTAGTTCACGAAAAATTAAGAGTACACGAATTTTGGTTTTTCTCGTAATTTTGTTCTCGAAATTTTGTTTTCAAATTTGAGTTCACGAAAATTTGTTCATGAAAAGGGGTATACGAAATTTTGTACTCGAAAAGTGTACTCGAAATTCAAATTTTCGAGAACTCAAAAACCTACATAACTCCGTCAATTTTGCTCCTTAGAACTCCAAATAGTACTCAAAATGCTCGAAAATGGGAGGCGACCAAAATATAATATAAGAAGATCGCTTTCCAATTTTGAGTATTTCGAGGTGATTTGTCCAAGATTCCTTCCGTTAACGGAATAGAGTACTCGAATTCGGTTTTCGTCCAATAACTTTTAATTTTGCGGTCAAAATTTTACCAAAATCTATACGTAGGTTCGCCTAAGTCAAATCTACAATATGATCGGAGTGAATTCTTGAGTTCATGTCCGGAAATCGAGATCGCCTATGAGAGAGAAAACTGGTCGAAATCGTGTACATATTTCGGGTAGTCCATATCGAATACTCATTTCGAGAACAAATTATTTAAAAAACTTCAAACTTAAATAAATAAAATAAAATAAACTCAAAAACTTTGGACGAGTTCAAAGTTGAGTTGGGTCAACTTTGAATGAGTTCATAGTTCAGTTGGAGTTCCAGCTGTATGGCAGTGAATTCAAGAGTTTCTTGTTGACTTCTCCCTTTCACATTTCAATCCCAGCACTAGTCATCTCTGTCATCAGATGAGTAAATGGATTGAGTTGGGCTTCTAGGCTCCGCATGGTTTTCAAAAATCGATCCCAGGTCTGGGTATCATTAGCTTCGCGTACATGAAGATGATATTCCCAAGACAACTTTCAGAACAAGATATGGCCATTATGAATTTCTGGTAATGCCTTTCGGCCTTACCAATGCACCCGTGGTTTTCATGGATCTCATGAACCGTGTTTGCAGGCCATACTTGGATAAATTTGTGATTGTATTCATTGATGATATCTTGATATACTCAAAGAGCAAGGAAGAACACGAGCAACACCTTAAGTTGATTTTGGAGATCCTAAAAGAGGAGCGACTGTATGCCAAATTCTCTAAATGTGAATTTCGGCTTAAGGAAGTTCAATTCTTGGGACACATAGTCAATGAAAAGGGTGTTCACGTGGATCCTGCGAAGATTGATGCGGTGAAGAAATGGAGTACACTGACGACACCAACGGAGATTTGATCATTTCTGGGACTAGTCTGTTACTATCGGTGGTTTATTTCGAATTTCTTTAGGATTGCTGTCCCCCTCACCTCTTTGACTCAGAAAAATAAGCCTTATGAGTGGGGACCAAAGCAAGAAGAGGCGTTTCAAACTTTGAAGCAAAAACTCTGTGATGCTCCTGTCTTGACACTGCCTGATGGAAATGATGATTTTGTGGTCTACTGTGATGCATCCAACCTATGTCTCGGTTGTGTTCTCATCCAACGGGGAAAGGTTGTGGCAAATGCATCGAGACAGTTGAAAATTCACGAGAAGAACTACACGACTCACGACTTGGAACTTGGTGCAGTCGTGTTTGCTTTGAAGATATGGAGACATTATCTTTATGGCACAAAGTGTGTAGTATTTACTGATCACAAGAGTTTGCAGCATATTCTCAATCAGAAAGAACTTAACATGAGGCAACGAAGATGGGTGGAACTGTTGAACGATTATGACTGTGAAATTCGCTACCATCCTGGTAAAACGAATGTAGTAGCAGATGCGCTTAGTCGCAAAAGTCAAGTTCAGATCCATAGTGTCCAAGTGCACACTAGTCTCCATAATGATTTTATCACAGCCCAACAACACTCATTGGCTCAGGATAACTTGAAAAATAAGATGTCTTGCGGGGCTGAAATATTATTGGAAACTAAGGATGATGGTTTGATGTATTACTTGAATCGGTTGTGGATACCAAACCGGGATGATCTTAGCATAATGATTTTGGATGAAGCTCATAAGTCTCTCTTACTCAATGCATCCGGGTGCCGATAAGATGTATCAAGACCTTAGAGCTTTGTACTGGTGGCCTGGAAAGAAGAAGGACATTGCTGAATATGTATCCAAGTGCCTTAACTGTGCTAAAGTCAAAGCGGAACACCAGCGACCTTCGGGACTGTTAATACAACCAGAAATACCGATGTGGAAGTGGGAGAATATCTCTATGGATTTCATTACTAAACTCCCACGAACCGTAAATGGTAAGGATAGTATCTGGGTGATAATTGATAGATTAACCAAGTCGGCTCATTTCTTACCGATACGCGAGACGTACCCTGTGGGGAAACTAGCTCGTATCTACGTTGATGAGATTGTTAGCCGACATGGAATTCCCTTGAGCATAATATCGGATCGTGATGCTCGTTTCACAGCACGATTTTGGGAATCACTTCATGAAGTGTTTGGAACAATACTGGATCTTAGCACCTCTTATCATCCTCAAACGGATGGACAGACGGGCGAACGAATGAAGCTTAAGTATCCACATTTATTCACTACAGTCACTCCAAGTTGAATTTCGCGACGAAATTCCCTTAACTAGGGGAGACTGTAACATCACTATATTTCAGGTTGTCCGTACATGTGTACGATTGTAGTGTTACGACCTGATGTGTTAACTATTAATGATTATGAATTGTTAGATGATATTATTGATAATTGGTATACATTAAGAATATATTATTATACGCTTAAACCATGGGAAGTTTAGTTGTAACCCAACTAAACAGAACCAAAGAGTTTATCGCTGTTAAATTCACAGATATGAATTACTGGTTTGAAATGGAAAGAGAAATAAGAGTTTGTTAGTGTTGGTTGCTAAACATAGTCAAGGACACATGGTCATTTATTATCGAAATAGCGTGGGATGGTGGCTGGGGCAGTTGCGACTGACCCCTTCATATGCCCTATACGAATGCATATTTCCGTCTATCACGGATGTGTCAGTGATATGGTTTAGAGGGTTTTGGAATGGGATTCATAATATTAAAGAAAATAAAATAATGGAAATGATATTGGAAGTAAATACGCGATGGTGAGGTTACGAACAGAAATTAAACGCGAATGTTAATTCAGAAATATTAACTTAATAATGTGTTCGCGTGAGTGACGATTCACACGAATATAATTATTAGGAATAATATTCTGAAACGATATTCCATAAATCGTAAATCTAATCGAAATACGATACGAGCGTTGGATTCGGAAAGGTGACGATCTTTACGAATACATACGTAAGTAACGCGTTTCAACGAGATAACGTAAAAATATTAAACGATATTAAATTAATAAAAGGGATTTAGTAACATTTATTAGGAATCACGACCTAAAACGAATTCGAATAAATTAATTTATTAAATAATTGATTTAACAAAAATAAACGGAGACATTTTATTTAAACGATTTTATTTGAAAAACGATTTTATTGAAAACGAAACTTATTCATTTGAATTTTTACGTTTTAAATATGTTTAACAAGAAAACCGAACTTTTACGTTTTAATGGTGAAACCTACCACATTTTTCTTCATTCTTACATTTCCCACTCTCTCTCTAGAACACATTCACGAATTCACTCTCTCTCTCTAACTTCTCTGTACGATATCTACTTCGTGTGACCGAGAGGAACAAGAAAGTACAAAGAAATCCCGAGTTTGGTCAACGAATTCAGGTAAATCTTAAGTTCATTTTTCGGTTTTTACTACAAAATTGATGTGGTTGTGTTTAGAACATGGGACCGAGATTAGGGTTTTGTTTATTGTTTAAGTCGAGTTATTGTTGAACCATGGGAAGCCATGGATGATCTTAAACCTGCAAATACGAGGATGGGAATTACATGGCTGTGGTTCGAAACTCAGCGCACTGGCCGAACCCTAATGCCATTACAGCGAACCTCCTTGCCTGCAACGAACCTCCCAGCCAGCAACGAACCTCCCAGCCTGTAACGAACCTCCCAGCTTGCAACGAACCTGTATCATTGATGGCCGAACCCTGTGATGGCCAAACATGCAGGGTAGCCGAACTTTTGTTCCAGCCAAACCCTGGATATGCGACGAACCTTTGGAGTCACGAAGCAAAGGAAAGTCGCGAACCTTGGATGAACCTAACCCTACGCGAACCTGGGCACATGCTAGACGAACCCTAGCCAGGCGAACCCCTGCCTACGCACGAACCTATTTGGCCAGCCGAACCTAGTGTAGCCAGACGCATGTGCATACAGAACGAACCCTCCGTTTGGGCCTGCGAACCTTTAGTCCATGCAAGCCCAGCTCACGAGCATTAATAGCTACGAACCTGGAGATGTTTGGCTGCGAACCTTCATTCTTGCTGAGTCAATTGGGGGCCGAACCTTAACACTGTGTTGGCCGAACCTTAGGTGGCTTAACCCATAAACATGCAGCGAACCTTGTGGTGGGAATAGTGGCAGAACCTAGAGGGAACAAGATAGGTTCGCTGGATCAAGGGGGAGTAACTTTAAATTCGTTGAATTAAGAGTGAGACTAAACCAAGAGATGTGAACAAGCATATACACCCATGCATGCATGTATGAGTTATACTAGACTCTTTGCCAATAAAAACAAGTTTTAAATTTGAGAGTTGGGCTAATTTAAACAAATTATGAAAATAGTTTAAGTTGGTTTTCTTAAACTTAGATATAATTTGCCAACTTTGAATGGTAATTATATCAAATGAATATGCATGCATGTTTGGGAAGGTACATGGGTGTAAGGTTTTTATGACTTAAAAACCCTTGAGATGGTTGTAAAAGTCATCACGAGAGAGTTAAGTTCAACTAATAGATTTAGATTACACCTTATGACGATCGTTAATTTAGAATCGAGTCTTACGATGTAACTTAATGTAAGTGAATTCAGTAAATGAAAAATCTAATGATTTAAGGTGAATATTTATGGTCATTTAATCAAAATAAAGCACTTATGATTGTTGAGTTTCTTTGAGTTACATGCACGAGCACGCATTCTACACGATCACTATTCTAAGGACTCAGGTGAGTTCTCATAACCTCCCTTTTAAACTGTTCCGTTTTTAAACTCGGAGGTGAAACATGTATACCAATTTAAATATTATTTTGATAACACATGGGTGACACATGGATTATCAATATGATATTCACATTAATGGATTATTAATGATTATTGATTGAGACGGATTATTACTTATCCGTGAGTCATTGCTGGTTGAGTTGACTTAGGTCCTCCGCGATGATTGAGTTACTGTTGGTGAGTTGACTAATGTCCTCCTCGGAGACTCCACTATTGGTTGAGTTGACTGCGGTCCTCCGCAGTGCACGTATTGAGACTTATAGGAATATCGTTGGTTGAGTTGACTGAGGTCCTACGCGATGATTCCGCCGTTGATTGAGTTGACTGAGGTCCTCCGCGGTAACTTATGTTGATATGATTATGAGGATTGATGATTATTGAGTTGATGTGATTGGTTGAATATACGTGGATAATTATTTGTGATTATTGTGTATGTGATTACTTGGATTATTTGGATGTTCTGTCTGTTGGATTTTGGCAGTGTTGGTTTATCTCGCAGGTGCACATGTGGATTTTTCTCGCGGAAATTATAAACTTTCATAAACCTATTTACAAACTTTCATAAACTTTTTTATAAACATTTTTAATACATAAAAACTTATGATTTCTCACCAACTACTTCGTAGTTGACACTTGATTTTCTACATGTTTCAGGGAACGAGGAGAAGTAGGTAGAGCACGATAGCTCTACATATTTTGGACGTCATTACATAGGATTCTTGGACTTAGCTAAAATAACTAAAATTCTGAAAACTAGAATTTTGTTAGTTAGCTAAATCTTTTATGTATTTCATGTAACTAATTCATGATGAACATGATTCTTGATGTAATTAATTTGGTTGATTAATTGTTATGTGATGATTAAATTAGTTGCCCACGAGCTTATGAGCAATCTACACATCCCTCGTGGCATCCCGACGTTTCTGCCATTGGTCGGGGTGTTACAGTCACCCATATCGATATCTCGTTGAATCAACACCCCAAATGTCATCTATTCAGGTTTTATTCATTGTTTTCCCTCACATGTTGTTTTTTTTCTTTTCTTCTAAATCATGTTGACGTAATTAAGTGGATTCTCCTAACTGTTTTAGGAAAACCCATGTATTTTTATTGTCATTTATTATTGTTGTCTCCACTCTCATAACACCATGTCTTACACTGTGATTGTGTACACTATTGGATTTCCGACTCATGGTTGCTCGGATGTTGGTCATCACAGGAACCCCAAGCATACTCATATTTATAAATATTTGTTTAATTAAACTAAATATATGTGATACTCAAAAATTCTTACATGAAAATAAACCTTCTATAAATAAACTAAATAATTAATTTTTTTATAATATTTATTTAGTTTTCTCACTCAACCCATTTTTATAGATTTTAAAGTCTACCAACTCATTATATTAGAAAGTATATCAGATAGTTCAAAGTCTTTGTTTTCATAAGAAAAATTAATTTAAAGTGATTCCTATCATTTTAAAGAATTTAGAATAGAACTTATAATTATTATTGAAAATTTATCATTACAAGTGACTGAACTTAGAATTCAAACCTTGAAGTATCCAACGGTTTACTAAATATATCAATCTTTATCAATCTTTTTTCTGAGTTGTCTCTTAAAAATAATACCTTATTTATATATGTTCTATTTAGAATGTTGAACTGGATTTTTAGTTATGAAGATGGCATCAAGATTATCTATATATAAAGGAGTTTTGAGAAAATTAAAACCAAAAACAAGCATCTGGTTTTGAATCCAGAGAACTTGAGAGCAACATAATGGTGCAGCAATGTACTCAGCTTCAGCATTAGATAAAGAAACATTTGTTTGTTTCTTGCATTGCCATGAAACTAATATATTTCCTTAAAATTGACATCCAACAGATGTGGATTTCCTATCAAAGATACAACCACAAAAATCACTTTAAGTATATGCAAAAAGATTAAAATCTCCATCTATTGGGTACCAAAAACCTAAGGATGGTTTTTGTTTGAAGTATCTAAAAATTATTTTTACGACAATCTGATGTGATTCTTTCGGGTTAGATTGAAATCTAGCACACACACAGACTCCATACATAATGTCATGTCTTCAAAAACAGAGTCTTGTCTATTGGTCCTTTCTTGAAATGGTTCTTCAGCAAGTAATTGGACAATGTCTCATACCATGCTCTAGGCACCTGATGAAGTGCATAAAGACCTTTATCTAGCTTGAACACCCTATAAGGAAAATTTGGATCCCCAAAACTTGGAGGCTGAGACAAATAGACTTCCTCATGTAATTTTCCATACAAGAGGCTGACTTTACATCCATCTAATATACTATAAAATTCTTAGATGCAGCATATGCCAAAAATATCCTTATTGCTTCAATTCTGGCTACTGGAGCAAATACATCATCATAATTTATTCCTTCTTCTTGAGTATATCCCTGAGCAACAAGACGAGCTTTATTTTTTATTATGATTCCCCTATCATCCCTTTTATTTATGAAAACCCAACAAGTACCAATGGGATACATTCCATTTGGATGATCAACCAGTTCCCGTACTTCTTGTTTTCTGAATTGTTGTAGCTTTTCTTCCATTGCTTCTACCCAACTTGTATCTGCAATTGCATCCTTTATACTATTTGGCTCTATTTGAGAAAGAAAGCAAGAGTAAAGACAAATATTTGCTTCATTAGATGTGCTTCTTGTTGTTCTTTGATTCAGATCACCAATTATATTTGATGAGGGATGATCCTTTTTTACTCTTTCAATAATTAGATTGGGATCAATTGGAATCAAAGTCTCTAAATTTGTTTGATTTGGTAAACCTTCACCTGAAGCATTTGATACAAGGGAGGTTACTTCAACATTTAGAGTTGGAGAAGATGCATCATTGTTTTCAACAATATTTTCTGCTAAAACATCTTCGTTGTTATCATTTGATCTTTGATTTTGAGGTCCCTGGGATGGAGATGTAGTATATTGAGGAGGATCAATTAAATGAGAGCCCATATGTTTAGGGTTCATACCAAGATCTCTTTCAATATTTGATGAATTTCCGGTATCAGCATTTTCTTCTAGATTTTGTTCTTCAAACATGATTGGATTTAATGACTTTTTGAGAGCATCTATATCAAACAACCAATCTAGACCTGAGCTTGTCATAGGAAATGAATTCTCTTGAAAAGTCACATTCAAGGATTCATCAACTATATTAGCTCTTATATTGAATACTATGTATGCTTTTGATATAGAATAATATCTTAAGAAAAATCCATCATCTGCTTTTGGTGCAAATTTAGATAAATGATCTTTGGTGTTTAATATAGAGCATGGACTTCCAAATGGAGTTTTATTATGTTCTTTGACAGTTGTTGTTCTGTTTTGCACATAACATGCAGTATCACTGCTTCAGCCCAAAATGTAAAAGGAAGCTTGGAATCTGCTAGCATAGACCGAGCAGATTCAATTAATGATATGTTCTTGCGCTCAACTGTACCATTTTGTTGAAGAGAGCGAGCAGCAGAAAACTGTCTAGCAATTCCTTTCTTAGCGCAAAATGAATCAAGGAGTTCATTTCTAAATTCTGTCCCATTATAACTTCTAATGGTTTTGACTTTGAAATTTAATTGATTTTCAATCAAAGTTATGATGCCAATAGGAATCACTGTTGTATCGCTCTTCTTTGCAAGAAAGAAAACCCAAGAAAATCGTGAATAATCTTCCACAATGACTAGACAATATTGTTTCTTTCCAATGCTTAGAAGATTTGTTGATCCAAAAAGATCCATGTGAATCAACTAAAGAGGCTCATAAATAGAGGATACTTTCTTTGATTTGTATGTCACTCTATGTTGTTTTCCCTTTAAACTTGCATTGCAGTGATCTTGACAAAAAGGTTCCTTATGAGGAATGCCTAAGACATAATATGCTTTAACTAACTTGTTCATATTCTTGAAATTTGTATGACCAAGTTGTCTATGCCATAATTGTGACTCATACACAGATTCCTTTGAAATTAAACATGTTTCTTCAGTAGGGTCTACAGAACAATTCATATCCATGAGATACACATGATGTTCTCTTGGAGTTTTCAACATTATCCATTCTTCTGGAATAACAAAACCAGGTTTTACTATGATGCATTTAGTGTTGGTAAAGTGTGTTGAGAACTTATTATCACAAATTTGAGATACACTCAGCAAATTATATTTCAACTCAGGAACGCAATTAACATTCTCAAAACTACGTTTTCCATTTGTTACAGTTCCTATTTTTGTCACTTTTCCACGTTTATGATCACCTCCAAAAACAACATTTGGACCATTAACACTTTTGAAATCTGATAACTGAGAACAATTTCCCGTCATATGCCGGGAACAACCATTATCAACATGCCATATATTTCTTGGAATTTTTGTTGTCCCTGCTTACTAAAGAAATTCAGTTAGAATTTGGAACCCAAGCCATAATGGTCTTGTGTTGTCCTGAAGCATCAAGGATATAGATTTTATTGTATGATTTTGAAGATCCACCAATCTTATCTTTGTGGCTGTCTCAGATGAGACACTTATAGAGTGTGATACCTGTGGTAATTTGGTTTTACCTTTGGCGTTCACAACTGGTGGTTCTTCAGCAAAAGTTACTTTCGCAGGATATACGTGTCTTGAATCAAACTCTTTAAAGAAGCTATCAGTGGATTTCTTCATCAAATTTTGATTCTTTCTTTAGATAGAACTCATCATAAAATTCATCATCACTTTACCTTAAATGGTTTTAATTATTGGAGTTTGCAAAGCATTTTATGGGTTTATTAAATTTCACATTTTGATGTACATTTTATTTTTGATGATGAAAAGATAGGGGAATCCAAGAGCTTCCTTTATAATAAGATCTTCCAAGTTTGTCAAATTTTGAGTCTTGAATATAATCACTATAATAATTTTCGAATTTTGAATTATAGATTTGATTTGAAAATTCTCTTGATTGACTAGAATTTCTTGAATGTCTGATGTTTGGAGTCATGCTTCTTTCAGGTCTCACACTTTGTTTCCCACATTTAAATTTTGGCTTCTGATTTTGTTGATTAAAATAACATTCATTTGCAGAGTGATTTGACTTTCCACAAATTTTACATTGAATCTTTAAAAATTTTGTTTCTGAGAGATCACAAACATTTGACTCGAATAATCATATAGTAAATCATCTTGATCTACAACAAAAACATTTGTTTTAACAGCTTTCTTTTTCTTTACTCTTCTAGTCTTTTTCTTTTTCTTTTCTTTTTCACTCACATAAAATGCTGAAGTATTTTCATTATTTGACATGAGAGAAACTAAGATTGTTGATGCATTAGACTAATTTTGTTCAGATTTCTCCTTCAGGATTGAAACAAGTTGATAATTTTCATTTCTTAATATTCCTCCGTTGACAAAATTTGGCAAAGGAATTGAAAGATTTCCTTGTTCTTCATGAGAAACATCATAGGATGAAATTTCTATTGGATGTCCTGAAGCAAGTTTTAAAGATTTTGTTTCTACAAATGTTTCAATGTTTTGAGGCTTAATTTGGATTAAAGCCGCATCTTTGATTATTTTTCTTCTTCCATAGTAATTTTATCACAAACTACTTCTTCCAAAGGTTTAGGCATAATTGTGTAGTTACGATTGAAGGGAGGAGGATTTCCTAAACCACCTGTGATTTTGGTTTGAATATGATTGTCTAAAATATTTTGAAGAACTTTTGATAAAGACTCATACTTTTGCATTTTGAATTCATTTAATGAGAGATCATTCTTAGCTTGAGTTAGCTTAGCAAGAAGATCATCTACTTTAGCTAATTGTTTAACATTTTCAATTTTAAGTTTTTCAATGTCCACATTTTGCGCCTTTACTTTCTTATCACTGATTTGATATTCTTTGATTAATTGAGAATTTTTTGATTCTACTTCCTTAACCTTAACAATTATATCTTTATTATGAACTCTGTAACCTTAAATAATTTCTTTGCATTTTTCGTAACAAACATCTTCAAGTACCTCTTGAGGCATCTCTGTCAAATCCACCGTTATGGAAAAATTTGTGTGCGGAACATCGTTTACATAAGAACTCCAATCAAAATATTCATCCTGTTAATATACTAGAGCAGTAGATGGAGGAGTTCAAGCTTTTTCTTGACTTCGATTTCCATGCTCATGTTGATTTTTGTTTTTTCTATCATTTAAGTTGTCATTTATTTGAAAATTTTTCTTTGTTGGTTTCGAATTTTGATTACTTGAAGATGAAAATGTTTGATTATTTGAATATTGTCTTGATGAACCAGGAACAATGCACTCTTACGAAAAATGACCATATAGATTACAATTGTAACATCTGACTTTTGATTTATCAAAACCTACTCTTGAATCTTTGTTGAAAGACATATGACCTCGATTTTTGAAAAATCTTTTGTTTCTTATAGCAACCATAACAATCTGCCATTTGAGATCCATTTTGTATAGCCCAACTAATGATGAAGACTGACAAAGTCAACCAGAGAAGAGCTGAATACCTGAGTTTTGGATATTTTCGTGTACAGTGTTTTTCGAGTACATTAGATTTTCAAGTACTCGAACCATTTTTGTGTATAGAGTTCGAGTACTCCTAGAATAGTATATATACATGTATTTTGTACTGTTCTAGTGTTGGATTCCCGAGACGTGCTCTCTAGACGTATTAAGGCACTGTCTTCGTTAACTTCACTTAATATACAAGGCATTCATCTTTCTACTTCTTTTTTTGATTCTATTATGGATTATGCACATTATAGAGTCTTTCGATGCAGATTGGAGCTATAAAGCCCAATTCATGACAAGATCCGGACCAACATGTGGTATCAGAGCCTTTGAGCTCTTTTCTACATCAAGGTACAAGCTTTTTAGTGCAAGTTTGATACTACACCATCTAGCTGCTATTGAAATTTGGGACTCTTAATCTTGTGAAATTTTTCTGTGAAAATTTTTCATGTATTTTCGAGTTCAAAATTTCGAGAACAGTTTTTCGAGTATAGTTGGGAGTTCGAGTATACTAGGGAGTTCGAGTACAGATTGGAAATTTCGAATACACATCGGAGTTCGAGTACAATTGGTTTTCAAGTACACTCAGGTTTTTGAATACGCTCGGATTTCGATTACACTGATCTTTTGAGTACAACAGTGCTTTCGGGTACACTTAGATTTCGAGTGCACTTGTTCTACGAGTACACTGGAACTTTGTGAACTTGAGTTTCGAGAACAATTTTCGGATACTTGGGTTTCAAGTATAGCTTGGAATTAATGCACTGCTTGGGACTTCAAACTCTTGAGGACTTCGTGAACTTATACTTAGAAAATTTTTTGGTTGTCATGGAATCCAAGAATCTCACCAACCTGTCTAACCTTCTTAACTTAGACAATCAGATTGGCACCAGAACCAAGCCACCTAGGCTCATGACAGGGGATAACTTCCAAGATTGGAAATTCAGATTCCAATCTTTTATCAAATACACAGACCCAAAGTTATGGAGGTAGATTGAAGAGGGGTCGTATGTGCCTATGTACGAAAGTGAATTAAATGGGCTTATCCCCAAGGACCCGGAGTTATACACTGAAAATGGCATCCTGTTGAAAGAGAAGGATGATATGGCATACGCCACAATCACTATGGCGTTGTCAACTGATGTGGCTCATGGATTCAAGAGCATCAGATAGCTTAGCAACTCTGGGAAGCTTTAATGGAAACATTTTAAGGGAATAAGGACATGCGAGAAAGGCACAAGGACATGTTAAGGCAAAGATTTAACATGTTTAACCATGTAAAAGGAGAATCATTGGAAGCTCAACTCAATCGATTTACTCATCTGATGACTGTGATGACCAGCGCAGGAATGGAGATGTCTAAGGGAGAGGTCAAGAAGAAGCTCTTGAACTCATTACCATATAATTGGAATTCCATCTGCACCACCATCAATAGAACAAAGGATATGTATAAGACTTCTGTTAGTGAATTGATCTCCATTATCAATTCATATGACATGGATAACAAATAGAGAGCTCTCAATCATGCCAGTTTAATGGGCATCACTCCTGCATCAGAAAATGCTGCTCTTTTGTCAGCCATCAATTTTCAAGCCTCAGGATCTCAGCATTACCAAACCCCTTCATCACAGTCTGTTCTGTTTGAGACTGCCTTCCTTTCTTTAGGGCAAGTTAGTTCAGTGCCCAAGGTCAGTCCAGAAAGTGAAGAAAACGTGGTGCTATTCAAGGGATTTATGAATAGTTACAACGCTTTTATTGCTGCAGAGTTGGCACCGGCCAATATCACTCAAGATAACTTAGAGCAGATTAATCCGGAAGATGTGGAAGAAATGGATATTTCTTGGCAAATGGCCATAGTAGTCTTCCATGCTATAAGAATTCATCAAAAAATATGGAAGGAACAACTTTGGAAACAACCCAGGTAGGAAGCTAGGATTTGACAAATCAAAGATCAGATGCTACAACTGTGACCAGCCAGGTCACTTTGCAAAGGAGTGTAAGCAGCCGAAGGTGGTGAAGGAGGGTGAGAAGAAGACTGATGATAAAGCTGCAACCGTGGAAGGTGCAAGCACATCCAAGGAATTGGTGACTCAGGAAACCGAATCCTATGATTGGAGTGATCAAGTACAAGAGCTGGAGATGACCCTGAGCCACGAACTCTTGGCAGAAGTGGATGAAAAGAACAATGACGTAACTGAAAATCTTTGCTCTACATGTTGCATTGAGAAGGTATATGAGTACCGGTCTCACAATGAGACCTTGATCAAAGACGTCACTAAACTCAAATATTTTAACTCTAAGTTTCTAAAAAGTGAAGCAATTTTCAAAAGAAAACTTGACGCTGAGGGTCGTGATATTTCAAATTGAAAGAACTTTTAAGTGACAAAGAGTCAAATTAACAAGATGATAGACGAAAAATCGAAGAGCTCACTTCTGAACGAGAATAGATTAAAACTCAACTTTCTAAAACTTCAGTCAGATGTGAAAAATATGACTATGCAAGCAAAGTTTTAGAAGACATAATCAGTATTCAGTATTGGAGAAAATGGGTAAGGGTCTTGGTTATAAGGAATGTGAGCCTCCTTTTAACCATAATTACTAAAGCATGCCTAGAATCAACACATTTGTTTATGACTTGGTTCTACATTCTAATATTACTTTTAAGTTTCCCACTAAACCAGTCTCACTAACAGTGGACTCCATGTTTGTTTCTAATGATTCTGAGGTGTGTGCAGATAGTTTAAGTGATACATGTCTGAGGGGGATGAATGAAGAAATAAGTGCTGGGAGGAGCACAGAGTGTTCAACATTGTGACAATTGCAGGTAAACATTACGTCATCAATAACACGAGCACGTTTGGTCGTTCTAGGAATCTGTGTTAAATTGATGATTTTAATCATTACAGGTTTAAAGTATGCGAGAAATTGGGAACATGGGAGAAAACCGTGCGTGAAACCGAGTTACGGATTGTCCGGAATCGCGAAACGAAGAAAAATCTTGAAATTGGACTCATCGCGGTACGTGGAGGTGGGCTTGGAGGTTCTCCGCGGTACGCGATGCACGATAGAAATCTGAGATCTCCGGATTTCTTCGCGATACGCGACGACAGGTAGGCCACTCGTCGCGGTACGCGACGAGTAGGTCGGTTCAGAATGCAACTTGTTTAAATCGCAGAATCATGCAGAACCTTCATAATTCTTCTTCCTTCGACCAAAAACCTCCTGCAACTCCAGAGCTCGATCGTATAATCACCAAAACTCATATTTGACACCACCAGAACGTTCAGCTCGAACCGGTGAACGTGTATACGCGTCCTGATCGTGATTTTGTCCGTAGAATCGTCTGATTTGGGTAACTATCCTTTTTAACCTTCTGACTTGATCTTCATTAATTAGATCGTGTTTTTGAACGTAATGATATAGTTAGGATTGTTGATTATTGCTTAAATGATAGCTAGGAATGATTTTTGATGGATAACTTGTCTTGTTAACGGGTAAATGCCTGTTTTGATCCGTCATAATGCCCGGTTTTCACCAAACCATAACAATACTTCTAATGGTTTAAACCATTAGATTATGACAATGTAAGTGATTATTTTGGTTAATCTTTGAAATGCAAGGTTAATCCCAAGTGTTTCAAACTAATCACAGTTATTACCCTACCAATTGGAATAACTGTCTGATTTTATGATAACAGTCGGATTAATATGTTAAACACGATTGTTTAACCTATTCAAATGTCATATTGTTATGTTTTGTGATACATGGATAATTAGTGACAAGAATTAATCATTCCTAAGCCGAGATTTCATCTAGGGACTATTTAAGTAATATAATCAACAGCATTACCTAACTAATTAGTCGGAGATTATTCCGGCTAATCCAATGAGTCATCAACTTAACACAAGGTACCTAAACGGGTATAGGTACCTACATTATAGTACATTGTATGATATTAGACTAAATAATTAATTAAACATCTAATGTTAGTTCGATGACTTTTCATTACAATGTCGGTGACATTGAACGTTCAAACAGATCTAATCAGCAAGTTAAAACACAAATAATTAATTATAAATAAACTAATGCAGATTAGCATTTTTAGCCACCGTTCGTGTGATTTTATCTTTTCATAAACTTCAGGTGAGTTTCATACAACCCCTTTTCTTTTACTATTTTCTTAACATCGGGGTGACTATTATGAAATCTTTATCAAACGTGTGATATGTTTAGTAACAATTGCAATACCGGCTTGCATGTGGGTGTCATGGGATTATGACTATTTTCTGTGTACAACAAAAGTCCTCAAAACCAACTGTATCTGGTTAACCCATGTGGGGCCGAATGTGTGGACAAAGATAGTACTATCGGGCTGACAACCCCATTCATGGATAGATAGCGTCTACCCTTGTGTGAATGCTTGTCACCATTCCTGGTATCGACTTGATGTAGTGAGACATTGAGTTAGAGGCACGGAGTTTAACTTCGGTTATTTTCTAGACTGGACTGTCAGAAAGGATCTGGATACGGGTCACATGATTATTCACTTATGTTAATGTGTACCATTGACTTTACTATCATATCATATTGTATCGAGTCTTATTTATGAACTCACCAGTTTTATACTGATATTTTTAAACTTTAAATCTTTTACAGGTAATCAGTACCAACGGTGAGGAAACAACTGTGCACGCACCATGTAATTAGGACTTGGGATGTAATAGAAGGAACTTAAGTTGTGAACGGATATTCAGGACATGTAATAAATAATTGTCGTGATTTGTAATTAGTGCTTTTCTTAACTATGTGTGTTATGATACCGGATCAAGTAAGTCACCCCTCACCTTCGAGACTTCGCCGCTATGCTTCCGCTACCTTTACAAATGACGTCGTCTGGTGACGCGGAGGTGGGGGTGTGACAGGGTGGTATCAGAGACACAGGTTATAGAATTTAGGCGGACTTAGAAACCTAGATTATAACCATAGGCTCGAATAGTTACACTGAGAGCACCAAACATAGTTAACAAATATAAACACTCAAATAAATGTTGTTGTTATTTATTTATTTTATGTTACTAATACGAACTTGTGTGTCGATACAGCAATGTCAGACTCAGAAAGTGATTCATTTGGCACGGAAACAAGTTCAGGATCAACACAGACAGTGCCGTCATCTCAAATGTCCCACCAGACTTTACCATCAATACCACCTACACCACCTATACCTCAGCATTGTTAGATGCTGACTCACCAGCTATCGGGAGGGCACAAAGCCCTACACCACCACAGCAAGTACCAGTATTTACAGGGTTTGGAGGAAGGCGGGGACGAGCCCGCATCTCGACAGGTCCTATTCCGAGAGGACCACTAGCACCTCGGGATGTACCTCATTCCATACATGAGGAAGGCGAGTCATCTCAGCAGGCTGAGATGAGAGTTCAGCTGCAACGGGTTACATTGGATCTTCATTTATCGCGTGTTTCATTGCAGGAAACACGTGACACTCTGTGGGAAACTCGCACGGCCTATGAGAGTTTAGCTGAACATGTTGCTGTCCTGGAGGCAGGTGCCAGGGCATGGAGGGAGGTGATTGAGGGTAGACTTCAGTGGACTTTGGGTGGTATGTGTAGGAGTGGGGTAGAGAGAGTTAGGGGATGGATGGTAGGGTTAGGCAATATGAGGATGGAGCTACGACTGTTGGACGTAGCAATAGTGATGGCAGCGGTGGCCATCATTATCACATGTTTACTGTATTTACTACGGTAAAGGAATCGAATAGGCTGGACTGTACTACTCCGAGGAAGTTTTGACTTGTAAAATAGGCCTCGGACGGTTAGGTTGTAATAGTGGGTACAACTGCATTAGGATATTTTCTTGTATATGTACTAATCCTAATGTACAACTGTGACAGTTATAATAAAAGTTTTCTTTTAACATTGTATGTGCAACATTGTGTCTTTACATTATAGCCGGTGCTAACTTTTCAAGTCATATAAAAAGAAAACTTGTGCGAAAACATAACAATATCGGTGTTACATTGCGGTGAAGTAATGTAATACTAGTACATAACAAGACTCGTGGAGTCATAACGATATCGGTGTTACATTGCGGTGAAGTAATGTAATACTAGTACATAACAAGACTCGTGGAGTCATAACAATATCGGTGTTACATTGCGGTGAAGTAATGTAATACTAGTACGTAACAAAATTTGTGATAAGGTCATGTCAATATCGGTGTTACATTATAGTAAAATAATGTAATACTAGTACATAACAAACACGTGTAGAAATATATTAATATCGGTACTACATTATAGTGAAATAATGTAATACTAGTACATATCAGTGTAGTAACATGTCTAAATCGGTGTCATTTTGGTAGACTATAAAATGATACTAGTATACGCTTGGTAAGACAAACAGACGTACTAGTATAACTGCAACTATGAACATGACTTAGTGGTGTACAATATAACTGTGAAAAAACTCAAAGTAGTTATACAACATTTGTCTTTATTACGACTATGGATTCTTGTTTTGACTTTACTTTATCTGTGTGTGATCAGACTATGGCCCCTAGAAGAGGTCGTTCTGCTAAAAATCCTCAAACTCAAGAATCCATTCAGGATCCACCTGTGAATGGACCTAGTCTAAATGAAGCGGACGTTGCTCGTATAGCAGGTGACCAATTATCCGCTGTTCTTACGGGCATGTTGGCCCAATATCAAACAAATCGTGCTCCTGGCTCGGGTAGAGTCCATACGGAGCATAATGCTACAGGCGGACATGTTGAAACCCGCCATACGACTAGTACCAACACAATCAATCCGGATCCTCCACAACGAGGATGCACTTATAAGTACTTCGCTTCTTGCAATCCCCCTACTTTTACGGGGAAGGAAGGAGCGTCAGGACTTTTGAAATGGATTGAGAGCATGGAGACTAAGCTCAAGATCAGCCAGTGTTTGGCTGAACACAAAGTGTCTTATGCAGCTTGTTCACTGACAGACTCAGCATTGACCTGGTGGAATACCCAGGCAAAAACCTTGACCACGGCTGTTGTGGATGCTATGACTTGGGACGAGTTTAAAACTTTGATTCTGTCAGAATATTGTCCCATCACTGAAATCCAAAAGCTCCAAGAGGAATTTTGGAACCATTCTATGATCGGTGCTGATTGTTTGAAATATACCGATCGATTTCATGAATTAACATGTCTGCTGCCAAACATGTTTCCAACTGAGCAGGCTTTGATAGAAAAATATATCAAAGGTCTGATACCTCAAATCAAGGGAATGGTCACGGCAGCTGAACCACGTACTTTGAAACATGCTATCACCTTAACCACCAGGCTTACCGATGTTGCAGTAAGAAGTGGTACATTGACAGTGAAAGGTGAGTCAAGCAGCAGTCTGGCAACCACTACCCCCAGCACTGTTAAAGGGGTGAAACGAAAATGGGTTGGGAAAGGCAAACCAGGGGCTCCGGTGGAACCCAGCCGGAATGTGCAAATGGCAAAGGGATACATTGCCACAACTTTGGAGAGAAAAGCCTATGTAGGGCAAGCACCTAAATGTCCTAAGTGCCCATTTCATCATGTGGGACCCTGCCCTGTTTGTAACAATTGTAACAAGGTCGGGCATTTCTCCAAATATTGCAATCTCCCTGTTCGCCGATCAAACCAAGGAACTCAACAACAACAACCACAACAAATCAACCGGTCGTGTTTCAGATGTGGAAGCCCGGATCACTTCATGAAAAACTGCCCTACCAACAACACCAATCAGGGCAATGAAGCAAGAGGAAGAGCCTTCCAGATAGGGGCGGAAGAGGCTCGACGTGATAACAACACCGTTACCGGTACGTTTCTTCTTAACAATCACTATGTATCTGTTCTTTTTGACACCGGAGCGGACAAAAGTTTTATTTCCTCTGATTTTGCTTCACTACTCGGATTGGCCGTTGATAACCTAACAAACCCTTACATCATTGAACTTGCTAATGGCAAGTCAATTATGACTAACAATGTGATTCAAGGGTGTTTATTGAATCTAAACGATCATCTTTTTAATATTGATCTTCTTCCTATTGAATTGGGAAGCTTTGATGTTGTTATTGGTATGGACTGGCTTTCAGAAAATCGAGTAGAAGTCATATGTCAAAATAAGATGATTCGTATTTCATTACCAAATGGTGATACACTTATGATACAAGGTGAAAGGGCTGGCAGGAAACTGAGTATCATATCATGTATGCAAGCTCGAAAGTGCTTAAGAAAGGGCTGTCAAGCCTTTTTAGCTTACGTGACTGAAAACAAACCACATCAAAAACGTATTGAAGACATTCCTGTAGTTCGAGAATATCCTGAAGTTTTTCCTGACGATATATCAGGATTACCCCCAGTGAGACAAGTTGAGTTTCGTATTGACTTAGTACCAGGAGCAGCACCTATAGCTAAAGCTCCTTACCGATTGGCTCCATCGGAAATGCAAGAACTATCGAGTCAATTACAGGAACTTTTAGACAAAGGTTTCATTAGACCGAGTTACTCACCTTGGGGCGCACCTATCCTTTTTGTGAAAAAGAAGGACGGTACTCTCAGGATGTGTATCGACTATCGGGAACTCAATAAATTGACAATCAAAAATCGTTATCCACTACCCCGTATAGATGATCTATTCGATCAATTGCAAGGTGCTATCTATTTTTCAAAAATCGATCTCAGATCTGGATATCATCAACTACGAATCCATGATGATGATGTTTCTAAAACAGCTTTTCGAACTCGATACGGGCATTATGAGTTTTTAGTAATGCCCTTTGGGCTGACTAATGCGCCTGCAGTGTTTATGGATCTGATGAATCGTGTGTGTAGACCTTACTTGGATAAATTCGTGATTGTTTTTATTGATGACATTCTCATTTACTCCCGCAGTCAACAAGAACATGGGCAACACTTAAAACTGATCTTGGAACTTTTAGCACACGAGAAACTTTATGCCAAATTTTCCAAATGTGAGTTCTGGTTACGGGAAGTCCAGTTTCTTGGGCATGTAGTAAATGAAAATGGTATACAAGTGGATCCCAGCAAGATTGAAGCGGTAAAGCAATGGGAGACACCGAAAACCCCAACAGAGATTCGTCAATTCTTAGGGTTAGCGGGCTATTACAGAAGATTCATCAAGAACTTCTCAAAGATAGCCTTGCCTTTAACTACTCTAACCCAGAAAGATCAAAAGTTCATATGGGACTCTCAACAGGAGGAGGCATTTCAACTGTTAAAGCATAAACTTTGCAATGCACCTATTCTGGCACTACCAGAAGGCACAGAGAATTTCATAGTCTTCTGTGATGCCTCACGTCAAGGACTTGGGTGTGTGCTGATGCAGAACAACAAAGTGATTGCCTATGCTTCTCGGCAGCTAAAAGTGCACGAGAAGAATTACACCACTCATGATCTAGAACTTGGTGCAGTAGTGTTTGCACTCAAGATATGGAGACATTACTTGTACGGGACAAAGTGTACGGTCTATACAGATCACAAAAGTCTTCAACACATTCTAGATCAGAAAATGCTAAATATGCGACAAAGGCGATGGGTGGAACTTCTGAACGACTATGACTGCGAAATCCGTTACCACCCAGGTAAGGCAAATGTTGTAGCCGATGCTTTAAGTCGCAAAGAAAGAGTCAAACCCATACGTGTGAAAGCACTGGAAATGACGATTCAAACTAGTCTAAACCCTCAAATACGTGAAACTCAACGACAGGCCTTGCAAACAACAAATTACACCGTTGAGAAATTACGAGGGTTAGATAAACAACTTAAAACCAAAACGGATGGAATATTATATTTCAAAAACCGAGCATGGATCCCAGTACTTGGTAATATCAGACCAATTATCTTGGACGAAGCTCACAAATCCAAATATTCTATTCATCCAGGTGCTGACAAGATGTATAAAGATCTCAAAGACTTCTACTGGTGGCCTGGTATGAAGAAACAAATAGCAGAATATGTGAATAAATGCTTAACGTGCCTTAAGGTTAAGGCAGAACATCAAAGACCATCTGGGCTATTGCAACAACCAGAAATCCCTATGTGGAAATGGGAACAAATTTCCATGGATTTCATCACTAAATTACCCAGAACGGCGCATAACCATGATGCTATTTGGGTCATCGTAGATCGCCTTACCAAATCAGCACATTTCTTACCAATTCGGGAAGACTATTCCATGGACCGTTTAGCTAAACTTTACATCAACGAAATTGTAATGCGACATGGAGTGCCAATCTCTATTATTTCTGATAGAGATAGTCGATTTATGTCACGTTTTTGGCAAACTCTTCAACATGCCTTGGGTACGCAGATCAACATGAGCACAGCTTATCATCCACAAACGGATGGGCAGACTGAACGTACAAATCAAACATTAGAAGACATGCTTCGAAGCTGTGTAATTGATTTTGGAGGTAGCTGGGATACTCATCTGCCATTGGTTGAATTTTCTTATAATAACAGCTATCATACTAGTATCCAATGTGCTCCATTTGAAGCTTTGTACGGGCGCAAATGCCGATCTCCTGTGTGTTGGTCAGAAGTAGGTGAAAGTCAGATTATTGGCCCGGAACTGATCCAGGAAACGACTGATAAGATCGCGCTCATTCAGGAACGAATTAAAGCAGCATGCGATCGACAGAAGAGTTATGCTGATAATCGACGTAGACCACTCGAATTCCAGATTGGTGATAAAGTGATGCTAAAAGTCTCTCCCTGGAAAGGTATTTTCAGATTCGGAAAACGAGGAAAACTCTCACCAAGATTTGTAGGACCATTTACAATTCTTGAAAGGATTGGAATGGTAGCATACAGATTAGAGTTACCCTCAGAACTTAGTAACATACATGATCTGTTTCATGTCTCGAATCTGAAAAAGTGCCTATTGGACGAGTCACTAGTCATACCTCTTGATGAGATACACATTGCCGAAAACCTACAGTTCACGGAAGAACCAGTCGAAGTAATGGATCGAGATGAAAAGACCCTCAAACGAAGTCGAATACCAATTGTAAAAGTCAAATGGAATTCTAAACGAGGGCCAGAGTACACTTGGGAACGTGAAGACCGCATGAAACAGAAGTATCCTCATTTGTTTACATAAGCGATCAAACTGTAGGAGTTAAAGCAAATTTCGGGACGAAATTTCTGTAACAGGAGGAGACTGTGACAATTGCAGGTAAACATTACGTCATCAATAACACGAGCACGTTTGGTCATTCTAGGAATCTGTGTTAAATTGATGATTTTAATCATTACAGGTTTAAAGTATGCGAGAAATTGGGAACATGGGAGAAAACCGTGCGTGAAACCGAGTTACGGATTGTCCGGAATCGCGAAACGAAGAAAAATCTTGAAATTGGACTCATCGCGGTACGTGGAGGTGGGCTTGGAGGTTCTCCGCGGTACGCGATGCACGATAGAAATCTGAGATCTCCGGATTTCTTCGCGATACGCGACGACAGGTAGGCCACTCGTCGCGGTACGCGACGAGTAGGTCGGTTCAGAATGCAACTTGTTTAAATCGCAGAATCATGCAGAACCTTCATAATTCTTCTTCCTTCGACCAAAAACCTCCTGCAACTCCAGAGCTCGATCGTATAATCACCAAAACTCATATTTGACACCACCAGAACGTTCAGCTCGAACCGGTGAACGTGTATACGCGTCCTGATCGTGATTTTGTCCGTAGAATCGTCTGATTTGGGTAACTATCCTTTTTAACCTTCTGACTTGATCTTCATTAATTAGATCGTGTTTTTGAACGTAATGATATAGTTAGGATTGTTGATTATTGCTTAAATGATAGCTAGGAATGATTTTTGATGGATAACTTGTCTTGTTAACGGGTAAATGCCTGTTTTGATCCGTCATAATGCCCGGTTTTCACCAAACCATAACAATACTTCTAATGGTTTAAACCATTAGATTATGACAATGTAAGTGATTATTTTGGTTAATCTTTGAAATGCAAGGTTAATCCCAAGTGTTTCAAACTAATCACAGTTATTACCCTACCAATTGGAATAACTGTCTGATTTTATGATAACAGTCGGATTAATATGTTAAACACGATTGTTTAACCTATTCAAATGTCATATTGTTATGTTTTGTGATACATGGATAATTAGTGACAAGAATTAATCATTCCTAAGCCGAGATTTCATCTAGGGACTATTTAAGTAATATAATCAACAGCATTACCTAACTAATTAGTCGGAGATTATTCCGGCTAATCCAATGAGTCATCAACTTAACACAAGGTACCTAAACGGGTATAGGTACCTACATTATAGTACATTGTATGATATTAGACTAAATAATTAATTAAACATCTAATGTTAGTTCGATGACTTTTCATTACAATGTCGGTGACATTGAACGTTCAAACAGATCTAATCAGCAAGTTAAAACACAAATAATTAATTATAAATAAACTAATGCAGATTAGCATTTTTAGCCACCGTTCGTGTGATTTTATCTTTTCATAAACTTCAGGTGAGTTTCATACAACCCCTTTTCTTTTACTATTTTCTTAACATCGGGGTGACTATTATGAAATCTTTATCAAACGTGTGATATGTTTAGTAACAATTGCAATACCGGCTTGCATGTGGGTGTCATGGGATTATGACTATTTTCTGTGTACAACAAAAGTCCTCAAAACCAACTGTATCTGGTTAACCCATGTGGGGCCGAATGTGTGGACAAAGATAGTACTATCGGGCTGACAACCCCATTCATGGATAGATAGCGTCTACCCTTGTGTGAATGCTTGTCACCATTCCTGGTATCGACTTGATGTAGTGAGACATTGAGTTAGAGGCACGGAGTTTAACTTCGGTTATTTTCTAGACTGGACTGTCAGAAAGGATCTGGATACGGGTCACATGATTATTCACTTATGTTAATGTGTACCATTGACTTTACTATCATATCATATTGTATCGAGTCTTATTTATGAACTCACCAGTTTTATACTGATATTTTTAAACTTTAAATCTTTTACAGGTAATCAGTACCAACGGTGAGGAAACAACTGTGCACGCACCATGTAATTAGGACTTGGGATGTAATAGAAGGAACTTAAGTTGTGAACGGATATTCAGGACATGTAATAAATAATTGTCGTGATTTGTAATTAGTGCTTTTCTTAACTATGTGTGTTATGATACCGGATCAAGTAAGTCACCCCTCACCTTCGAGACTTCGCCGCTATGCTTCCGCTACCTTTACAAATGACGTCGTCTGGTGACGCGGAGGTGGGGGTGTGACAAACATCATCTAGCAAACCAAATTTTATTCCAAAAAACTGATTTTGTAGGAAGATTTGATGAAATTAAAATCAAACCAAATCGTATGTTTAAAAACTTTAATTATACTTTCGTTAAAGTTAATGATGTTTTAGAATTAGATTCTTCTCATTTAAAGGTGAACAAGGCTCATTCCACAATCACAAAAGAGGCGGGTTCGAAGTTAAACCCTAATTGTGAACCTTATGTTCCAAATGGGTCATTGAAACATGCCTCCACAAGTTCTTATCCTGGTCATGGTGATTGTGATGTAAAGCCGTTTGACCCAATAGACTCTCATGAAAAGGTATGTTGTTACGCATGTGGGAGACTAGGCCAAATTTCCAGAAACTGTCTTCACCGGCCTACTGAATTCTTCTATGCGAAGAATCAAAAGGTCACACCCATGGCCAAACCAACCATAAGATCAACGACGACTGACCAATCCCCCAAGCCAAGGGTGAAGCCTCAAAAGGTAACCCAGAACCATCCCACTGCCAAGAAGGCCAAACCAGTAAAACAAATTCAATTTGGTTTTCATAAGCAAAAATCAAAGGTCTCTAAAATTAAAAGCAAACCAAAGTGGAAGAATAAGCCACCAGTGAAACCTCCTTTAAAACAAATTGATCATGGCAGCGGTTCAAGGCCCAAAATTATTAGGGCCAAACCATACAAGCCCAAAGGGGTTATCGAGAAAGGACCCAATGTTCCACCTGTACCTAAATCTGTTATGGTTTGCGTACCCATTTCTCATTGATTGTTTGTGTTATGCAGGGACAACCATATAAGCTGAAAAATGTTTTGTATGTGGATATGGCTGCTCCCGGCACATGACTGGGGATTTATCTCAGTTACATGAAGTCACACCATTCAATGGAGTATATGCCTCATTTGCTGGAGACAAGGGATGAAAAATCAGCATGAAGTGCACAGTCACTAATGGAACTCTTAGCTTTGAAGATGTGTACTACATTGAAGAACTCAATCACAACTTATTGAGTGTGTCTCAGATCTGTGATAAGAGCTTCTCCACACACTTCACAAACAAAGAGTGTCTCATTCTAAAGCCGGGATTTGTCATACCGGAAAAGTGGATCTTGATGAGGACTCCGAGAATCAACAATGCATATATCATCAATATGAATTCTGATTCATTCACTGAAAACATCTGCTTATTTTCAAAGGCATCGGAGAATGACTGTCTACTTTGGCATCACCAACTAGGTCACGTCAACCTAAAGAATCTCAACCGATTAGCTAAGGGAGATCATCTTATTGGCTTACCTTCTAAATACTTCTCCACAATTGAGAAGTGCGTCGCATGTGCCAAGGGGAAGCAACACAAAAGACCCCACAAGCCTAAACTGTTCAACTCAATCTCATCAGTTATGCAACTTATTCACATGGATCTCTTTGGACCTGTCAACGTAATGAGCATCGGGAAGAAATCATATTGTCTTGTTGTGATAGATGATTATTCCAGATTTACTTGGCTATTCTTTGTGGCCAAGAAAGATGAAACACCAGAGACTCTAAAGAATCATATCACCCTGATGGAGAATCAGAAGAATCTAAAGGTTAAGGTGATCAGAACTAATAACGGCACTGAGTTTAGAAATAAGACACTTATTGATTTCTGCGATGAGAAGGGAATTGCTCAGCAGTAAAGTGTAGCTCATATATCTCAGCAAAATGGAGTCATTGAAAGAAGGAACAGAAACCTTACTAAGGCCGCATGGACCATTGTGTTAGAGTCCAAACTGCCAATATTCTTCTAGGTTGAAGTTGTTAACACAACTTGTTATGTTCAAAATTGTTCACTGTTGAACAAACGCCATCAAAAGACTCCATATGAGATTTTCTTCAATTGGAATTTCGATTGTCCTTGCACTCTCCTCCATACTGAGCCCAATCACAAGTTTGATGACAATGCTGATGAGTGTTACTTTGTAGGCTCCTCGCCTGAGAAAGCTGCCTACCAAGTGTACTATAAGAAGACCCGAATGATTGTGGAGTCATACTATATTGATTGGAAAGAGATGAACAACACCGATGCCGATTTTGGTCGAAACTGGTTATTTCAGTATGATTCTACCTCGAAAACAATCCGGTTCCTATGTAGATCTGCTCTACAGCCTCTGGAATAGTGCGGGATCCTATTCCAGGGTTTTCCAATTGAAACAACAGTCCCTGTGGCGATTCGAAGGTGAGGGATGAACGTTTGGATCAAGATCGAGCACCACGGTATGAGAATCGAAATTGGACAGCAAGGAACCACTCAAAACCCTAAGGGTGTGACTCTGGAGTGCTCTGGGAAGAGAGGAGGCTCGAAAAGTTAAAAAATTCAATCTCTTCACTCATAAGAGCACTCACACTAGGAGGAAATTTTGTGAATTTAAAATGATCAATCTTAATTCTTGAATTGTTTCTGGCACTCTCATCAATAGCCATTGCTTCAATATGAGATATTAATTCACCAACTTCCATGGTTTTGATAGTTTTTGTATTATTAAGCACATTCACATTGTTTTTCCATTTTTCAGGGAGAGTATGCAATAATTTCTTGCTCAGATCATGATTATCATATTTTATTTCATTTGATTTAAGTTCATTCACCAATTGAACAAAACAATGTAATTGCTGTTAAACAATTTCTCTAGACATATGACCGAAAGCTTCACATTGATATTTCAGCTTTTCTTTTCTCATTTCTTTTAGTTATGTACTTCCTTAAAACATTACACCAAGAGCATCCCATAGAGATTCAGCAGCTTCAAATTCTTGAACACACATCAGAATTTCAATAGGAGGACCCATTGTAAGAGAACTGTAAGCTTTAATGTCTAATCTGATTTTTCTGTTGTCTTCTTTATTAGTTACAGAATTTAAATCAACAGGTCTACTATGATAATCATCAACTGATAAGTTGACAGGTACAAATGGAACTTTTACTATTGAATTCCACAGGTCTGGTTCACTATAACATAGGAAATTTTTGAATCATAGCTTCCAATGTTGTAATCTGCAACATTCTTAAGAATAGGAGGTTTTATTCCTGAACCAATTTCTTGATTGCTAGCAAGTACATCTGAACCCATGATTAAATTCAGGGTTTTTTATGAAACAATGCAAAACAGGGTTTTCAAATCCAAAGAGATGCATATTTTGAATTTTTCAAAATCACTAATAAAACTATACTCGATCAATCGTTTTGATGATCTAAGCCGAAGTTTTTTTGGGATTTTAAATAATTTTGAAGGTCTGATAAAACACAAACAAACATCAAGAACAAACAGTGAATGCTCTGATTCAGAAATTTGTATGAATCTTGTAAAAACACCGCAATGATCACTTTCAATGATCAAGAGCACAAGGCTCTGATACCAATTGTTAGAATCGGTTAAGCTTAGGACAATAACTATTGAGGGTTTTCTGAATACTGAGTGGCGGAAACAAACAGGTTCATTAATTGACACGTATATTAAAGATGAATATTAATTGAACAGTAAACCAATCATCAAAATCATTCTTCATCAAAGATCAATCAATTTACAAAGGAGCTGGGATCAAGAAACATGATTCTGATCACAGAGCATCACTAGGTTATCAATCTCTCTTTAGAACTTTCTCTCTCCAAAATTGCGTTGCTGATAATAGTGTATCTATGTGTGTTTTCTATCGTTAACACTAGTTCTATTACATCACTTTCTATTTATAGGCAATTGGGGCCCTTTAAAACATCATAATCAGGGCCCTAAATAAAATGTAATAAACAAATGGGCGATGCTGTCAAAATAATCTTGTCAGCGTCTTAGGTATAATTCCTTGTCAGCATCAGCAGCAACCTTTTCAGCATCAGCATATAGTAGAAGAAAAAAATTCCTAGTCTTGACAGCACTATAAAAACGTTTGCGAACATCAAATTACTTATTCGCAAAGTTCAGAAGTTCAGATATTCATGAATTCATTCGTAAAAGTTTCATCTTCAAAGAGCATCTTCACTTTCAGAAGGCATCAAGTTTTCAGAAAGCTTTTCTACATATCTGCAAGTTAAAAAAATTAGAGTTAGAAAGTTCAAAGTTGATCTGTGTGCACAAGTTGAACATTCGAAAATGTTCTAACTACGCAAAACTTATTCATTCGAAAATGATTAGAATGTGCACAAGTTGAACATTCATAAATGTTCCAACTACGCAACACTTATTCATTAGCAAATGATTTGAGTGTGCACGAGTTGAACATTTTTAAATGTTCCAACTGTTCAACACCTATTCATTAGCAAATGATCTGAGTGTGCACGAGTTGAACACTCTAAAAGTGTTCCAACTGTGCAAAACTTTTTCATTCGCAAATGCTTTGAGTGTGCACAAGTTGATCATTGGTAAATGTTCCAACTGTGCAACACTTATTCATTCGCAAATGATCTGAGTGTACACAAGTTGAACATTGGTAAATGTTTCAACTGTGCAACACTTATTAATTCGCAAATGATCTGAGTGTGCACAAGTTGAACATTCGTAAATGTTCCAACTGTGCAACACTTATTCAATTGCTAATGTTGCATTATTACAAAGTATTACCTATGAGAAATAACATCATTTGTAGACATTGTTAAATGAGTTAATAATACAATATGTCCATCATTTCTATCATAAGAATATAAATATGTCAGTATCTCCTAATGAACAGGTTGAAAAACATTAAATTAACTTGTGCTATATTATAAACTAATTTTGGGCATATCATTTACCCTTTTACATACCCAAAAATAATATTAGGCTATCACTTTATGACTGCCCATACGTTTAATCCATCCTGATTATATCATGTGAATTTTATTAGCTCCTCAAGGTGATATAATTTAGTAGTTCTAGTACTTAATCTCCAGGTGACACAATTGTTTTTACTACTACTCATTTCCTAATTATGAATGCTTAATGTTTTGATCCTAATATTATCTCGATGTTCTTTGTCCAAGGTTTTTGTATCAGATGTTAAGTCTCCTCAATAATCAATATAAGCGAATAACTATCTCATCATAGTTATTCATGATGATCCTCAATTCTAAATTGTAACAACTGAAACTCGCTGATCTAATGGTTAAACTGATTATGATCTCAATATTATTCTAATATCCATTCTTTCTAAACCGTGAATAGAACCAAAGCTCTCTAGAATGGTAAGCTCTAGTTTAATTTGGTCTGGATTTGACATAACAATCTACACACATAATTTGGCATTTCCTACAACTAGAATGTGATGATATGTTTAAATATCTAAAACTGATATTACGACAGACATATGAGTACCATGGAACTCTATCAGATGTGTAAGGGAAATTCCCGATAGCTTCTCGAGAATTACATCAGTAGCTTTCTTGGCAATTATGGCTAAGTTATTTAAGATTGACTTTATCTCAATTGGTTTAAGGATTTCCTAATCTGTACCTGAGTCTATTCCCCCATTGAATTTCTATATGTTTTAGTGTTCTAATTATATAAGCTTTTCTCTTTTGCTGTAGTAGTAGTTCCCCAACAATTATAATCAATAATCATCCTAACTTCTATTATCTACTTGGCATCTAATTAGTCTAAGGTTTTCCTAATTTAATATTCCAAGAACTAAGACAAAGTATACATCTCTAAATATCATACTAATGCATAACTCAAAAATACAAAATTGAAATGACATACCTATGAAGTCATCTATCACACCCTGAGCCGGCGGGTTGGATCGACTATCCCGTCGCGCGGAAGGGTCTTGGGGCGCGATATCGTGTAATAATCAAAATGTTCAGATTGTTTGCATAGCACATGATATATGAAATGAGAAAACTAACCATACATACAATAAAATTACATAGTTAAATTATATCAGTTTGCATTCCAGAATTTAACCCCACAATTCTAACAAATGACATATGATCTAAATCTGCCTTGAACTACAAAATTTTCTTGATCATATGTGAACCGTACACAAAATGCACAAAATGCGCTAGGTCCTTCTATTGGACTGCCTAGCTAATTCCTTGATCTTGGTGACTAAACATGTTCGTCACCTGAGAAGAATCATGCAAAAAAGGGTCAACACTAGGTTGGTGAATTCATTTGGTTATTTGATTTGGAAATGATTTCGGAAATGCATTTCTTTGGTTAGACATGACTTATGATTTCACAAAAGTTATACACATCACAATGAAATAGTTTGCCCCCAATTGGTTTTTATCATTCTCAGAGATTATTATGACTAATAGCTAGAGTTAATTATATAACTCTAGTTAGTCAATAATATAATAGATAAAGAAATTTCCCACCAAACTTTCATTTAGTGAAAATTTCCTGTTTGTCTCAAAATGATTTGAAATTCCCCACGCACAGCTTCCACCTTAGACATCACTACTAACTTCAGCCCGTCTTGTCAAGTATCGCTAATGTATAGGGCATACGTAGGATCAAGCTTACCGCCAGCCTAGCCGCCAGCCCACCACGCCCTTGACAAGACACGATCATTTCCTTAGCGGAAACTAAGGCTTTCACTCTGCAATCACACACATAATCAGAACTCATTGATGTCACATGATTCACACATGAATGAGTTTACTGTTTCTCACTTCCTATGGATGTGACAGTAAACCCATTAAATGGATGTAGATTCATTGAACAGCTTTGTGATCAGTGTCAGTTGATCTACTATGCAACCAAATCTACACTGCATTTGATTTTAATGGCTGTAAATTCATTAAACAACTTTGTGGTCAATGTTAGTAGAGCCACTATGCTACCAAATCTACACTTCATTTGATTCTGATATTTTTCCTCCCAGTGTCTTCACACGTTCTGCCACTGACAATCAATCTCAATCATTCATACTGCCACTAGATGTCCCTGGATACTTAGCATATTAGTTTCAAAAATCCCACACACACATGAAATAATAACATAATATGAAACCATTACATACATTTTATAAAATAAAATATATATCATGCTTCTCTGCACCGTGGTTATAAAACAAAATGTCTAGAAAAGGGGCAATGAACTAACCTGTGTTGTGTTGATTGTTGACTTACTTTGAGAATGTTTGCTGTAACACCCCGACCGATGGTTAAAACGTCAAGATGCCACGAGGGATGTGTCGATTGTTCACAAGCTCATGGGCATATAAAATTTCATCACATAACAATTAATTTCAATTAATTTCAAAATGTCTAGAAAAGGGGCAATGAACTAACTTTGAGAATGTTTGTTCGTCATGATTCAAATATAATGATTACTCTAAAGATGTAGCTAAATTAACTAAATCCTAATCTTCATCGACTTAGTTAATTTAGCTAAGTCCAATGTCATATGTGATGAGTCCAAAAGGTGTAGAGCTACACTGCTCTACATACTTCTCTTCATTCCCTGAAACAAGTAGAAAATCAAGTGTCAACTAGAGAGTAGTTGGTTAGTAATCATAAGTTTATATTCTTCAAAACATTCATCAAAGTTTAAGGAATAAGTCGTGTGAACTTGTTCAATAACACCAAAATGTACAATTACCACAAACACACCAAGTCAATCAATTCAAATAATCCAAATAATCACAAGTAATCAATCAATTTCATACAATCAATCTCAATCATTCATACCAAATCATCAAGCATCATTCATCACAATATTCTCAATATAAGATACCGCGGAGGACCTTAGTCAACTCAATCAACGGTAGAATCATCGCGAAGGACCCCAGTCAACTCAATTGACGATATTCCTTATATTCATAATTCTCAATGTTGTGCACCGCGGAGGACCGAAGTCAACTCAATCGATAGAGGAATCACCGCGGAGGATCGGAGTCAACTCAATCAATAGCTATTCAGTCATCGTGAAGGACCGAAGTCAACTGAATCAACAATGTCTCACTCTAAGTATATCATCCCATAATCAACATTCATCTCAATAATCATATCTCAATAATAATCCTGGTTCCACACTTGTTAAGTCAAAATCAGTTTATTTTGGTATACATGATTCAACCACGAGTTTCAAAGCTTAATATTTAAAAGGGGGTTATGAGAACTCATAGTGATGTCTTATGTATCTGTACATTGTAGAACACACGCTCACGTAGGTGGAATCATTGATGACTCAACGACCTGTGTTAGGTTCAATATAGTTTGTAACTTATAAGTATGAGTTATGATTTAATAACTTAACCTTTATGTTGATTAACTTTTATAACTCTTTGTAATTTAAAATTTGATCTAACTCAATTGTGATGTAATACCCTAACACTTAGCGAATATAAGCTAAACATTAGTATATTGTTATGTTACCATATTCCTTGTTCGTGTGTTTTAAACATAGAATATGGTTCATTAAATATTTATTATCACTTGGGTGTTTTTAATTAAGTATAATGTTGTAAAAACATAACCTTTAACATTTCACTCAAATGTTTAAATGATATGTAGTTACCTTAAAATATTTCATCAACTTTATAGTAAGGTTGACTAATTTATTTATAAGTATCACCTTTTATTATTCGATCAATCGTGAAGGTGTTATACACCTTTGATATGTTTTAAAACTATGTACACTTTAAAACACTCGTTTTAAGGTTTATTTAGGTTTTCAGAAATTATTTATGTAACTTACGTTAGAACATCGATACCCAATTGCACCCAAACCCAAATAGTTATAAATCAACACCATGTTAAGTGTTCTCGAATTATACGCTCGAGAAAGATGGTGTCCTCGACTACACACACGGTTCTCGAATTGAGATAAATCATCAATTAATGGTTTCTTAAGTACAAATGGTGTTCTCTAGTTCCAACATGTTAATTCTCGAAGTCTTATGGAATTGTATTGTGGTTCTCGAATTGTTGAAATAACAGTAGGGGGATTTCAAATTTTTAGTGTTTAAATTAATAGGTTCTATAGTTCTAACCTATCTCCAACATGGTTCTCGAATTTCCTTGATGTCCAACATATGGTTCTCGAATTTTAGAATAATGAATTGGTGATCTCGAATTTTGTGGCCTCAAAACATGTTGTCTAATGAAAATAAAATGCTTCTCGAGTTTGAGGTCTAAGGAAAAAGGGGTTTCTCGAATTTTCAAAGAAAAGGGTTCTCGAGTTCCATTGTGGCTTTATCGAATTGTTCATCTTCTACTCCTTCGTTCCCAGCTTTCCGTAACTTGCAGGTTCTTTACCAAAACCCTCGTTTTCCATATTATATATTCTCTAATGTTTCCCGAACTCATTATATTTCAAGTTGTCTATGCCCAATGATTCAGAAAACTCTTTTAAATGTGCAGAACTTCTGATTTACGTTTAAGATAAAACCCTAAAACAAACTCAAATAAACTCATAAATTTACCTCAAATTTTGATCTCTAGCTAGAACGGCTTGTACTTTCGTGTTCTACGTGAGTGGAGAAACGATTTGGTACTAATTTCTCTCCAAATGATCAAGAAACAAAGAAGTTTGCTTTTTGAAATTTAGAGAGAGAGAGGAGTGAACGGAATGCTTATTTAGAGAGAGAAAAATGGTGGGGAAATGAAGAAAAAGGGAGAGGTATTCGCTTTTATACCTCGTGACATTCCCTCGAGCTCGGTTACATTTGCCTTTGCGTTACTCAATTTTAATTGCTCGGTTTTTCACGTACTTTTATTTTTATATACGAAACATTAAATTAGATGATTTCATTTAATATAGTGATTTTATTCATATTCATTTAAAGGTTGTAATTCCTAATAAACGTTTTTAAATTCTATTTCTTAATTTACATATCGTAAAATATTATTTCGGTTATCTCATCGAAAAGCGTTACTTACGTACAAATTCGTAAAGATCGTCACCTTTTCGAATTCAACTTTCATATGGTATTTCAATTCGATTACGATTTATGGAATATCGTCTCAGAATATTGTTCTCAATAATTGTATTCGCGTGAATCGTCACCCACGCAAATACATTATTAAGTTAACATTCCTGAAATAACATTCACGTATAATTTATATTCGTGATCTCACCATCGTGCAATTATTTTCCAATATCCTCTTTATCATTTTAATAATAAAAATATATTTATCAATTATCCATTTCCCAATACTCAACCCCACTAAATCATATCACTGACACATCCATGATAGACCGAAATAAGTTTATGTATAGGGCATACGTAGGAGTCGATCGCAATCTATCCAGCCGCCGTCTCACCACCATTTCATGTCCTTGACTATATTTAGTGACCAAACATCATCTATTCATCATTCCAAACAAAACCATATCACATCATAATTATATCACTGCAATAAACACTGTGGTTCAGTCTAGTTGTATTTGAAACTAACTTCCCCATGGTTTATGCTAACTAATCATATGTTCTCATAAATGTATACCATCAATATTATCATCCATAAATCCATTATTACCAAATTATCGTAACAGGTTCGATCAATACAAAATTATATTGTAAAGACTATACCTGAAAACCAGTGATGTTACATTTGCTCTCATTGTTTGTAGATGAATGGTATTCAACATGTGTTTGATTTTTTTGTGTTAAACATTTTTAACATTAGCATGTGTTTGAAAGTTGTGTTTGTGCGATTAGACTTATTTTCCTAAAAATCTTTCTAATGAGTTACTAACTTTGTAACTAAAAGATTTTATGTTGAACCTTGAGGAGTTACTTAGCCAAGAATATCTACTTTAGACTCAAGGTCAAAGCCTAGGCATTCACTCCCTCTTAATTTGAAGACTTAGTTATTTTCTGAGTATTACTAGAAAAGGAAAAGACAGAAGAATAACACAAGGAATTTTCGGGGAATCCAATTCAAATATTTCGAGGAATGTTGAGTGTAACATCAGTGCCGGACGCGTGCCGGAACAGTGATCGAAACAGTGAACATGTACAGTAACCCAGGTAAACATTTCGTGAAACTATGTTTAGACTATTGATGCATTGGATTAACATGAAACTATTAAACGATTGTCTGAATCTGACTGGAATCTTAGGATTTAACAGTCAGAAAACATGTCAGACGACACAGTGTTGAAACATAAATACTTGATGTGATACTATTTTGTGTAAACGTATGTGAGGTTAAACAAAACAAAACCTTAACGGTTGTCGTTTCAGAATGCTAAACCGACGAGTTATTCGTATAGGTGACGATTTGTACGAATGATTCTGATAGTTTGACGTTCTGAAATAATGACTTAACCGTAGAAAACAAGAATCAGAAAGCCAAACCATCGACGTGTTCGTTCGAATGACGATTCGAACGAAAACGCGCGATGGCGACGCGATCTGACGAAACGAAAACGAATAACGATACGAACGATCGTAAATTTAAAGAAATATAATATTTCTTATTTTACAATTTTGAAACTCATCGTAAAATAAGTTAAACCAAACTATTTTATCAAATAACGAACAAACTAACGAAACGCGAAAATTTAATAAAAACGCGTAAAATATTCTAATTTGATAAATAAATTAATGTAACGATATTTAAAAATAATTTCCAATGATATTTGTAATTTAAACATCTAAAAATAATCCTCTTTATTTTATTTACGATTTATGCGCGTAATGTGCCGGATACGTGACGAAATTACGAACCGAGCAACCGAGACGAACCCGAATACCCTCGGGGTATTTAAACACCAATGGAAGCATTTATTTCATTTTACATCATCTTTCTCTCTCAAAAATTCTCTCAACCCGTCACCCTCTCTTTCACTCCCATTTCCAACTTCAAATCACAAGATCTCACTCTTTCGTGGATGAATTCGAGCAAGCTTGGTGTCTAAACGACCATCTCGAAGCCTTCTACGTGAAAGTACAACGAATCTGAAGCGTAGCTCACAGAAACTCGAGGTATTTGAATTTAAAGATGCTGAAAAATAGGGTTTCTTATCCTCTTGTTCGAACTCCCTCATGTAGTCGGCCAACAAGTGATATTTTGGATCTAGTAGTCTACGAGAAATCTTAGTAGCATAGCTCCCTGATTAACTAAATCGTTGCACCATGGCTGATGATGGTGATGATGTTTCAGCAGGGTTCGCGAGTGGGTATCTCGGCCGAACCATCTAGCTGCCATCCACAGACGAACCCTCGACTCTTCAACCTACCCACGAACCCCTGTAGCCGAACCCATGGAGTTTCCAGCCGACTCAAGTGGCGAACCCTCATATGACTCACGAACCTACGTGACCCCCGAACCTTTCATGAGTGATGAAACCATCCTGCACCGGCGAACCTTTGTGAGTCAGATCATTTAGCCGAACCATGCATGGTAAACGAACCTATTGCTTATCACCACCGAACCCTAACATGCCGAACCTTAGGGGCTAGTTTCACGAACCCAATGAGGGTGGCGAGCCTGTTCTGACCGAACCTTGCTAAAGGTTCGCTGCCTAGTAGACCTTTTATTTTACTTCGGCCGAAATCAATTGGATGCCCAGCATGGATACATCAACCCAAGTCTAGTTCATCATTAGCCCATGTATAAACCACGAGCCCATCTGGGTGCTGCGACTGGCCCAATAATCGGCCAAACCCATTCTGTTCATGGCAGCCCACGACATCATCCAGCCATTATCTTGTTCGGTCCAGTTAGAAACCCTTCGGCCCAAGATTAGTTGTTGGCCCAAAAGACCGTCTGGCACACACCCTTCATTCGGTTTAGTAAAACTCGGCAGCCCAAGGCTACTTTCGGCCCACCACATTTTGTTGTGAACCACTTGGATAATCTTGGCCAAACAATTGGCTGCCCCAAAATCTTTTGATCAACCGACTAATACCCATGAAGCGCATATCCTCGGCCCAAGACTAGCTCATAATCTGCCCATGTGCAATTGGGCCCAATAACAAACTGGATAGGCCCAAGGGCTACCTTTTGGCCCAATCCTTTGCTCTTTGGCCTACATCCCATTAGTGGCCCATGTGAATCATGAGGCCCCACGATATCCGGCCCGAAGGGGGGGGGTTACGACAATGATAAACATAGGTATGAACTTTGGGAATAATATGAACCAAAGACATGAGATAACATCTTAATCAAAGTGATGTTAAAGAATAATACAAGGAATGCAAAGTCTTAAGGCATATCAAGTTGAAAGCTTTGATGTAAAGTTAAACATTAATTCAAAGAGTTACAATGAGGAAATCAATGAGATTTAACACAAAACTACTCCACATATGGGAAATCTGGGTCGGATAACAAACAAGAACTACAAGTGTTAGTCAACTTTAGGACTAACACTTACGCACGCATAAACCTTTACAAACTTATACTTATGAATTACAATATTATTAAATCAATACAGGAGCGTGAACATCAAAACAAGTGCAAACAAAGAGCGCGTGCATTCTTGTCTTACATAGTCAACTACTAAGGACACAAGGTGAGTTCATTTGTCCCTTTTCAAACTTATTTGTTTTACTTCGGGACTGAGAAGCGTGTTAAACATTTTCATATAATTATTGAAATGTTATGTAATGCTTTAAACATAAACTTTATACTTATGTTGAAACTTATTGATGGAACTTATAATCATTGAAAAGCCTTAGACTTGATACATGTGCATGAAACATGATACTTATATTCATGAAACTTTATACTTTAAACATTGTTGGTGTTTCGTGAGACTTGAATGCCTAGACTTGTGAGACTTTATACTTCAAACATGAGACTTGAATGCTTAGACTTGTGAGACTTTATACTTCAAACATGAGACTTTATTGCTTAGACTTGTGAGACTTTATACTTGCAACATGAGACTTGAATACTTATACTTGAGAAACTTGATACTATGAACTTGAGACTTGATGCAAACATATGGGATTCATGATGAAACATTGTACGAACATTTGAATTCTATGCTTGAAACTACTATTTGCGCATGATACATGGTACATATATCAAATCATAGGCTACGTAATGGCTAAACTACTGGTAATCCAGAGCTTGTACCTATGGATTGAGATATACGTAAAACATAAACGTAACGAGACTAAGCTATTACCTATATAAGAGACATGTAATGGCTAAACTACTGGTAATCCAGAGCTTTTGTCTGCTTATATGAGGTATGTAATTGCTAAACATAAACATTGTGATGCTAAGCTATTATCTATATAAGAGACATGTAATGGCTAAACTACTGGTAATCCAGAGCTTTTGTCTGCTTATATGAGATATGTAATTGCTGAATTTACTTGTGTATGCATGGCTTAACCAGAGCTTTTATCTTGTATAGGAGACACGTAATTGCTAGACTAAGCTTAACTAATTTGTGAGCTACGTAATTGCTAAACTACTGCTAGTGCAGAGCTTGTACTCATGTATGGGATTAGGGACAGCTAAACTATGTGCGTGTGAAACTTGATGCTTGATAAACATACATTGAAACTAACACTTGTAAACAATATAGACTTGTAAACTTTGAAACAGACAACAAAAGCTTTGATGAGGAATGAGTTGATTGGTAGGTAAAATGCTTAATTATTATTAACAACAGTGTCATATCTGGATTAGTATGTGGTGGGACGGCATCTGGGCGGGTTGTAGGCTGACCCAGGGGTATGCCCTATATATAAGTATATCGATTTGGATATTGCATGTGGAGTTAATGAGGTTAAAGTTTTACCGAAGGAGGTTTGTTAAAACTATTTTAAACTTATAAACTTTATGAACTGACCAACCATTGTGTTGACCTTGTTTTCTTACATGCATTCTCAGGTGATGAACATGTTTAATCTAAGACTTTTGGATTTGCATTCTAGGCGGCCAGATAGAGGACCTAGTAGACTTTTGAGAAGCACATCTTTTGTTGATGATACATATTACTTTTGATATCTTGTACATATGCAAGATATAAACATGTTATTCTTTTGATAGGTTTACTTAGTTAAATTGCAAAACATTGATGATGTAATTTAACTATGTAATCCTAGTTATCATTGATTGTGCTTTAGTTATTCTTAAACATTGATGTTGTGTAAACAATCTGATCATCTTGATTATCACCCGCGATATCACGCCCCGGGAACCTTCCGCCCGACGGGGACTCCGATCCAACCCCGCCGGCTCGGGGTGTGACAGATTGGTATCAGAGCTCAAGGTTATAGAGAATAATAGGTCACTTACTTAAACGGTTTGGCCTAGACTATAACTTAGGGACCCACATGCAGAGAATTTAAGACTTAAGTTTGCATTATGTTTTCTGCATTCGATCATTGCACTAACCAAATTCTTTTGGTTATGATCAGAATGCCGCCGAGAAAACAACCTACTCCTCAAGTCTCTGCTCCTCACTCATCGACACCATCACCACCGGATTCACCACCGCCACCTCCTCCTCCTCCACACTCTCCGCCATCAGGTTCAAGCACTGCTCAGACATTAGATCCTGCTACCATCGCCTTGGCGACACTTCTGAGTACCCAACTGACAAGCCTACTGAAAGAGGTCATCCCAGAGATGTTAAACAGGATTCAGGGCCATGGCAACACTTCTGGTCATACTACAGGAGAAGCTAGTGGAAACACTAGCCATACATCTGACTGCTCCTACAAGTCCTTTGTAGGATGCAAACCTCCTAGCTTCACTGGAGTTGAAGGAGCTGTTGGATTAATCCAATGGCTAGAGAAAATGGAGAACACCCTGGACATTAGCAGCTGTCCAGAACACCATAAGGTTCGCTATGCAGCTGGTTCATTCAGCAATCGAGCTCTAACATGGTGGAACGCACAGATCCGGGCTAAGGGAAGAGATGAAGCAATGGCGATGCCTTGGGCAGAATTTAAGCTTATTCTGAGGAATGAGTTTTGCCCGAAACATGAAATGCAACAATTGGAGATTGAGCTCTCGAATCATGAGATGAAGGGAGCTGACCACATGACTTTTACCAACCGCTATCATGAACTGGTAGCCCTGGTGCCAGAAATGGTACCAACCTTGGAGAAACAAATTGATCGCTATGTGGCATGATTACCTTCATGTATACAAAGCGTTGTACTGGCTTCATATCCTGCTACTTTGGAGTCAGCCATTTCCCTCTCTGCTAAGCCTACCAAGGTAATGGTAAAGTCTGGAGTCTTAAAAGATGAAGCTGGAAAAGCCAAGGAAACAACATCAAAGAAACCCGAGTACCACCAGAAAAAGAAGCAAAAGGTCGTAAAGAACTATGCGGCCGTTACCCCTCTGAGACAGACACCTGCAGCACCTGTCAATCCTGCTACAAGGGGTTATGGAGGAGAACATCCTTAGTGCACACACTGCAAGTATCATCACCCACCTGGTGCTCAATGCAGGAAGTGCACTAATTGTGACCGGTTTGGTCACTGGGTTACTAAGTGCCGAGTTGTTGTAAATCAGGCAACCAACACTGCAGCAAGAGCACTACCTCCACCACCACCACAGAATCCAGGCAACAACAACAACAGAGGATGTTACACCTGCGGGGAAATGGGTCACTTCTCCCGCAACTGTCCTAAGAGGGTGCAACCAGGAGCACAAGCACCTAGAGGACGAGCTTTTGTCATCGGAGCCAATGCTGCACGCCAAGACCCTAACGTGGTCACTGGTACATTTCTCTTACATGACTCTTATACCTCTATAATATTTGATACTGTTGCAGACCAGAGTTTTATTTCATCTGATTTTGCATGACAACTTAGTCTTACTGAGGAAACTTTAGACTCCCCTTACATTATCGAAGTAGCTAATGGGAAACAAGTTAAAGTTAGCACTATACTTAGGAACTGCCCACTTACACTCGTAGATCAAACATTTACCATAGACTTGTTGCCGATGGAGTTGGGTAGTTTCGATATCATCGTGGGGATGGATTGGCTCTCACTCAACAGAGTTGAAGTCATCTGTTCGGAAAAGCTACTTCGGATTCCAGTAACGGCTGATCGTGTATTGGAAATTCGTGGGGATCAAGCAAAGCAAAACGTAAAGATCATATCATGCATAAAAGCGTGTAAGTGTCTGCAAAAGAAGTGCATAGCTTTCTTGGCTCACGTGGTGGAGAAAGAGAAAGACAAGAAAACAATACAAGACGTATCGATAGTGAGACAATAACCTGAGGTGTTTCCTGAAGACCTACCTGGTTTGCCTCCTGTGCGACCGGTAGAGTTTCGTATCGATCTGATTCCTGGAGCAACACCTGTTGCTAAATCTCCATACAGGTTACCACCTTCGGAGATGCAGGAATTATCTAACCAACTACAGGAGCTACTTGATAAAGGTTACATCCGACCGAGCTACTCACATTGGGGAGCTTCGGTTCTATTCGTGAAAAAAGAAGGATGGATCTTTTCGTATGTGCATAGACTACAGAGAGCTAAACAAACTAACCATTAAGAATCCGTATCCACTACCGAGGATTGATGATTTGTTTGATCAATTGCAAGGAGCTCAATTCTTTTCGAAGATCGATCTGCGTTCCGGATACCATCAGCTCTGAGTGCAAGACGAAGACATACCGAAGACAGCGTTTCGTACCAGATACGGACATTATGAGTTCATGGTGATGCCTTTTGGTTTAACGAATGCACCTGCGGTTTTCATGGATCTCATGAACCGTGTGTGTAAGCCATACTTAGATCAATTTGTTATTGTTTTCATTGATGACATATTGATCTATTCTAAAAACAGAGCAGAACACGAGTAACATCTTAGAACGATCTTTGAACTGTTAAAGGAAGAGAAACTCTATGCCAAATTCTCTAAGTGTGAGTTTTGGTTAAAAGAGGTTCAATTCCTAGGCCATGTTGTTAACAGTGAGGGAATACACGTTGATCCTGCCAAGATCGAAGCAATAAAAGATTGGGACACTCCGAAGACACCGACGGAGATACGTTCTTTTCTAGGCTTAGCAGGCTATTACAGAAGGTTCATCTCGAACTTTTCTAAGATAGCTCTGCCACTCACAAAGTTGACACAGAAAAGCGAGCCGTTTGTTGGGAACAGAAGCAAGAAGAAGCCTTTCAGACTTTGAAGCAAAAGCTATGTGATGCTCCGATCTTATCCCTCCCAGATGGTTGTGATGACTTTGTTGTGTACTGTGATGCATCCCATCAGGGACTCGGCTGTGTACTTATGCAACGGGACAAAGTTATTGCTTATGCTTAGAGACAACTAAAGATTCATGAGAAGAACTACACTACTCATGATTTGGAGCTGGGAGCTGTGATATTTGCTTTAAAGATTTGGAGACATTACTTATATGGCACCAAGTGTACCATATTCACAGATCACAAAGGTCTGCAACATATATTTGATCAGAAGGAACAAACATGCGGCAGCGATGTTGGGTTGAACTTCTGAATGACTATGACTGTGTAATCAAGTACCATCTGGGCAAGGCAAACGTTGTAGCTGATGCCTTGAGCCGGAAGGAACGGGTCAAACCCTTGCGCGTCAGAGCAATGGGAATGACTGTGCAGACAAGCTTACACAATAACATCATGCAAGCACAACAAGAGGTTATTGAACGGGAAAACTTGAAGAAAGAACTGGATTGGGGAGTGGAGAAACATTTGGAAACAAAACCTGATGGACTTGTTTACTTCAAGGATCGTATTTGGATTCCTGCAGTAGATGAGTTGAGAAAACTTATTTTTGATGAAGCACACAAAACCAAGTACTCTGTGCATCCCGATGCTGATAAAATGTACCAAGACTTACGTGCATATTATTGGTGGCCGGGTATGAAGAAAGACATAGCTGAGTATGTTGGTCGATGCCTTACGTGTGCTAGAGTAAAGGCAGAACACCAGAAACCGTCAGGTTTATTGGAACAGCCTGAGATTCCACTTCGGAAGTGGGAACAAATAGCTATGGACTTTGTTACCAAGCTACCCCGCACTTCCAGTGGACACGACACCATTTGGGTTATCATTGATCGATTAACCAAGTCTGCTCATTTCTTGCCGATGCGAGAAACTTACTCCATGGATAAATTAGCAAAGCTTTACGTCAACGAGATAGTGGTACGTCATGGTGTGCCATTGTCTATCATTTCGGATCGTGATAACAGATTTACATCAAGATTCTGGCAGTCATTGCAGAAGTCTCTGGGGACACAATTAAACTTGAGTACAGCTTATCATCCACAAACGGATGGTCAAAGCGAACGTACTATTCAGACCCTGGAGGACATGTTGAGAACTTGTGTTCTAGACTTTGGTGGTAATTGGGACTCCCACTTGCCACTAATCGAGTTCTCCTACAACAACAGTTATCACAGCAGTATTGGTTGTGCCCCATTCGAGGCCCTTTATGGTCGAAAATGTCGATCACCGATTTGTTGGTCAGAAGTGGGAGACAATCGTATCAAGGGGCCAGAACTTATTCAAGAAACTACAGACAAGATTGCTCGGATACAACAAAGACTACAAGCGACACGAAGCAGACAAAAGAGCTATGCTGATAAACGGCGTAAGCCGTTGGAATTCCAAGTGGGAGATCGTGTTATGCTTAAGGTTTCTCCTTGTAAAGGCGTAGTCCGTTTTGCAAAGAAAGGCAAACTAACACCACGGTATGTAGGACCGTTCGAGATCATCGAACGTATTGGTCCTGTAGCATACAGATTGAGCCTACCGGATGAACTTAGTGGTGTACATGACGTGTTTCACGTCTCAAACTTGAAGAAATGCCTAGCCGATGAAACACTTATCATACCAATTGAAGAAATTCAATTGGATGAAAACTTACGTTTTGTGGAAGAACCTTTAGAGATCATGGATCGCAAAGTCAAGAAACTGAGGCGAAGCCGTATTCCTATCGTTAAAGTTCGTTGGAACTCAAGGCGCGGACCCGAGTTTACTTGGGAACGTGAAGATCACATGAGAAACAAGTATCCGCAACTCTTTACAGAGGAAGCCGTACCGAATAACGAGTCTAAAATTTCGGGACGAAATTTCTCTAACAAGGGGAGACTGTAACATCAATACCGGACGCGTGCCGGAACAGTGATCGAAACAGTGAACATGTACAGTAACCCAGGTACACATTTCGTGAAACTATGTTTAGACTATTGATGCATTGGATTAACATGAAACTATTAAACAATTGTCTGAATCTGACTGGAATCTTAGGATTTAACAGTCAGAAAACATGTCAGACGACACAGTGTTGAAACATAAATACTTGATGTGATACTATTTGGTGTAAACGTATGCGAGGTTAAACAAAACAAAACCTTAACGGTTGTCGTTTCAGAATGCTAAACCGACGAGTTATTCGTATAGGTGACGATTTGTACGAATGATTCTGATAGTTTGACGTTCTGAAATAATGACTTAACAGTAGAAAACAAGAATCAAAAAGCCAAACCATCGACGTGTTCGTTCGAATGACGATTCGAACGAATACGCGCGATGGCGACGCGATCTATAACGATACAAACGATCGTAAATTTAAAGAAATATAATATTTCTTATTTTACAATTTTGAAACTCATCGTAAAATAAGTTAAACCAAACTATTTTATCAAATAACGAACAAACTAACGAAACGCGAAAATTTAATAAAAAGGCGTAAAATATTCTAATTTGATAAATAAATAAATGTAACGATATTTAAAAATAATTTCCAATGATATTTGTAATTTAAACATCTAAAAATAATCCTCTTTATTTTATTTACGATTTATGCGCGTAATGTGCCGGATACGTGACGAAATTACGAACCGAGCAACCGAGACGAACCCGAATACCCTCGGGGTATTTAAACACCAATGGAAGCATTTATTTCATTTTACATCATCTTTCTCTCTCAAAAATTCTCTCAACCCGTCACCCTCTCTTTCACTCCCATTTCCAACTTCAAATCACAAGATCTCACTCTTTCGTGGATGAATTCGAGCAAGCTTGGTGTCTAAACGACCATCTCGAAGCCTTCTACGTGAAAGTACAACGAATCTGAAGCGTAGCTCACAGAAACTCGAGGTATTTGAATTTAAAGATGCTGAAAAATAGGGTTTCTTATCCTCTTGTTCGAACTCCCTCATGTAGTCGGCCAACAAGTGATATTTTGGATCTAGTAGTCTACGAGAAATCTTAGTAGCATAGCTCCCTGATTAACTAAATCGTTGCACCATGGCTGATGATGGTGATGATGTTTCAGCAGGGTTCGCGAGTGGGTATCTCGGCCGAACCATCTAGCTGCCATCCACAGACGAACCCTCGACTCTTCAACCTACCCACGAACCCCTGTAGCCGAACCCATGGAGTTTCCAGCCGACTCAAGTGGCGAACCCTCATATGACTCACGAACCTACGTGACCCCCGAACCTTTCATGAGTGATGAAACCATCCTGCACCGGCGAACCTTTGTGAGTCAGATCATTTAGCCGAACCATGCATGGTAAACGAACCTATTGCTTATCACCACCGAACCCTAACATGCCGAACCTTAGGGGCTAGTTTCACGAACCCTATGAGGGTGGCGAGCCTGTTCTGACCGAACCTTGCTAAAGGTTCGCTGCCTAGTAGACCTTTTATTTTACTTCGGCCGAAATCAATTGGATGCCCAGCATGGATACATCAACCCAAGTCTAGTTCATCATTAGCCCATGTGTAAACCACGAGCCCATCTGGGTGCTGCGACTGGCCCAATAATCGGCCCGAACCCATTCTGTTCATGGCAGCCCACGACATCATCCAACCATTTTCTTGTTCGGTCCAGTTAGAAACCCTTCGGCCCAAGATTAGTTGTTGACCCAAAAAACTATCCGGCCCACACCCTTCATTCGGTTTAGTAAAACTCGGCAGCCCAAGGCTACTTTCGGCCCACCTCATTTTGTTGTGAACCACTTGGATAATCTTGGCCCAACAATTGGCTGCCCGAAAATCTTTTGATCAACCGACTAATACCCATGAAGCCCATATCCTTGGCCCAAGACTAGCTCATAATCGGCCCATGTGCAATTGGGCCCAATAACAAACTGGATAGGCCCAAGGGCTACCTTTTGGCCCAATCCTTTGCTCTTTGGCCCACATCCCATTAGTGGCCCATGTGAATCATGAGACCCCACGATATCCGGCCCGAAAGGGGGGGGGTTTACGACAATGATAAACATAGGTATGAACTTTGGGAATAATATTAACCAAAGACATGAGATAACATGTTAATCAAAGTGATGTTAAAGAATAATACAAGGAATGCAAAGTCTTAAGGCATATCAAGTTGAAAGCTTTGATGTAAAGTTAGACATTAATTCAAAGAGTTACAATGAGGAAATCAATGAGATTTAACACAAAACTACTCCACATATGGGAAATCTGGGTCGGATAACAAACAAGAACTACAAGTGTTAGTCAACTTTAGGACTAACACTTACGCACACATAAACCTTTACAAACTTATACTTATGAACTACAATATTATTAAATCAATACAGGATTGTGAACATCAAAACAAGTGCAAACAAAGAGCACGTGCATTCTTGTCTTACATAGTCAACTACTAAGGACACAAGGTGAGTTCATTTGTCCCTTTTCAAACTTATTTGTTTTACTTCGGGACTGAGAAGTATGTTAAACATTTTCATATAATTATTGGAATGCTATGTAATGCTTTAAACATAAACTTTATACTTATGTTGAAACTTATTGATGGAACTTAGAATCATTGAAAAGCCTTAGACTTGATACATATGCATGAAACATGATACTTATATTCATGAAACTTTATACTTTAAACATTGTTGGTGTTTCGTGAGACTTGAATGCTTAGACTTGTGAGACTTTGATGCGAGCGGTCAGTATACTAAAAACAAGACTAAATTAAAGCTATTTAACCTAAGCTAAAGACCCAAAATCTAATCCTAGCTCTATACTTAACCTAACACCTAGTAATAATCGGAAAACCTAAACTAGACCGCTCCTAAGGCAAGTGTACCTGTCGGTGGCAGAATAGCTGATGGAAGTCCGGATATCGAACCAATGGACACTAGTATAACAAACTAATACCTAAACTGTGAACTAACTAAGGTAAAAGAGGGGGGGTTTTGGTGCAACTGATAACCTAATCTGACTGAACTAACAGAAACCACTAAATTCACAACTACACTAAAACAGTAAACTAAAACTAATAATGAAACTGGAATCTAACTGTAATGAGGAAAATTGGTGTATCTAGGCTGGGAATCAAAAGTGTGACAGATGCTGATCTGGACTGATTTATAAAGGATGAAAACTAGGATCTTAATGAACAGACTAAGAAGTACCTAAGGGGGACCCAGATCAGATACCAGGCAACTCCAATAGGAATCCTAAGGCTGTAATTAATGCACTAGTCAATCGGGTATCCTCCCGGAATCCCCGACATGCAATTGCACTCTAACGGGTGGATCACCTCCCGGATTTCTCCACCCGTTCGTATCCTAAGACACTAGAGAGCCATAAAGTTGACAACTATGACATGGATTGACACTAACACTAAGTAGATCTAAGACAACGCCCTCCCGGGTCGTTTAACTCAAAAATCCTAAGTGTAAGAGACCAACCATCTAACCTATCACCTCCCGGATTTCTAGGTTAGGTTACACATGCAAATAACTATACTTAGTGAAGTCTAATCCTATGGAATGTGATCAACAACCCATAAACTAACCTAAAACACAAAGTAGTAGGCCTAACATGCATCTATGTGTGGAAAGACCTTCCTAAACACATGTGGATCAAACATACACCAAATATAATCATTCAACATCTGTAAAAACCATCAAAGTTTCAATCTTTACCACTGATTACAAAGCATATATCATCATTAAGCATAAATCAAGTCCAAAATCATCAAAGATGACAACTTTATCACCCCAAACCTAGACACAAATCATGCTAACAGTAGCTAAACAAGTCTGAATAAAGTCTAGAAACATCAAAGATCAAAGCTTTAAACTAAGAACATGTAAAGAAAAGGAAAATACTCAAAGACAAGCTCCTTCTTCCCTTCTACAAACCCTAATCAAGCTCTTCCTTCCATGGTTAAGCTCCAGCAGCCTCCTAGCTCGATTAGGGTTTCAAAGTCGCAGAAAAAGGTCCTTTAAACGGCTGGAATGCGATGGATTTATAGAGGGCTTGAAATTAGGGTTTTAGGGCTCAAAAATCATCTGGGGCGCAACGCCTGACGTGGCTGCATTTAATTAGGCGTTGCGCGCGGATAATAGGGAAAGTTGGCGGGCATACGCGATAGGCGTACCGCCTAGGTCAATTCTTCTTGGTTTTCTTCGTGTATTCACCCGATCTTGATTCCGACGCCCGTTTACCTTCATTTCTGCTCCTCCGGGACACATTCCTGCACAAAAACACTAAAATGTAAAAAGGAACTAGAATCAACTAAAAATATATACAAAACTAATGAAAGCTGACTCGAATATGTACAAAAACGAATGTGTTAAATTAACACATCAAAAATACCCACACTTAAACCTTTTTCGTCCTCGAAAAAGCTAACAAAATGGAATCATAGATCAGAGCTAGGTTTTTAACATACAATGATTTAACAATCTTAAATCCTTGTGTATTAACCGCGATTGTTGGTATAATGGTCCAATTTAAACCCAAACACCAACTTCAAGTTCCCTAATCATGATTTATTTATGTTCAAGTTTAATCATTCATCTTATGGATCCCATCCCTTGGTCAAAACGAGCTATCTTAATCCTAAACAAAAGCTTTCAAGGCACAGGATTAAATCAGAAGACTTAAACCCACCTCTATATGCAAACTACCTAGATAAAGTTAAAATTTTAACCTAATGATGGAGATGGATGAAGGTGTGAGCATTTCGCCTTTTAATTCTCTCATTTTTCTTTTTCTTTTACCTCACTCGAGCATATTACAGCACTGTTTCACTCGGTTATGAGCCGGGGTATGACAACTGCTTTTTAGCTCTTAATCTCTCTTTCTTTTATTTGCACAGGCTCAACTCACTTAGTGGATTGTGAAATTTCTTTTATTTAGCGGGCGCCATAAGTCTCGGATTTATTTTCATAAAAAGAGAACATATGTGCCAGGTTTAAATTTTAAGAAATCTAGGTTGTTAGTTTACAGAGGTTCCTTTATTCACTGTTATTTAGTTTCAGATTTCCCGAATTTTCCAAGTCTTAAACCCACAAGAATCCTGAATTTAAGTTTATTCTATCAATTCCTAAGGAACTTTCTATCGGCTGGGCCTACCAACAAATCCCAAATCAATACACAAGTTAGCCTTTAAAAACCTAAGCCCTAATCGTAGTCTAATCATCTTCCATTTATAAAATGCAAGCCAGAACAAGGATATTTTTCAAGACTCTAGCTATATACATCCTAAAACTCTAGACTCAATCAGAAAATGCAAAATAAATAAATAAACAAACAAATATTTACAGAAAGATAAAAATAAGGTAAAAAGTGGAAAAGACTTAGCTGATCACGCAACATCAGCACGAGTGAGTCTAATCCAAAAAGAAGTCAATCAACTGCCGGTCGTTTGCAAATAAAATAGCCTAAGTAGTCGCCACCCGAATGTAATTGAGTACGAATGGTTAAAACCAGACTGCAAATTAAGATCTCAAACAACCCAACTAGATTAACTGAAAATAAAAAAGACTCAAATACTGACTTGAAAAATATTTACAATGACTCAATTGGAAAGAAAAATGTTTTTGTAAAGTTTTTGATTTTTTAATTTTTTTTGTGCTTTTAAGTTGAAATAATTACAATTTCATTATTTAATTACAAGTTGTAATTTATTTACAAAAATTTCAAAAATTTTATTCTAAATTACATAGTTTTAATACACATTTGACTTGATATATACAATGACTTGTTTTTACAAAATTAACAAAAGTAAAAGGCGGCAGCCTGACATACCCACACTTAGAACAACACATTGTCCTCAATGTGGATCTAGAACTGGCAACAAAAATTTCAATTTACAGATACAAACATGTGTACAAAAGGTTAGCAACTACTCCCTGATTATATGTAGACGTGTCATAAATGGAGTCGCGCGCCTCTAAATACACAACAACACTCATAAACAATTGTTAATACAACACATGAAGATAATGACAATTTACATCACAACATTAATAGTACAACAATTGAATTACATGATATCACAAACATATACAATCATTACAAATTACAATCATAATTTACAATTATACACAACCACCAACACAGAACAAATATATATACAACCACAATAATACAGGAAGTAAATTAAACACAACCACAGAATAAATAAATAAACAACGAACATACCAAAATGGATGACATATATAAATGTTCTGTCCACGTACATACAAGTGAAAAGAAAATACATCAACTAAACTAAATACATACTACCCCTCATCCTCATCCACGCCCCCGGTGCAAGATGCGGTGCGTCGATAGAGGCGGGACGGCGGGTGCATGCTCAGGGGCCGGCAGGATGGGCATCCAACGAGGTGGTCGGTCGAATGTGACCATCCCCGCTGTCTGCATGTCGTAAAGCTCGTAAGGCGTCGTCTCCGGGCCTCTCGTAACATGCTCCGGAGGAAAGGTGAGGAATACCCGGAGAACGTGCGCCAAGTGCCCTATGTATGGCCCCATATCGAGGCACGCCGTGTTGCCACCACGGCGTGGCCTCGCTAAAGATGTGAGAAGGAGGGCTGCGAGGTTCGCCGGGTGGCGACCATGGAGGCAGTACAGGCAGAACAAGTCAAGGGCGCTGACCTTGTCCTTGCCGGAGTGGCGACAGATCAAGGTGCTAGCAAGGATCCGATGCATATAACGAAGAAAGGGATCGCGGATCTGGGAGGCCAGCCTCCGATCAGTGTGAGGCTGGGTCGAGATGGTCCCCCAGAAGGCAACTAACTCGTCATCTGCGACGAACCCGGGCCTAGCTACCCGGGCAGTGCCTCTGAGAAGACTCTCAAAGTCAGGAGCCTCCACCTGCTCCTGTGAATACAGCCCGAAGACTACCGCAAACTGGGCGACACTCATAGTGTGAGTATGTCGCCCTAGAGAAAACGATACAGCCCCAGGATCCGAGAGGGAGCCTGTATCATACTGGAACGTGGATAAGAACTCCACAGTCAGCTCATCGTACTGCAGCCAACTGCAGCGCAGGACGGATGCCCACTGAGGGGTCATCATCGCGTCGAACTCGTCAACGCGACCCAGCTGCTGCAATAGGTCTCGATCGTACGCTCGGTGCTGAATCATCCCTAAGTCGACGAGGGTCTGCATGCGTACGTGCTCAGGGGTGCCGGGCGCGAACTGCAGGAATGTGTGCTCGGCTCGTCGTCGAAGGTGCGGTAATGGCATAGGTGCGTCCGGTGGCAGGATGACAATGGGAGCGGAGTACCTAATATCTCTCTCCCGCGGCTGCTGCTGCTGCCTCCTCTGGGCCTGTGCCTCTGTAACTGTAACACGGCGGGCCCTCTTGGGCCTACTACCCGATGTCGAAGCGTCGGCCATCTCTGCGAGAATTTACAACAAACAAATATACAAATAAATTACAAACTAATTACAAACCTAATTCCTAAGTTTTATTTATTTATTTACAAAGTTTGTTGATTTTGTTATTTATGTACAAATTGGTGTATTAAATTATTTATGCGTGATATACATATATACAAGGTGTTATTATTTATTTTATACAAAATTTTTATTTTAAAATACAATTAATTAATTAATTAATTTACAAAAATTATACATACAAATTTTACATACATTTTATTACTTACACTACAATATACATTTTATACATTATTTATTTTACAAGTTTAAGATACATACATATTATAATTTATTTATAAGATATATACTACTTTTATATTCTACACACAATTGTTTTTATTTATTTTATTTGTGTACAAAATTATTTATTTATAATATACAGTTTATTTTATTTATATACTTAAGGATATTTTATTTTTACAACATTAATTATTTCTAACATACAACATATATTTATTTTAATTTACAATTAGATTAGTTTAAATACATAAGTTTACATACATACATTAGTATTACATATATTTATTTTAAAATACAACATTTATATTTTTGTAGTTTACAAAATAATTTATCTAATTATACATTTTATGTGTTACAACTTACACTTTTATTTATTTGAATTTATATTTATATTCATATAAAGATTAAAAATACATAAGGATACATACATACATTATCATAACATATACATATACTTATTGTACAAAACAAATACATATATAATTACATTTATTTTAAATTTACAATGATAATACACTAGTATTACATACAAATAATTTACATTAATTTTTATTATTATTATTATTATTATTATTATTATTATTATTATTATTATTATTATTATTTTAGTTTACTGATTATTTAATTATTATTTATTTATTTGTGTCATTGAAAATGAAATAAAATGAATAAAAATAAAAATAAAAATTAAAGAAAAATCGAAAAGGGGGGTGTAGGCACCGGAGGAATTTTCCGGCCATCACTTCCGGCCAACCGATCGATCATCAACAAACAACTCCCAAATCTAATCAATCCTAGTCTAGAAATCGGAAAAAACGAAATCAAGAAAAGGAAACAAAAGAAAGGGGTTTACCGGTGTTGGTAGGTACAGCGGCGGAGGTTGAAGGTGGCTCCGATGGTGGTGGTGATGCTGGACGATGAACAGAGACGGTGGCGAGCGGATATGATGTGGTGGTTGTTGCTGTAGACGGCTGCGGTGGTGATGACCGGAGATGGAGTTTGAGCGGCGGCGAGTGAACACGGTGGTGAGCGCCGGTTATGATGAGACGATGGTGTTCGGTGGTCGGCTACTAGTGGTCGCGGTGGTGCACGAGAGGCGGTGGATGACAGCAACCGGTGGTGTTGTGCGCTCGACCTACAGGGGAGGATTGCGGTGGTGATAAGAACAGCGGCGGAGATGGTGATGGATCGGTGAGGCAACAGTGGTGGATGGTGGTTGAACGGTGGTCGGCGGCGATTAGGGTTTTTGAGGCGTGGGTTAGAGGGTGGTGAAATGTGGTGGTACCGGTGGTAGGTGGCATTTTGTTAGATTTTTTTTTCGAAATTAAAAACCCCGCGCGCAACGCGCGAGACTGTGTTCCAAATTGAGGCGTTACGCGCGGCCCCTAACGGTTCATTTTTTAATTTAATTTTTTTTTTGTATAAATATGTATATATAAAAAGAAATTGAAAACCTAAAAATTAAAAACTAATTAAAACTAATTAATTCCTAACAACTACAATTAAAAGAAACTAAATTAAATTTAATTATAAATTTTTACTAACTTAATTTAAACTAAATTATAGTTAAACTAAATTCTAATCAATTTTAACTAGGCAAAATTAATTAAAACTAATTCTAATAAAGCAAAATTAAACTAGGCCATTAAACTAAATTCCTAAGTAGTCTAAATTAAACTATTATATAAAATTAAACTAGAAAATTAGGGGAAAATAAAGTCAAAATCAACATAGAATTAAAAGCAAACAACCCTAAACAAGCTTAAAGACTAAAATTAACCTAACAAAAATAAAAGACAAATCGGGTTAAGCAACTAGTGACTTAAAAAGTAATCAAATTTAATGCCTGGTAATGAAATCAGCTGTTCGAAATGGTGATATCGAACATGCCAGATATCGTACCCACACTTGGATCCGACCCAGTCTTGCAAACACACATACATCACTAATCACACAAAACTCGATAAACTCAAACTAAACTATGTACACTATACACACGTTGGGCTTAGGCCCAAATCCCTAACCAGCTCGGGATTCGAGGAGAATTACCTCCTCATCAATAGGAATCGGGCCTCCAATGTAGGGCTTCAAACGATGCCCATTGACCTTCCACGTGTGGTCACCTGATTCCAACTCTACTGCACCATGCGGGAACACCTCTCGGATAACAAACGGTCCTCTCCAACGCGACTTCAGCTTTCCTGGGAAAAGCCTCAGTCTCGAGTCATAAACCAACACTCGATCGCCCTTCGCGAACTCCTTCACATTCTTCAATCGCCTGTCGTGTAGTGCCTTCGTGCGCTCCTTAAAACTCCACGACCGAGCATACGCCTCATCACGTAGCTCATCCAACTCATGCAACTGGAGGAACCGGTGCTTGGCGGCCTGTGACAAATCCAAATTCACAACCTTCAAAGCCCAAAAGGCCTTGTGCTCAAGCTCTACCGGTAGATGACACGCCTTACCATAAACCATTCGATATGGAGTCGTCCCTATCGGATTCTTAAATGCGGTCCTAAAAGCCCATAAGGCGTCATCTAGTTTGTCGGCCCAATCCTTCCTCGTATGGCCGACCGTCCTCTCCAGAATCCTCTTAATCCCCCGATTAGCGTTCTCCACCTGACCGCTTGTCTGCGGATGATATGCGGTCGACAGACGGTGGGTGACCCCATACTTGGCTAGCACTTTGTCCATCTGGACATTACAGAAGTGCGTGCCACGGTCACTAATCAACGCTCTCGGGGTTCCAAATCTGCAAAATAAGTGTTTCAGAAACCTCACCACTACTCGCGCGTCATTAGTGGGGAGCGCCTGTGCCTCCACCCACTTAGAAACATAAACTATAGCGACGAGTATGTACCTGTTCCCTCGAGAAGACGGGAAAGGTCCCATGAAATCGATGCCCCAGACATCAAAAATCTCAACAACCTGAATAGGATGCTGGGGCATCTCATTCCTGGATGAGATATTTCCTGTCCTCTGACAGGAATCACACTTCCTAACCAACTCATGAGCATCCTTAAAAATGGTGGGCCAATAAAACCCGGAATCAAATACCTTCTTCGCCGTGGAAGAAGGTCCATGATGCCCACCTGTAAGGCCCTCATGACAGTGCCTAAGGATCTCCAATCCTTCCTCTCTGCTCACACATCTCCTAAAAACCTGATCTGCACACACACGGAAAAGGTAAGGTGCATCCCAGATGTAATGCCTCATGTCAGCAAAGAACTTCTTGCGCTGCTGGGATGTCAGACCCTTAAGAAGGAAACCGTTGGCCAAATAATTGGCAATGTCTGAAAACCACGGTAATCCCTCATCTAGCCTATCCGGGCGGCAGATCTCATCTATCTCCACACTCATCAGTGTCTCCTGGGGAAACCTATCCCTCATCGCACCCTCGCGAATGAACTCTCTCTCCGGATCCTCAAGTCGCGACAAATGGTCAGCGGCTACGTTCTCAGATCCCTTCTTGTCCTTAATCTCGATGTCAAACTCGGACAGAAGGAGGATCCACCTGATCAGTCTTGGCTTCGCGTCCTTTTTAGCAAAAAGGTAACGGAGAGCCGCATGATCGGTATAGACAACAGTCTTGGAGAGGACGAGGTAAGACCTAAATTTATCAAATGCATAGACTACCGCCAACAACTCCTTCTCAGTAGTCGTATAACTCTCCTGGGCGGCATCTAAGGTCTTACTCGCGTAATAAATGGGGTGGAAATGCCTATCCAACCACTGCCTAAGGACAGCCCCTACTGCGAAATCACTCGCATCGCACATGAGCTCAAATGGCTGGCTCCAGTCGGGGGCTATCAAAATCGGGGCACTCACCAGCCTCTCCTTCAGATACTCGAAGGCTCTCAGACAATCATCATCAAACACAAACTCCACATGCTTCTCAAGCAGACGAGTGATAGGTCGGGTGATCTTCGAAAAATCCTTAATGAAACGTCTGTAAAATCCCGCGTGACCTAAAAAGCTTCGCACAGCTTTAACACTCGTGGGAGGAGGAAGTTTGCTGATCGTCTCCATCTTAGCTTTGTCGACCTGGATGCCGTCACGGGATTTCTTATGACCAAGAACAATCCCCTCGGTGACCATAAAGTGGCATTTCTCCCAGTTCAGCATAAGATTAGTCTCCACACATCTCCTAAGCATCTTCTCCAGGTTGATCAAACACTGATCGAATGAACTTCCAAACACAGAAAACTCATCCATAAATACCTCCATGGAAGTCTCGATCATGTCCTGGAAGATGGCTACCATACATCTCTGAAAAGTGGCTGGAGCGTTACATAACCCAAAAGGCATACGGCGGTATGCAAAAGTACCGTACGGGCATGTAAATGTGGTTTTCTCCTGATCCTCTGGTGCAATCGGGATCTGGAAATAGCCAGAGAAACCGTCAAGGAAACAGTAAAACTACTGTCCCGACAAACGCTCCAGCATCTGATCAATAAACGGAAGTGGGAAGTGGTCCTTCCGGGTGGCGTCAATCAACTTCCTATAATCTATGCACACCCTCCATCCAGTGACTGTGCGTGTGGGAACAATCTCCTTCTTCTCGTTCACCACCACAGTCATACCTCCCTTCTTAGGGACCACATGCACCGGGCTCACCTAAGATGAATCAGAAATAGGGTATATGAGCCCAGCGTCTAACAATCGAAGGACCTCCTTCTTCACAACCTGACCCACGTTAGGATTAAGCCTTCGCTGTGGCTGAACCACTGGCTTGAAATCCTCCTCAAGCAGTATGCGATGCGTACAGAAAGAAGGGTGAATACCCTTAATGTCCATCAGCTTCCATGCTATCGCCTGCTTGTGCTCCTTCAGCACATCAATAAGTCTACTCTTCTCTACATCTGTCAGAGCTGCTGAAATAATGACAGGCAGATCAAAGTCCCCATCAAGGAATGCATACTCAAGGTGAGGGGGCAACTCCTTTAGCTCTAATGACGGGGGAGCCTCAACAGATGGCTTTTCAGCCGGCTCAAAACTCTCAACCTCAAACACTGTGGGATAAACAGGAGGCTCCACTGCTAAACTGCTAGGAATGTAATCAAGATAAGCCTCAATAGCAGCAGCCTGGACCTCAACTCCCACACCCTCAACTCTCTCATCACTGTCACCCAAGTCCTGATCTCCCAACAGATGAACTCCACTAATGTAGTCCAGACAACGATCCATGCTAGAGAAAAATGCATCTAGAAAATAGACCTGATCGTCCTGACCACTGGAGTTCCTCATGGACTTCACCACATCAAAGGTGACAGTGTCATCTCCAACACGCAATGAGATCTTCCCCTCATAAACATCAATCATCGCCTTCGCCGTGCGAAGGAAAGGTCGTCCCATGATGAGGGGAACTCGGTCATCAGCCTGCATGTCAAGTATCACAAAATCCACGGGGAATACAAACTTATCCACCTTCACTAAGACATTCTCAACAATCCCCCGAGGATACTTGACTGACCGATCAGCCAATGCCCAACTCATGCGTGTAGGTGCCGGCTCTCCAAGATCTAGCTACTTATAAATGGAATGTGGCATCAAATTGATGCTAGCACCTAGATCAGCCAATGCATGGTTCACAGAAGAACCGCCAAACAGACAGGGAATGGTGAAAATCCCTGGATCCTCAAGCTTCTCTGGCAGCTTATTCTGAACCAATGCCGAGCACCTAGCTCCTAAAGTCACGGTAGAGAGTGTCTCCAACTTCTTCTTGTTAGACAGGAGGTCTTTCAAGAACTTAGCATATTTAGGCATATGTTGGAGGGCCTCAACAAACGGGAGATTGATCTTAAGCTGCTTAAACATCTCCAAAAAATGTCCATACTCCTGATCACGCTTCATCTGAAGTGCGCGTGCGGGATATGGAAGCTTAGTCAAGTCAATCTCAGGCTCCTCAGTCACTCTCTTACCCTTCTTCTTCTCCTCATCCTTCTCTCTCCTCAACCTATCAACTGAAGACTCGCTGCTCGGCGCTGTACTTGCTGGGACTAGCCTCACGGGCGCCCCTGCAGGAGTCTCCATCTCTATCTCCTCGTCCACCGGCTCATCATCATCAGGTATGACCGGTGGTGGCAGTTCAACTTCTCCTCCTCGACCACTTCGTGTGGTCACTGCCTTCACATGACCCCTCGGGTTAGGGTCATTGTTCGCTCTAAACGACCCTCCCGGCCTCTCATCAAATCTCTTAGCCAACTCTCCCACCGACCGCTGCAAATCCAGAAAACCAGCCTGCTGGTTCCTCAACAACGTATCATGCTCCTCGATCTTCTGGTCCCGCAGCTTGTCCTTGTCCACGATCTGCTGAAGCATCTTCATCTGCTGCGCCATCATGTCCTCAAGCTTCATGTCTCGGTCTCTGCTACCGGAGCTCTCGGGCGTGCCTCTCTCATTGATCGAAATCTGGCGAGCATGTGGCTTCTCGTAAGAGCTGCTGCCGTGATGATTGCCCCGCCAATTCGAGCGCTGCTGCTGATGCTGTCCCTGATTCTGGCCTCGCCAGTGTGAATTCTGATTCCAACTAGGGTTAGGGTTGAAAGACCTATTCCAACCAGAATTTATGGCCTCAACCTATGCCTGATCGGTAACCGGGCACTCAGCAGTGCTGTGTCCACCACGACAAATCTCGCACCGAGCAGCTGCCATCTTCAGCTCCTTTATGTCCTTCGCCAGTGCCTCTAAGGCAGCGGCAGTGCTCGTGTCGGGTGAAACATGGTGCATCCCTCGAGTCGGGAATGGAGGAGCAACGGTGGGCTTGGCTGCCGGTGCAGCTCTCCTCACATAGGATGGATCCTCATACTCCGCTAGGGCGAAGTCCTCAAACATCGCCTCGCACTCTTCCGGATCCTTTTTGTTCATGATGTGCCCCCAGCAGCTGTATTGAATCTCCGCTTCGTCTCTAATGTCAGTCCATTGTAGAACTTCTCGACAAGGGCCCAATCGGATAGGCCGTGCTGTGGACATCTGCTCAGAAGGGAGTTAAACCTCTCCCACGCCAAGCAGTATGGCTCATCATCGTCCATTCTAAAAGAATGGATCTGATCCCGCAATCTGGCAGATTTAGAAGGAGGATAATACTTCTTCAGGAACTTTGTCTGAAGGTCAGCCCATGTGGTAATCAAGTCCCTAGGAAGAATATTCAGTCATGTAGCAGCTCGTCCGGCGAGTGTGAATGGGAACAAACGAAGGTAGACGGCCTCCTCCGAAACTCCATTGATGCGGAACGTGTCGCATATACGAACAAAGAGAGATAGATGGCCTGGTGCATCCTCGTCGTCCAGGCCATGAAACTGTGTCGAATTCGTGATCGTCGACATCATGTGGGACGGAATCTGCCAGTTGTTGTTGTTGACACCCGGTTTTGTGATGGCAGATTGGGCACCGACAACCCCATGACTGGCTCGCTCGTGAACAGTCCGCCTCGGTGGCGGATGTGGTGGTGGATCCATGTCAAGAGAGGGATCAAGAAAACTTACCTGCTGTCGGGCCCGCAGGATCTGCTCTGGGGACGTAAGCTCGTACTCTGGCGCTCCTTGCGATCGGGTGTGGGGCATGCAAATACCGAAACCCTAATCAAACAAGCAAGTAAGACTCACATATTCACAAAGAAAATCCTAGGATAAGGCTCAAATAACAGATAACAAATAAAGGCACTAAGAAGAAAAATAAAAACTAAACCTAAAAAGGAAAACTAAGCTAATAAGGGGGAAGATAGAGAAACTAAGAAAAAGAAGCAACTAAGGGCCACAGTCTAAGTAATTGTTGCTATTGCCTAGTATCCCCGGCAACGGCGCCAAAAACTTGATGCGAGCGGTCAGTATACTAAAAACAAGACTAAATTAAAGCTATTTAACCTAAGCTAAAGACCCAAAATCTAATCCTAGACCTATACTTAACCTAACACCTAGTAATAATCGGAAAACCTAAACTAGACCGTTCCTAAGGCAAGTGTACCTGTCGGTGGCAGAATAGCTGATGGAAGTCCGGATATCGAACCAATGGACACTAGTATAACAAACTAATACCTAAACTGTGAACTAACTAAGGTAAAAGAGGGGGGGGGTTTGGTGCAACTGATAACCTAATCTGACTGAACTAACTGAAACCACTAAATTAACAACCACACTAAAACAGTAAACTAAAACTAATAATGAAATTGAAATCTAACTGTAATGAGGAAAATTGGTGTATCTAGGCTAGGAATCAAAAGTGTGACAGATGCTGATCTGGACTGATTTATGAAGGATGAAAACTAGGATCTTAATGAACAGACTAAGAAGTGCCTAAGGGGGACCCAGATCAGATACCAGGCAACTCCAATAGGAATCCTAAGGCTGTAATATATGCGATAGTCAATCAGGTATCCTCCCGGATTCCCCGACATGCAATTGCACTCTAACGGGTGGATCACCTCCCGGATTTCTCCACCCGTTTGTATCCTAAGACACTAGAGAGCCATAAAGTTGACAACTTTGACATGGATTGACACAAACACTAAGTAGATCTAAGACAACGCCCTCCCGGGTCGTTTAACTCAAAAATCCTAAGTGTAAGAGACCAACCATCTAACCTATCACCTGCCGGATTTCTAGGTTAGGTTACACATGCAAATAACTATACTTAGTGAAGTCTAATCCTATGGAATGTGATCAACAACCCATAAACTAACCTAAAACACAAAGTAGTAGGCCTAACATGCATCTATGTGTGGAAAGACCTTCCTAAACACATGTGGATCAAAAATACACCAAATATAATCATTCAACATCTGTAAAAACCATCAAAGTTTCAATCTTTACCATTGATTACAAAGCATATATCATCATTAAGCATAAATCAAGTCCAAAATCATCAAAGATGACAACTTTATCATCCCAAACCTAGATACAACCATAGATCTAGCCACAAATCATGCTAACAGTAGCTAAACAAGTCTGAATAAATTCTAGAAACATCAAAGATCAAAGCTTTAAACTAAGAACATGTAAAGAAAAGGAAATACTCAAAGACCAGCTCCTTCTTCCCTTCTACAAACCCTAATCAAGCTCTTCCTTCCATGGTTAAGCTCCAGCAGCCTCCTAGCTCGATTAGGGTTCCAAAGTCGCAGAAAAAGGTCCTTTAAAAGGCTGGAATGCGATGCATTTATAGAGGGCTTGAAATTAGGGTTTTAGGGCTCAAAAGTCATCTGGGGCGCAACGCCTGACGTGGCTGCATTTAATCAGGCGTTGCGCGCGGATAATAGGGAAAGTTGGCGGCTGATGATCCCGCGCGCATCGCCTGGGTCCGGGCATACGCGATAGGCGTACCGCCTAGGTCAATTCTTCTTGGTTTTCTTCATGTATTCACCCGATCTTGATTCCGACGCCTGTTTACCTTCATTTCCGCTCCTCCGGGACACATTCCTGCACAAAAACACTAAAATTTAAAAAGGAACTAGAATCAACTCAAAATATATACAAAACTAATGAAAGCTGACTCGAATATGTACAAAAACGGATGTGTTAAATTAACACATCAGACTTTATACTTCAATCATGAGACTTGAATGCTTAGACTTGTGAGACTTTATACTTCAAACATGAGACTTTATTGCTTAGACTTATGAGACTTTATACTTGCAACATGAGACTTGAATACTTATACTTGAGAAACTTGATACTATGAACTTGAGACTTGATGCAAACATATGGGATTCAAGATGAAACATTGTACGAGCATTTGAATTGTATGCTTGAAACTACTATTTGCGCATGATACATGGTACATATATCAAATCATAGGCTACGTAATGGCTAAACTACTGGTAATCCAGAGCTTGTACCTATGGATTGAGATATACGTAAAACATAAACGTAACGAGACTAAGCTATTACCTATATAAGAGACATGTAATGGCTAAACTACTGGTAATCCAGAGCTTTTGTCTGCTTATATGAGGTATGTAATTGCCAAACATAAACATTGCGATGCTAAGCTATTATCTATATAAGAGACATGTAATGGCTAAACTACTGGTAATCCAGAGCTTTTGTTTGCTTATATGAGATATGTAATTACTGAATTTACTTGTGTATGCATGGCTTGTGTCTATATATGAGATATGCAATCGCTAAACTACTGGTAAACCAGAGCTTTTATCTTGTATAGGAGACACGTAATTGCTAGACTAAGCTTAACTAATATGTGAGCTACGTAATTGCTAAACTACTGCTCGTGCAGAGCTTGTACTCACTTATGGAATTAGGGACAGCTAAACTATGTCCGTGTGAAACATGATGCTTGATAAACATACATTGAAACTAACACTTGTAAACAATATAGACATGTAAACTTTGAAACAGACAACAAAAGCTTTGATGAGGAATGAGTTGATTGGTAGGTAAAATGCTTAATTATTATTAACAACTGTGTCATATCTGGATTAGTATGTGGTGGGACGGCGTCTGGGCGGGTTGTAGGCTCGATCCAGGGGTATGCCCTATATATAAGTATACCGATTTGGATATTGCATGTGGAGTTAATGAGATTAAGGTTTTACCGAAGGAGGTTTGTTAAAACTATTTTAAACTTATAAATTTTATGAACTCACCAACCATTGTGTTGACCTTGTTTTCTTACATGCATTCTTAGGTGATGAACAGGTTTAATCTAAGACTTTTGGATTTGCATTCTAGGTGGCCAGATAGAGGACCTAGTAGACTTTTGAGAAGCACATCTTTTGTTAATGATACATATTACTTTTGATATCTTGTACATATGCAAGATATAAACATGTTATTCTTTTGATAGGTTTACTTAGTTAAATTGCAAAACATTGATGATGTAATTTAACTATGTAATCCTAGTTATCATTGATTGTGCTTTAGTTATTCTTAAACATTAATGCTATGTAAACAATCTGATCATCTTGATTATCACCCGCGATATCACGCCCCGGGAACCTTCCGCCCGACGGGGACTCCTATCCAACCCCGCCGGCTCGGGGTGTGACATTGAGGTATAAATACCCAACATTCAACGCTACAAGGCAAAAACAATAAGACAAATAGCTAACACTGTTACAGACACGGATACCATAGAGAAGTACGACAACTAATACAAAGTCAACAAACATGAAAACATAAGTCTTAAGAAGTTTTTCAGTCTTTAGTTCTTCCGATTTTGAAGTAGTTGTTGAGTGATCAATGATTATTATTTGGAAGATTTTCTTTGGAAGTTCAACATCTGAAGTTGATCAACAATTGTTATTGTTTGATTAGGGATTGTCTTCCGGAACAGTGGTTATCTTCCAATAAGAGAATGATCAGCTATTGTCTTCCGAAGTGAGAAATATCCGCGGTTGTTCTTTTGCAAACCATCCGTTGTTGTTGGATCATTGGTTATCGGATCCATTGTTGTGCTTCCGTTGTTGGGCTTCTCAGTGGTTTTGCTCGAAAGGAGTACTACGTGCTTCCGTTACGTTCTTTGGTTCCCACCAGTTTTTGATAAGGAAATATTTTATTATTTTTCTCTACTCAATAATCAACTTCTTTTTATTAGCCTCCTTTATTCTTCAAGAAAGGATTTTAGCTTCCTTTTTGAGGCTTGTGATGTCCCAATTGATGAAGGTCTCAACCTTATACTTACCTTCGTTTAGCTGAAACTTGATGAGTTTCTCCCTTTCAGCCTGATAGAATTTGTCTTGCTGCTGATTAATGAGGGTTATCTATTCCTGATATGCTTTGATCAGCTCCTCTCCTAAAAGACCAAAGGCCTCAAGATAAGCTAAGATCTTATTTTCCCTTTCAGCTTCTTTATTTTGTTGCTCTTGAAGCTCTTTAGTTGAAGGGAATTGCTTCTTTGGATAGAGAGATACTTTTGGAGGGGAGACTTGATATTTCTCAACTTCAACCTCATCTGGTTTTATTGGGGAAGGAGCTTTGATAGTCTTTGATGGGATGGTTTCAGACTCATAATTATCATCATCCAATCTAAGCCTTCCTTTTCTTGGCATTAGAGAAGCAATGGGCTAAACATCACTTGAGGATGAAATTGGTTCTAGGATAGGAGTTAAAGGTTTCTTGTGTTTGTCTATGGGAGTTTTGGATTTTCTAGCCACACCCTTTTGTCTTCTTGTGAAAGATTGAGTGATTATGGGTGCGGCTTTTTGGGTTATTTTGGATGCATCCAAGATATTGTGTGGGTGAGGTTTCTTGGGACAAATCCATAAGGGTTTGAGAAGCAGATTTGGGAGATAGAGTGGGTGAGGTTTATCTATTTGTTTTTGTAGGTGAGGCTGGAATAGATTTGGTGGGGGAGGTTTGTTTAGGAGAGGTTGGATTGTGTTCAGATTAGATAGACTCAGTTTGATCTAGTCTGTCTTGGGTGGATTGTCACACCCCCTGCGCCGCGTGCGGAATCCACGGCGCGGTGACGTATGAGTAGTTGAATCATGCACAAGTATTGAATAAGAACAACCACAATGGATTACTAAGTTTCATAATGTTTAGATAGTTGTTTACTTACAGACAATCTATCTACCAAAAGAATGACAACTAAAGACCCAAAATATAGTTTACAAAATAAGACTTCAAACAAGACAATTAAACAATCAGGATTTTAGTGTGTTTCTAAATCCATCCTAGCATGTTTCTTCATCTTGTTCTATCTTAAGCGGTCTCCTTAGTTGTCCTTAAAATGCCTTACACCTGATTACCTAAAACACGTGAAAAGTAACTGTCAACTACAGAAGTAGTTGGTGAGAACAATAGGTTTAACATTTGAAACATGAACTTGTAATATAAGGCATATGTTTAAAGCAATAAATGAATTACATGGATGAGCTGCAACCCAAACTAACATCAAGTATGTAAAATGAGTGTAAACAGTCCGAAGACTGTTTGCACGAAAACCAACATATAATCAAGTCCCAAACTACGTTTGGAGTCAGAAAATTAGTCAGCAACAGTGATAAAACCATACGTAACCGAAATCTGCAGTTAGCTTTTAAAACAAATTTAAAAGCTAACTCCAGAAATCGGCCTGCCCAAATGTGTCCGCTTTCCCTTGTTGTGATCACCCAGTACTAACGCTAATGAATATGAAACTTGATGTGTTTATAAGTTTGTTCACAACAGTGGACACCATGCTTTTGAACCTTGCTTTAAAACCAAAGATTTAATGCCTTATCTGATAACATGATTTGAAAACCTTGTTTGAAATACCATGAGTTGAATCCTTTGTTTGAACACCATGAAATGAATCCTTTGTTTGAAATGATTGATTGAATACATAGGATAGTGACCTTGTATAGTAACAAGGTTTATATAAAAGATTATTTTCGAAAACACGAGTTTATAGTAAAAGAGTTTATAAATCCCGTTATTTAAAAGTGTTTGATCTTTATAAAACCATTTAAGTAAAACTGGTATAAAATAATTTAAGGAAGCTTTATAAAACCTTTTAGTAGAAAATATTTAACATTTGATAAAAACCCTTCAAAACAGTTGATGAATCCTTTGAAATCTGTACAGTGAACCTGTAATGTTTGTAACATAGCATACACCTTGTATGGTGAAATACGATTGTAAATAGAGTGTTTGATCACGTGTTCCACCCCAAAACAATTGTAAAACAGTAAAAGAGGGGCTAATGTTCTCACCTGTCCGCAGTAGACTCTGAACTATAACAAATAGCAAGTAGCAAACAGGACTTCTAACTGGTTCCTATTTCATTGTAATCATACATAAGATATAAGATTTATAATTGTATAGACTTTGAATCATTGATTGACTTGTGTTAACATGAACTTGATTAACTCATGATTACTTGATCTCATGATTAAGAATGTTGTGTGAACTTGAAAGCCATGATTATGATACTTGTTTGATAATTGATCCATGTACAAGAGGTGTCATGATCTTTTATGCACAACTTGTGCACATAAAATAACAAGTGTTGATGAGTTTTGATATCCAATGATTAAACATGTGATTTAAAGATATGTTATAATGTTTTACCCCCTTATGATTATGACTTGATCATGAAATTAGGTTAGGTTAAACTTAACCCAATCATGATCCCTTCATAGATAATGAGTTAAAAGACCAAGATTCAACTTCAAGTTGGCCTCGTTCTAGGATATGTGTTCACATTATGGGCCTTAGCCAATTAGGATACGGTGTTGGGCCAACAATGGGTATATGTGGGTCATTTAATGTTCCAAGACAACATTTGACTAATTAGGGATCAAAATGGGCCGACCTAACTTCCTTGAGCTTGGTTTAACCTATGGGGCCGATTCCTTTTGAAGTTGGGCCGCATGAAACTGAATTGGGCCGAGGGGGTTATGGGCTGCCAACATGGGCAGCGAACCTTTTAAGTTCAAGAGCCTAGGTTCGCCGATCATGAGAACATCACCGAGGTTCGGCCAAAAACCCCAACAAGGTTCGGTCCCTATGATATGCATGCAAGGTTCGCTGAGATTTGCATCTAAAAGGTTCGGCTTGATCATGTAAGGTTCGTGATCATGAGGCATTAGCAAGGTTCGGCTGCATGGCTTCCTGCACGTAGGCTCATGAGATGACCAGACATACAAGGTTCAGCTATATCTTCATCATGCAAGGTTCGTGAAATCCTTATGCATGAGGGTTCGGTGGGTTGTGATTGACGAATCAAAGGTTAGCTTCTGATGTAGAATTCATCCGAGAGTAGGTTCGTCTGGTCCAGGGGTTCGTGGCATCAGAAGGGTCGTCGGATGCATGAAGGCTCGGTGCAGGCTCGTGAGGTCCCCTAAGGGTTCGACTGATGACCTACAAACCATTAGGGTTCGTGGAGTCTCCTTAAGGTTCGGCCAACTGAAGATGAAGGTTCGGCCGTCGAACCTGTTACCAACACCATTCATCCAACCTTTTTTCCTTCGATCTAATCATTTCTATGCCCTGACTACTTGCAAACCCAACCTCGAAATGTTGCAGGTTCGATTGATAAGGCTTAGAACCGGCTAAGACTTAGATTTAGACGAACACACATAGAAATCCCTATTTTCGTGATTCTTCTTTCGATCATACCTCGTTTTTGGCCGGTGAAAACCTCCGATCCATTGTACTTTCTTGTAGGGAATGTCGAGAGCTTCGCATGGGCACCAAGAACACCAAAATCCGTTGACAAACGAGCGAGTTACGCGTGTTTGAAGTCGGTTTTCTAGAGAGAGAGAGGGTTGGACGAATTTTGTAGAGAGAGAAGAGGTTGTTGGTGAATTAAATGAAAGAAATAGCCTTGTTCAAGGCTTTTATAGCCTGAGTGGTATTCGGGTTCGTTTCGGTCGCTCGGTTCGCGTTTCCGACACGTAACGCGTATTTTACGCGAGTTAAAATAAAGGATTAATATTCTCATCATTTTGATGAGTTTCAAAATTGTAAAAATGTAAAATAATATATATTTAATTATTTTTACTCTTCGTGTGTTGACAGATCGTTAAACGACCGCAATTACGTGTATACCCGCAATCACATACGTTTTTCGATCATATAAGATGTTAAGGCGTTTAATCATAATTATAAGTTCAACATTCGTATTATTATGGATCGTCACCCATAACTATACTCAATCTCGTTTACATATTACAATTTTTGTTTAATTAATTGTCATACTATTTGTCTCAACACTACGCACTAACACTATCCCATTACACCAAACGCAGTATATGTATATGGCATACCCCAGATTCCAGCTACCTGTCGTACCTGACGCCGTCCCACCACTGTTTCGATATAATACGATACCGTTCTTGCCTAGCAAACTCGATTGTGAATAAATAATACATACTTGTTCCTAAATAATAAAGATCCTAACACACAAGCACATTATGAACACATGAATCACATTAACTGATTTGATATGAAAACACATTTGTTCTAACACTGTTCACAACTACTATGACTAAATGTACAAATGTTACATGGATGATGCTAAGGAAGATGGGGCTGCAGTTGTGATATTATTAGTTTAGTGGGAGCAGGTTTGGTTGGATTGGGTTTGGGTTTTCTGGTCACCCCTGATGCTCCAGTCTTCACTTGAGACTCTGTTTCTTTTTGTTTCTGTTCATAACTAGCCTTTGTAGCCACAGTCTCAAACTGCTGATCCAATGCAGCTTTCAGAAGAGCCTCTTGATTCTTTAACCTCAAAGCTTTAATCCTTCTTTCTTCAGTTCTATCTTGAGATCTTTTGGCAGCTTGAGCATCAGCAAAGAGTCTTTCATTCTTCCTCTTTTTGGCTTCATTAGCCTGTTCCATGAACCAAAGGGGGGAGGAGCTCTGACTGTGAGAGACTGCAGATACAAGGTATGGTGGGCTACTTCATGTTGTAGGGAGTTGATTCTGGAATGAAACTTTCAGGAGATCCATTTGAATGTTCTAGGTGTGAAAGAAGTCTTTGGTTAAATTTGCAAACAAAGTAGTAAGAAGGGAGTTAAGAAGTAGGTTTAACACTTCTTGAAGAGCCTGGGGATTAAAGGTGGGGGCAGTGGAAGTGGATGGGGTGTTTGAGAGACCTTCAAGTGAAGGTCCTTGCATTGGGATGGATTGAGATTGCAGGACTTGATCATTCAAGACCTTTGTGACCAGCTTAGTGAGTTTGGCCACATCGGCCTGAATGTGTCACACAATAGCCGTCAATTCATGAAATTTAAGATCTGATTCGTCCATCCTTTTATGGATATCATCTGAATCCCAGATCGGTGGGTCAGTTTTAGCATGACCTGAGTCCATCTCTGAATGTTCATGTACCCATTTTTCTTGGTTGTAGGGATTTCCAGCCTCAGTTTGAAGAACTTCACAAGTTGTTGTCGTAGCTGGAGTGTTATTGCCACATCCATCCAAATGAAGGCCAATTAGGCTTTCATGTGGATTGGATGCTCCAAATATATGATCTTGATGTCTAGATGGACTTGACATCCTGATTTCATCCTTTTCTGATGGGTTGGAGATTGATAGTCTTGAGCCTTGGTTTTAAGGAGCTGCTCATCGTGTGGTGTGATAGGAGGAGAACCATTTGGCTCAAGGGCAGAGTTAATCTCTTGGAGAATTTGGGTAATAGAGTCAAAGGCTTGTTGTGGTAAAGAAGTAGAAGTGTCCTTAGGAGAGTGGACTTACATCTGAGTATCAAGTGACACTTTAGTAGATTGTGGGGGGATCCCTTTGGATAACAACATCATCCTGTTGAGAGGATTGATGAGGAGATGGAAGGTTTTGAGATTTAGGATCCACTTGTCCAGTGGCGACATGGAATTGTTCAAGGATCTCATCTTCCTTAACCGTATTTTGGGACCTTTTAGACTTAGGGGCTTTGGTGGATGTTTTTCTTTTGGTTGAGGTGGATGTGGGCTCACTTTGGATGGTTGTGTCCTCAGTGTCATCCATTATCTTGGAATCAATATTTAGCCTAGTAAATGTCTGTTTATCAATGCCCTTGACCTTAGAAAGAGGGGCAATATGGCAAACAGTGTTAAGTTCAGCAAATAAGCAGGCCATGAAAAATCGAGAGTACAATAAAAACTTGGGGACCTTTTGGTGATAAACCAAATGGTCAAATATTATTTGAGACAAATTGGCCTTTTCATTGGAGAGAACTACATACATGACATATTGGATGTCATATGGCATTTCTCCCCAACTTGTCTTTTGAGAAAGACACTGCAAAATAGTGTGATACAGGAACTTGTACTTAGGATAGAGATAAGCTTTGCACGAGGATCTGTTTTTCAGGTCTCCGTGATAGTCACACTGACCGAATGTAGCATAAAGAATATTGAGAGAAACAGTTGTAGGTGCATCAGTATCACCTAGATTTAGGGCAAGACTGAGTTTGGACGGGGTGATGGACACTTGTTGACCAACAACCACTGTTGTTATGCTTTCAACAACGTTGTCCTTAGACACCAAAATAGAGTTCGCCAAAAACTGATTAAGGGCCGCATCAGAAATAGGAGGGTTGAGAATAAGAGCGGTATGAACAAAAAAGTTTACCAGAGTGTCGATTACCTCATCATAATCGGGGTACCCAGAGGACTTGGTGAGGTAGGCCACTAGATTGTGCACCGACTTGAGTTTCAAAGATTTGGTCGCCATGGATGTAGAAGAAATAGAAGAGCAGTTTCAGTATGAAAACCACGATTACGAATCTAGCTTTAATTTCCATGGGATAAATAAGGAGAAAAATAACAGTTGTAAATGTGTGCGGTATCTTTGGGAAACTACCGATACTTAGAAAAAAGTAAAAGTTTACCTTACGGTTTTTACCCAAAGGACAAACTTGTAAACATAAGAGAGAAAAATAAACAGAAGATGAACGAGTACTTTTATTCAAATCTTGAAGTACAGACAGTTTTTTGTCCGGTATGAAGCCTTGTCCGACGCCATTACACATGATAACCATGAGCATCAAGCTCAACAAGATCAGTGTAAATACTACTAGCCAAGCGACATGCCATACAGGCAACCGTACTTTGCCATTATAACATCACTGTATTTCAGGTTGTCCGTACATGTGTACGACTGTACTGTTACGACCTGATATAATAATTATTAATGATGATGAATTACTGGATGATATTATTGATAATTGGTATACATATTGAGAACATATTATTTATTATATGCATAAACCAAAATATGAATCAAACTAGAAAATTCTTTACCTCAATCTTGTTGAAATTTTTCGCCAAGAGGGTCAAGCTCTGATACCACTTGTAGGTCCCGATTTCACGACGTCGGATCTATAAATCAAAACTTCAACACACGAACTACTTCAGGATGGGTGGAATCCAAACCGAAGGTTAATCGAATAAGAACTTGTAGATGATTAAAGACAAATATCAATCACTGCACACGATTATCATTTAAATGAAACGAAATCGTCTAGTACACTGAGATTAAACAAAATAAGAACAAACAATCTCTGGGTTTCGGCTATCTCTCTCAAAGTCTCTTCAACATGTCTAATTAAAAAAAATTAAATAAAGACACATATAAATAGTATTAAACTAGTCACGGCCCAAACAGGCCCACGGAGAACCCAAAGCCAACCGAGAATCTATTTGATGAAACACCGCAAACGAGAACCCATTAATCTGCCGAGAACCGGCACCGTGAGCCGATTATCAAACCATTTCAACCGAGAACACGTAATTAGTCTGACCGAAAACGTTGTCTTAACCGTAAACATTGTTTTCTCAAAAATACTTCAATGATTGCATAAGTCTCAAATCTAGGTCCTTACATAAACACTGAGTATGAGAACGAAGAATATAAATAATAAGGAGAGAATCAGTGGTCAATGAAGTCAAAAGGGTAAAATGGTAAAAAAAAATGAGATATTTTAGTCGTAAAACAATTAATGAGAGTCAAATCTATTAATTGTAGAGTGTGATGTCTTCAGAGTAATTAGCGAGAGTCAAATCAGGGCGTAATTATCAAAGGATTAATAACCACGGAGTGAAAAGATTTAACCGCGGAGAAGATTTAACCACGAATTAATTACTGTGATACCATAAATACGACTGTAGTATAACCACTGAATGGTTAAAACAGAATGTAACAACAGATATGATACAACCACGAAAAAAGGTATGAAACACTGGTTTACAACAACAGTATATCCACTAACGTCTATCCGTGGTTAGGTACAACCACTAAGAAATGAACCAAGGTTATTTTATCAGTGTTTATCCCTTTGTCCGTTGTTAGGATAATTATAGAATTATCATTTTATATAAAAAATTCAAGGTTTAAGAATGATATTCTGATAATACCTAGCCTTTGTCCCATCATATAATTCAACCCTTTTAATTTCTTTGTAAACAAATTCATCAGGGTGTTTGCCTTCCAAAAACAGTTGCAGCTCATCCTGTCTTACTCCTTCCAATCTTCTGTACACAGTCCTTTCTTAATCATTTTATTCTCTAATAACTTGGGGACTTTCAATCCAGCATTATACACTCTCTTAAATTCTTCAATAATCTCCCAAGGATCCACCACAGAACCTAGCATAATCTCAGCACTTATCACCTTTTTGATTTTTCTTGTGTAAGCAGCTGGTACATCTCTTTTGTGAATTCTGTCTTTCACCCTTGGGTCAGGCCACATTCTGATTACTTCTTTTCTATACCGATAAGTGTACCTGAGTGCATACAACCTCTGAGCTTCTTTCTTCATTGCTATAATTGTTGAAGTCTGAGGGTAATCCTTATCAATCATTCTCAAAATCTTCTCATCATGCTGCTTTTGACTTTCTTCTTCTTCAATTTTGATTTTCACTGCCTGCCTCTGAGATTCTGGAGTAATTTTTAAGGCTTTTGAAGACTCATGCATATTCAATTTTGGTTTCAACACAGTAGATATAGGTAGCCTGTCTTCTTCATCTTCATCTTCTTCTTGAAGCCTCAACATCCTCCTTTTCTTGAGAGGAATATCATCTGCAGTGGTTTGATGTGATTAGATAGATGGTTTGATATGTTTTGAAGCTAATTTAATCAGCTCCTTCCTACTTCCTTGGTCCATCTGGTCCATAGCCTCTACAACTCTTCCTTTGTTGAAATTTTCAGAATTACAGATCTTGGTAACTGTGGCCAAGATATTTTCTCTGTTCCAAGCTCTAATCTCAGCAACTGATCTCCCTAGATATTTTGCAATGAATATAGCCATCACACCCAGTCTATCACTTTCTTTTGAATCATATTTTGCCCATATATCATCAATATGATTCAGTTCCAAATCCCTGATTTTCTGATTCAGTTCATCTGGTTCAACACCATGCTTGAAGATCTTACTGATAATCTCATCCATGGCATTGAAATGGACTCTATCAGCTTGTTGGATCAGCTTCTGTATTTCAGTTAATTCTGGCTCTTTGACATCAGCAGCCTTGTCCACCACAATCTTAGTATCTTGATCTACCACAACCTCTTCTACACCTTTGCCAACCTCTTTTTCAGATTCTTTCTCAATCTCCTTCTCAACTACAACCTCTTCTTCAACAACCTTTTCAATCTCAACAGGTTTTGATTTCTTCTGCCTCTTATTAATAACCTGTATGCTTGGAGATTTTTCAGGAACATTCTCCTCCTCCTCCTCACTTCTCATTCTCTTTTTCTCAACCTCTGATTCTTTCACTAACTCCCCCTTTTTGGCTGCAGTTGGTGAAGGTTTTTGAAAGCCAGAAAGTTTTTCAGCAACAGCATCATCAATCATCTTCTGAATTTGTGTTTGGGATGGAAGCCTCTCATCAAGAGCTTGAGTAATGATATTCTATAGAATTGGAGTGATGAGAGGTAAGGCAGTTATGAAGGCAGCAACTAATGCCTCTGGGGGGTTTGAATCCAGAGTATTAGTGCCTGAAGCAGAGGGTGGTGGTTTATTATGTTGTTGAGTAGTGGATGAAGTGTTTTGGGGCCCTTCAAGAGTTGAAGGTGCCATCTATGGGTTTGGAAGGGCAGATGGACTTTTCTCCTTGGACATCTTGGTGAGCAGCACATTGAGTCTGCAGACCTCAGCCTCAAGGAATCTGTTTTGAGTTAGAACATCTGAGAAGGACCTTTGGTCATCATTAGCCTTGGCTGACTCATCTGACCTCTTGATTATATCAGGATTAACCTGAGTTGAGTGTGGCTCAACATGTTCAGGTGCCCCTTTTTCTTGGTACTGGGGACTTCCAACCTCAGGGATAAACCCTTCATCAGTTGTTGCCTCTGACAGGGTCTTAGAGATGTTAGTACTATCAATCAGTCCAAATGATGGAAATGATGAAGTGGCAGCCCTGTCAGAAATCAGAATCTCCTTGTCCACACTTGGAGACCTGAAATTGTAGTCAAAGTCCTGTGGGTTATCAGAATCACTTTGATCCTCCCCCTCAATGATGGAGATATTCCCAGTAGTGATAGGTGTCTGGGTAGGGATTGGAGTGTTAAGCTGATTCAGGACTTGTTCAATAACAAATGTGGGGCTATGTGAGGTGGTTTCAGTAGAAGTTGGCTATGAAGCAGAGTGCACCCGGGGAGAATGGTGCTTTACAATAGAAACCTTTTCAAATGAAAGAGGTTCTAGATGTGTGTCTTCCCCTTCAACAGTTGCACCAAGTTCCTGTTGAGAGGAACCTTGGGCGGTTTCAGTTGGTGGAGTCTGAAGCACCACTGGCTGACTACTGCCAGTGGTCATGACATGCCTTGGTGAGGCAGGGGCAGACTCAGGGGACTCATCTCCCTGAGTAGCCTTTTTAAGCTTTTTGGGAAGTGGCTTGGTGGGGACTTTGGATTTGGATTTGGATTGTGAGGCTGTGGGTTCCCTCTGCTTGGGTTTAAGCTTTCGGGCAGCCTCTTTGAGTGTAAGGTTGGTGTTGTGCCGGGAATATACCTCAAGCAAAACTGCAGGAGCATCGATTCCCTGACCAACAAGGCCTTCTTGTTTTAATTGTTTTTCTATGATGGCCATTATAAAACATGGGTAAAGAAGCCATCTATTTGCAACAGGTTTTGCAGCATGTTCTGTTAATTCTGAAAATAAGATTTGTGAAAAATTAAGCTTTTATGATTCCAGAATAGAGAAAAATACCTGCTGCCACCTTGAGGACATATGGTCCCATGATGATGATTTTGGAGCTAAACAGATGTTGATCATATGGAAGATGAGACGTTCGGGATCATTGAAATGTTTCTTGTAGAGAGTAGAGTCACTCAGGTCACCTTGATATTCATGATTGGTAAAACAGGGATCAGTAAGATTCTTCAGAAATGTAGTGGCAAGATTAGCATCGTCTAAGTTAAGAACTTCCCTCAGTTCTGCTGGACTCACATGCACATTTTTGTCATTCACTGTAGATCTGAGTGAGATTACTCCTGTTCCGACATTGACGAGTTCAACATTTGTCCAAAATTGATGAAGGGATTCAATATAGAGTTTAGGATTGAGAAGAAAGGCTGTTTGGTATTGGGAGATGTTCATAAGATCGACAGCTTCATCAAATTTCGACCAAAATGATGATTTTGTTAGATAGGCGACTGAGTTGTGACGAGGTTTTAGGTTCATGTTCGCCATTGAAGCATAGACTTGAGAGGGAAGTTAGGTTTTTGAAAAATAAAGGAAAGTCCTGAAGAAGTGGTAATGCAACAACTGAATAAGGTGTGATTTATAGAGGATACTGAAAATTTGGGTTTTAGGCTTCAGTTGTTTCAGATTGAAAACAACAATGGTTGTAACATCTGAAGAGTGAATTTACTTATCAGGTGTTGTCGACAGTGCTTGTTCATCAGTTGTTTCATTCCGATTTGAAACATTTTCTCATCAGACTTTGTCTAACTTCAGATGTACCCATCAGGTGTTTTGAAAATTGTTCATCAGAACTTTTGAACAGGATTTGGTCAGCAGTACTTGATGACCAATTTACTCATCAGTACGTATTTTGAACTTCAGCACTTTGTCAACCAAAATACATCAGTATTTTTTTTTCATATTTGAATGTTTTTGGATTTTGAAAATTTTATCATGTATTAGGAGTTGTCTTATTTTAAAATTCATTTTATTCAAATTGCAGCATACCAAGCCTTAGCACCAGATTTTGAAAATTTGAATTCTCTAAGGGCTTAGTAAAGATATCTGCAAGTTCATCAGCACTAGGAACAAACTTTGGATCAATCAGACCTTTTTCAAAACAATCCTTTATAAAATGATGTCTGATTTCAATATGTTTGGTCCTAGAGTGCTGAACTGAATTCTTGACAATACAAAGAGCTGAGGCACTATCCATTAACAATGGTGTCTTAGTCTCTTTGATGCCATAATCCAAAAGCTGGGTCTGAAGCCAGAGAATTTGTGAAGTACAGCTTGCAGCAGCAATGTACTCGGCTTCAGCTGTGGATGTAGCCACAGATGTTTGTTTCTTACTCTGCCAAGAAACCAAACAATTGCCTAGAAATTAACAGCCACCAGAAGTGGATTTCCTGGTAAGTTTGCATCCTACATAGTCACTATCAGAGAAAGCAACCAGCTTGCAGGAATGCCCTGTTGAATACCAAATTCCCAGTGATTGAGTTCCCTGCAAATATCTAAATATCCTTTTAACAGCAATCAAATGGGATTCTTTAGGTGCAGCCTGAAACCTAGCACAGACACATGTAGCAAACATAATGTCTGGTCTAGATGCTGTGAGATACATCAATGAACCAATCATACATCTATAAAGTGTTTCATCAACTGATTTACCTTTCAAGTCTGCATCCAGTTGTGTGGTGCTGCTCATGGGGTTAGAGCAGGGTTTACAGTTTTGCAGATCAAATTTCTTTGACAAATCTTTTGTATATTTTGACTGGTGAATGAAAATGCCATCGGGACTTTGTTTGATTTGAAGACCCAAAAAGAACTGTAATCCCCCCATGGCACTCATTTCAAAATTCTTTGTCATTAGCTCAGTAAAAGCATCACACAACTTTGGATCATAGGAAGCAAAAATTATGTCATCCACATAAATCTGAACAAGGAGCTTATGCTGTCCTACTTTCTTTATGAACAAAGTTTTATCTATGGAGCCTCTAGTGAAGTTATTTTGAAGGAGAAAAGTGGATAGAGTGTCATACCAGGCTCTAGGTGCTTGTTTCAACCCATAAAGAGCTTTATCAAGCTTGTACACCCAATCAGGATGATTATTGTCCTCAAAACCAGGTGGTTGACACACATACACTTCCTCTTTTATTTTACCATATAGGAAAGCACTTTTGACATCCATTTGAAAAACTTTTAATTTGTGTAAGGTAGCATATGCTAAAAACAATCTAATTGCTTCCAGGCTGGCTACAGGGGCAAAAGTCTCATCATAATCAATACCTTCTTCCTGAGAAAACCCATGTACAACCAGTCTGGCCTTGTTCTTAACTATTTGACCATTTTCATCAGTTTTATTCCTAAACACCCATTTAGTTCCTATTGCACACTTACCTTGGGGTAAAGGAACCAGCTCCCAGACTTGATGTTTCTTGAACTGCAACAGTTCCAACTGCATAGCCTCCACCCAGCCATTGTCTCTGAGTGCAACATGATAGTTCTTTTGCTCTTGCTGACTGATAAAGAGAGCATAGAGACAGAAATTTGACAGTTGGCTCCTTGTTGAAACACCAGCAGAAATGTCACCCAGAACTTGAGCTAAAGGATGATCTTTCAGTTCTTGATAGGGAATAAGGTCAGTGCAAGTGTTGGCAGGAGGTTCAGTGGCTGCAGATGTTGATGAAGATTCAGGAAACAATTCTGCAGGAATTTCAAAAGATGTAGAGGAGTCCAGAATCTCATCAGCATTTGTAGTGGGAGGAACCACTGGAGCAGGAGGAGCATCAGGTTTAGCAGACACTGGCAGATTATCACTAAATCTGAACAGATGAGTCTCACATCATCATCATCATCAGTACTACCTTCTGGATTTCCCTTAGCAGCTATGGATGAAACTGCTTCAGGTGCATCATCTGCCATAATAGCAGACTCAGTTGGATTTTGAGATGAAATAAATTGCAGTATATCCAAATCAAACATCTCCACAGGATTTTGTGGGATAGGATCTCTTGGAAATTCATTGAATTTGACATGAAGAGTTTCTTCAACCATTTTGGTTCTGCAGTTAAACACTCTATAAGCCTTGCAAGTTGACGAATAGCCCACAAAATATCCTGCATCCACTTTGGAATCAAATTTTTGTAGTTGATCTTTGGTATTGAGGATATAACAAGGACAACCAAAGGCTCTGAAGAAGGAAATCAAAGGAGTCAAATGATGAAGCACTTCATAAGGAGTCTTCAACAATCTTTGATTAACCAAAACCCTGTTTTGCACATAACAAGCTGTATGGACAGCTTCTGCCCAGAAAGTCAATGGCAAACCAGAATCAGCAAGCATTGATCTGGCAGCTTCAATCAAAGTCTTGATTTTCCTCTCAACCACTCCATTTTTTTTAGGAGTTGTAGGTATACTGTACTGCCTCTTGATTCCCTTTGAAAGATAGAACTCATCCAGAATGGAATTTCTGAACTCTGTTCCATTATCACTTCTTACACACTCGACAGGAAGGGAATATTGTTTCTCAACATACAACACAAAGTGAATAATAGACTTAGCAGCCTCATCTTTTGAATGCAAGAAGAAGGTCCAGACAAACCTTGAGTAATCATCAACAATTACTAAACAATACTTCTTCTTTGCCAAACTCATGATCCTCACTGGTCCAAACAGATCCATGTGTAACATTTGAAGACAAGCAGTTGATTTTGGATCTTCAATTGGAGGAAAGGATACCTTGTGTTGCTTCCCTTTCAAACAAGCAGAACACTTTTCATCACAACTAAAATTCTTCACAGGAAGACCTCGAACCAAACCATGTTTCACCAGTTGGTTCATGTTATTGAGATTTACATGACCCAACCTTCTATGCCACAGATTAGATTCTTTGAGAGAGGCCTTAGAGAATAGACATGGATGACCCTTAACAGAAATTGTCTTTGACAAATCAAAAGCATAAACCTTTCCCACTCGGTTAGCTTTAAGAAGAGTATATTCATCCAAGACTTTGCCAATGAGGGGCAACACTTCAGAGGACAATATTCTGCAGTCTTGCTTGGTAAAAAGGGAAATGTGGCCCTTATCACACATCTGACTGAGACTCAGTAAGTTATATTTAAGATTCTCTACATGGTTCACATCATCAAACCTTAACTTACCATTAGACACATATCATTTTCCTATGATATAACCCTTAGCATCATTTCCAAATGAGACAAATCCCTTCTTTCCTGCAAAGTAGTCATTAAGAAGAGATCTGCACCCAGTCATATGCATGGATCCTCCACTATCAACATACCAGATACTCTTTTGACATGCTGAAGGACCCTGCATACAATAAAACACTCAGTTAGATTTTTGGACCCAAACCATTTTGGTTTTGGGTCTGTTATCACATGAAGGAACAAGACTGACAGTATCATTTGAAGCAACACTTGAAATAAGCTTTTCAGAAGATTTAACCTTGACCATTGACCTTGGTTTCTTCTTCTGAAATAAAGCAACAGATGCAGCTGCTAGGTTGGCTCTTCCTAGCAATTGTTTCACCATTATAACCAGTTGATTCTGGTTGTGAGTCAAGGTTCTGATTTCCTCAGAAACATCATTACCTGACTTTTGATTTCTGTTCTTCATCACCTTAGCTTCTTTGGGTGATGAAGAAGGTTTCAAGTGCTTTTTCTTTGAATCTGAAAAACCATTTTTATCTGTCTTTGGATTGTTTTGATACACTCCTTTGGATTTTGAAGCTTCCAAAGGTTTTCCAGATTCTGAAACTACTGAAGACTCTTTTACGAATTTGGAACTAAATTCATTTTTTATTTTTGTTAATCTCTTGTTTTTATTCTTTGTTTTATTGAATTTTGAACCTCGTCTATACCAGCAATCTTCAGAAGTATGATTGAACAAACCACAAACTTCACAAGGCTTTCTCTTTTGTTTTTCCTTGTGAGTATCTACAAGTACTGAAGACTTAAATACTGAATTTTTGTTTTTCAGTACTTTTGGTTCTTCAGTAGTTGTAGATTGTATTACAACTACTGATGGTTTAGCAACATCTGAAGACTTCTTCTTCAGAACATGTATACCATCAGTCTTTGTAGACATTTGTGGTTTTTCTTCAGCTTTTTCTACAACTTCTGATGAGACACACTGGCTTATCAGATGCCGTGCATCAATCTCTCCAGTGCCATGCCCATCTGACTCAAGCAGCTTTAAATTTAATTCATTAGAAACTTTTTCATCTGGTTTAATCTCACTTAAAACAATATCCTCATTTGTTTCATCCTTAAGGACATTTGTACATCCAACAGAATAAGAATATGTTTCAATATCCATGATTTCAGATTCAGATTTGCATGCACTTGACTCACCTTCAGATGTATCTTCAGCATCAGACATTTCTGAAGATTTGGTGTATTGGTATACACTGTCCCCTTCAGACTTACGTTCATAAATTTTTGGTGTATAATCAGCTGGGGGGCAGTGTGATTGTATCCAATACCAAACTTAACATTGGATGCTGATTGTTTGTTTAACAACATCTCAAACCCCTTACATGACTCAACCCATTTTTCACAATTTACTTGGGTTGCTTCAAGTGTTTGTTTCAGATCATTAAGTTTTACAAGCATGACTTCCACCCTAGCCTTTTCATCAGATAACTGACACTTGAGTTTATAAATTTCAGATTCTTTTTCATTTAAAACTCTCTCAAATTCAGTTTTATTTTTAGCCACTGCCTTTTCTAACTCAAATTTCTCATTGATTAATTCAACATTTATTTCTCTGATGGAAGCAAATGCTGAAATACATTATTCTGAACACAACTTAGCTTTTGATTCAGATGATACCTGTGAAGTTGAAGAAGTTGGACATGAGGTTTCATTTGAATCTATAGCCATCAAAGCAAGATTCCCGAATGGGTTGTCTCCACCATGTGGACCAGCTTCAGAAAACATCTGTTCATTGAAATCAGATAAGTCATCAGGTAAACTACTCCAATCAGCTACCCCTGGGGTGAAGAAGCTCTGATGTGGTTGTTGAGGCTGTAGATTGGTTTGTGATTGGCTAGGATCAGGAAGAGCAGGAGATTGTAGAGTTGTGAGTGCTTGAGTTTGTGTGGGTTGTGGCATATAGAAGCAGGGGTATGGATAAGGCATGGGACTTTGTGATACAAAATGAGCTGGATAGAATTGTTGTTGACCAGATCCAGAAAATTGTTGCCCTTTGTTTTGTGTGTTGTTGCTAGGAAAGGTCACAAAGGGTGCAGAAGAACTAGATCCAGTAGATTTGCACTCTCTTGCAAAATGTCCAAGTTTGTGACATTTATGACATCTCAACTCCCTTTCTCAAAACCAACCTTGGTTTTGTCAGTTAATCCGGGAAATTTTCTTCCAGTTCTTTTATAGAATTTTTGAGATCTGATGTTTATCATTGCCATCTGACTTAATATATCCATTTCCTCCAGGTCATCATCTGGAATTTCCTTCAAATCATCCATCACAAAGCACCAATTGTCTCCATATGTACCTGCATTACCATCAACAACCACAAAAGCTTGTTCAGCATTATTAGTAGAGAAATCAATATGTTCATCATAAGAACACTCAGACGCAGCATACTCTGACTCTTGACCTATCAAGGCAGTATTGCCAGGAATAAAGTCATCAGTGAGCTTGCCAGATGAAGACAACTTTCTCTTCTGTTCGACCTCTCTATCAAACGTTAAAAGTTTCCCATGGAGTTGGGTGAGAGATAGATTCTCTAGATTTGCATTAGAGCGTAAAACAATAGTATAAGTGTTCCATCTCTCAGGCAAGGATCTAAGAAATCTGTTGTTCATCTGACTATTGGTATACTCCTGCTTAACCATTTTTAATTCAGAAATTAGGCAGGAGAACCGCTCAAACTGCTGGTCAGTGACTCACCCTTTCTATGAGAAAATGTCTCATACTGTTGAGCGAGGATTTCTCTAGTATTTGCTAAGACCTCATCGGTTCCACCGAATTGCTATTTCAGTGCAACCCAGAGATCATGAGCAGTATCGTGATGCATCAAGCCTGAGTAAATCTCATTAGGCAGGGCCATAGCCAGAATGCCATGAGCTTTTGCATCAATCTCAAATAATTTTATATCCTCATCTGAATACATATCAGATGGTTTCGGAATCATCGTTTTAGTTTCAGGATCACTAATCATGGGTTTGTATGGACCATGCACCACAGATTTCCAACATCCTGCACTATTGATCAATAGGTGATGTAGCATTCTACGTTGCCAAATGTTGTACTCACGCCGAACCAGCATCGGAGGCTTGGGTGCGGAGCCTGTGTTGTGCGGATCATTGTTTGGAGTCGTCATAACCTCAGATTCAATTAAGTTCAACTCAATTCAAATGAATTAGACACAAACTCAACAAATTGATTTAAACAAATCTATGTTGAAACACAAATCAACAGAAGTTATCAGAAAACTTCAAACTATAACAAGTTCTTACTAATCAGCTAATTCGATCAAAAGGAGAACTGAAATGAGCAGTTTCAGAGATCAATTGTTTAATCGATCAGTGATTAACCTTGCTCTGATACCATTTGTAGGATCAGTTGTTCTCATTTGACCAATATTAGGTTATAGCAGCGGAATTCAGAGATGAATTAGCATAAGAACTAGCAAGAACACTTGAATATCAATGAAACAGTAAAGCACAGTTATAGAGAGAGAAGTTTCTGCAAAAGGAATAATATCATTCAATTTACTAACTTCATTACTATTACACAATGTCAACTGACCATATATAGAAGTAGTGACGCCTGATGATGTCACTTGATAGTGACATCAAACAGTCTTGTTACAACAACTGAAGAAAAAGAAACTACTGAAGATGTCTACAAATTTTGAAGACATCTTCTTGCAAAGACTGACTAAATACAACTACTGAAAGAAAACTACTGACGAGTAAAAACATCACAACATCTGAAGACTAACACTTCAGCTGATGTGATCAACTTCAGATCTTGTAACATGAGTTGGTCTTCAGCTGTTGTATTCTTCTTCAATTGTTGTGTGCCTGTGGGACTTAAAGGTTTTTCTGATCAGGCTCAATGGTTCTTTTGGACCAACAGGTTCCCCTTGAAAATATATTTTAAAGAAGAAATTGAGAAATAGTGTCATACCAGGCTCTTGGTACTTGTTTTAAACGATGTGAGGTCTTATTTAGTCTGTACACCCAGTCAGGATGATGAACATCATCAAACCCTGGTGGTTGACAAACATAGACTTCTTTCTTAATTGTTCCATACAAGGATGCACTTTTTATATCAATTTGAAATACTTTTATGTCGTGGGATACATAAAATGCAAGAAAGAGTCTTATGGATTCAAGTCTGGCTACAGGGGAAAAGATTTCATCATAATTAACACCTTCCTCTTGGCAGTAACCTTGTACTACCAATCTGGCTTTATTTTTTACTATGATGCTCCTGTCATCAGTTTTATTCCTAAATACCCATCTTGTTCCAATTGGGTATTTTCCTTTGGGAAAAAGACAAAGAGTCCAAACATTTTGTCTTTTAAACTAAAGCAGTTCATACTGCATAGCTTTCATCCAATTATTATCCTGAAGAGCCCCCTGTTACTTTGAGGGCTCAATTTAGGATAGGAAGGCAGCATGAAGACAAAATTTTGAAACTTGGCTTCTGGTTTGAGAACCTTTATTCAAATTACCTAGAATCTGTTCTAGAGGATGATTTCTACTGAAAGGAATGATGTCCGAACAGTTATTAGCACAAGCAGCCTCAGAAGAGGATGAATTTTCAGTAAGACTGGGTGAGTTTTCACATGTGTGAATAGGAACTTGCTCAGGAGTGTCTATTGGAGCATTGTCAATTATTTGAGATGTGGAGGTAGACACATGTTCATTTTGACCTTGAAAATTGATTGGAAAGTAGGGAATAGAGGAGAAAAAGTAAGATACTGAACATTCCTCAAGAGATGATAAATCTTCAAAGGTTTGGTAGTATTCTAAATAATGAGACATAGATGGAGCAGGATGAGAGTAGGTGAAGCTTTCAAGTTCAAACAAATAATCAGAATTTGAAGGAAAATAAGAGGTGGATGAAGATTCATTGAACTTGACATCAATGGATTCTTTAACAGTCTTAGTTCTAAGATTGATAGCTTGTTAGGCTTTGGAAGTTTGAAAATATCCCATAAAATATCCAGAGTCTAGTTTTGCAATAAATTTGGAAAGAGAATCCTTTGTGTTCAGAATGAAACATGGACATCCAAAAACTTTGAAAAAGGAGATAAGAGGCTATATTTTATGTTGGACTTCATATGCAGTTTTGTTATGTCTTTTCACAATATGAACTCTATTTAAGACATAACAAGCAGTGTTTACAGCCTCAACCGAGAAAGACAAAGGTAATTCTGTGTCCGCAAGCATTGTTCTTGCTGCCTCAATAAGTGTCATATTTTTCATTTCAATGACTCCATTCTGTGTCCGCAACCATTATCACTTCTAATTACCTAGACCGAAAGATCAAATTGTCTTTCGATTTAAGTGATAAGGGCTTTAATTTTATCAAAAGTCTCATCTTTGCTGTATAGAAAGAAGGTCGAGTAAAATCTTGAGTACATCTACCACAACTAGACCGCATCTCTTTTTAGCTAAGCTAGCTACTTTCACAGGACCGAAAAGATCCATGTGAAGCATATTGAGACAATCATTTGTTTTAGATTCTTCAATTGACTTATGTGATGGTTTATGTTGCTTCCCTTTCAAACCAGATTCACATTGTCCTTCAAAATGAAATTCTTAGAAGGTAATCCTCTTACAAGTGAATGTCTAGAAAGCTAATAAAGAGCTTCGTGATTTTGGTGACTGAATCTTCTATGCCAAAGGGCAGTTTCATAAGATGGAGCTTTGGCTATGAGACATGTGGGAATTGAAGATTGAGAATCAGTTGCCATGTCTACAACATAGACATTTCCACTTCTCTTAGCCGTTAGTAGAGTGTGTTTGTGTATTAAGACCTTTACTTTTTATTTTATTTCTGGAAAAAGGATTTTACAACTGTCTTTAGTGAAAAAGGAACAATAACTTTTGTCTGCCAATTGAGACACACTCAAGAGACTAAACTTGACGTCCTCAACTAGACTGACATCATTAAATTGCAATTTTCCACTAAGGACAGAACAGACCCAACTATCCAACCTTTTGCATTATTTCCAAACAAGACAGATCCTTCATTCTTTGGAATGAAATTATTTAGAATGGATCTGCACCCGGTCATGGTTTTTGAGTCTCCACTGTCCAAACACAATAAATGATTTGGGTTTGAGGAAGCTCTCTGCATATATAGGATCAAATGAAACAGGTTAGATAGGTCTTTGTTTATTTTGAATAAGAAGAAAATCATTTTGAGACTTCAATTATTTCTGCTGCGCATTATTCATCAATTTCTGCTTCATCTGAATCAGTTGTTGCTGATTTTGATGCAGAATATTGATCTGTGAGTTCATAGTAGGTGAGCTTAAAGTAGCTTGTTGATAATTAATAGGTTTCACCATAGGGAAGGTGGGAGGTGTGCCAAGGATACTAGGTTGGGAGATTAAAGCCAAAGGTGGAGGTGAGAAAAAGGATGAATGAAGATTTAGCCTTATTGTGTTATTTGCACCTTGTATACTCACTTTCTTAGACGTTTTCATTTTATTGGGAGGTTTCCCTTTAGATGAAGAGGCTTGTTCAGCTTTCAACTTATCTCATATTTTCTCTTGGGAGTTTTTGTCCTACAGTTTTCAGTAAAATGGTTGTATTTGAAACATTTTAAGCATGCAAGAGATAAGGATGAGTAGTTTGGAATGAACGGTTTATTAGTTTTCATTATTGGATAAAAGGGATGAGGATGAGAAGGACGAAACTTGATATCAACCATAGGCCATTACGTTTATCAAGAACAACCTTTGAATCAATAGTGGTTTCCTTTATTTTTGTATCTTCAGAACTTTGAGCAATGCTCATAAAAGTGTTGTCTCTTTCTGTTCTGAAGTGTTCCTTTCTTTGAACATCATCCAAGCGTGTTTCTTCAAGCATTTCTGGGTTTGTGTTAGTGGGATACACAAAATTTTGAAATTGCCCAGAATGATACATCGTTGGAGGTGAGTTTATTTTTACAGGAATTTTGTCTGGAAGGAAGGTGGGAGAGACAGGGTCAGGAACCTTTTATTCCACATTATTGTTAATTGGGGTATAATCTTCTGGTGGCCTTGTGTGATTATACCCAACTCCAAAGTTGGCTTTGCTGTGAACTTGCTTGCTGAGAAGCATTCTAAACCCTTTACAAGATTCGACCCACTTTTCCATGCTTACCTTGGTTTGGGCCAGTTCACTTTACAAGCAGAGTACTTTTTTTCTCAAGTTCTAGATTCTTATTGGCCAATTGTTGTTCAAGTTTTTTATTTTGCTATTGTAACAAAATGTTGGCTTTCTTTATTTTTGCAAATGATTCAATGCAAGCATCGGAACATATCTTTTCTAGAGTAGCATAAGATACCTGAGCATCAGAAGAGTCAACATTAGGCTGGTCAGAAGAGGTTGGGTTTTCACCAATAGCCATTAAAGAAAAATATGTAGGCTCATTGGTGATAAGAGCAAAGCCAACATCATCAAGCATGCTACTTTAGTCCACGTAGTCTTCAGTAAAAAGAGCTGGCTGGTTTGATTGGGAAGACTCGACAGCTGGGCCTGGTGTGTTTATTTGAGAGGAAGAGAGTGACATAATTTGAAGTGGTACAGGTGTAAGCTGATACATGCTGCCATTAGCAGCTAGTACATATTGAACATTTGATGAAGCGGATTTTTGAAAAAATATGAGTTGTGGCCTGAGTGGTATTATGTTTTGGATAGTGAGAGAAAGATGAAGAGAAAGCTGCTGATGAGGAGTGAGTGTTAGGGACGGTAAGATAAGCTGAAGAGGGGTTGTTAGGGGCATTTCTGCATTCCCTAGCAAAATGTCATGTGCCGTGACATCTGTAGCACTGAACTTTCGCTTTATATAGGCCTATTTTGGTTTTACCATGGATATCGGTAAATTTTCTCCCTGTCCTTTTGTAGAACTTATTGGTTCTCATCCTCAAAAGAGCAAGTTGATGTAAGATGTACATTTCTTCCATGTCATCACTTGGAATCTGATGGAGATCATCCATGATAAAACACAAGTTTTCAAGTGTGAAAGAAGGGTTATCACATGAATAGAAAGAAGAAGTGATGCCAGTAATAATGTCACTATGTTCAACATAACTGTGATCAGATTCTCAGAGTTATAACTAAGAAGGGCAGTGTTGCCTTGAATATACTCTTTGGTTGATTTGCCAGACTTTATTAACTTTCTTTTCTAGTCAATCTCACGCTCATAAGTGAGCAACTTACCGTGGAACTGAGTAAGTGTAAGATTTCCAAACTCTGGAGAAGATCTCATGACAATGGAGTAGGTTTCCCACTTGTTTGGGAGGGATCTTAGAAAACGGTTGAGCACAGAAATGGTAGGGTAGACTTGACCTGAAAGTTTTAGTTCACTAAGAAGAGATGTGAACCTTTCAAACTATTGAGTCAGAGACTCATTATTTAATTGAGAAAATGTTTCATATTGTTGAGCTAATATCTCCCTGTTATTAGATACAACATCGTCAGTTCCTCCGAACTGTTCTTTGAGGGCATCCCACAAGTCTAGCAGACTCGTGGTGAAGGAGACCAAAGTAGATCTCATTCAGGAGAGCCATGGCTAGCTGAGCATGTGCCTTAGCATCAAGCTCTAGCTCCTGGCAATCTTCTTCGGTGTAGTTTCGATCATCCTCGGGAATTGAATCGCGAGTTTTAGTGCCTAGGACCATGGCTTTACGCGGTCTGAACATAACTGATTTCCATGAACCAGTATGGTTGTTATATAAGAAATGCAACATCCTCCTCTGCCAAATGTTTTACTGATGTCTCACTTGTACAGGTGGCTTAGTGGCAGAGCCCGTGTTTTGAGGATCAAGAGTAAATTTTTCTGCTCTTTTAGTCTCAATGGTATGAGTGAATCAATAGAAGAATGATTTCTCAAGATTGTTTGATTGAATGGTTTTGAATAGTATTTAGTTCAAAACAATGCACCTATAGAAATTGAAAACAGAGGAAGTAGAAGAGCAAACAACGTTTAAAAGTGACTAAACAACCGGATATCAGAAAGAGCTTTGAGTTTTAGACTTGATGGTTAAACCAAGACTAAAAAACAAGGCTCTGATAACAATTGTTGAACCTTGAGGAGTTACTTAACCAGGAATATCGACTTTAGACTCAAGGTCAAAGCCTAGGTATTATTCCCGCTTAAGTTGAACACTTAGTTATTTTCAGGTTATTTAGTATTACTAGAAAAAGGAGATGACACGTGAACAACACAAAGAATTTTCGAGGAATTCAATTCAAATATTTTAGGGAATGTTGGGGTATAAATACCAAACAATAAATGTTACAAGAAAAAACAATAAGACAAATAGCTGACACAGTTACAGACACTGATGCGACAGAGAAGCACAACAACTAATACAAAGTGAACAACCATGGAAACATAAGTCTTCAGAAGTTCTTCAGTCTTTAGTTCTTCCAAGGTTGAAGTAGTTGTTGAGTGATCAGTGGTTATTCTTCGACAGATATTCTTCGGAAGCTCCACATCGGAAGCTGATCAAAAGTTGTTATTGTTTGATCAGCGATTGCCTTCTGGAATGTTGGTTGTCTTCTGATAAGAGAAGGATCAGCTATTGTCTTCTGAAGTGAGAAAGATACAGGATTGTTCTTTTGAGAACCATCTGCTGTTGATGGACCAATGGTTATAGGATCCACTTTTGTGCTGCCGTTGTTGGGCTTCTCAGTGGTTTTGCTCGAAAGGAGAATTATGGTTGAGGCTCATCAGTCCTTATTTTTCCAACATTTTATCATGCTATATCGATAAAGCCTTACCCAAAACCATCGACTAACTTAATATAGATAGTGTTTGTATTCAAATATATATTTTAAATTATAAGAAGACCTTACGTTTTCAAGATTTCATGTTTCACATAAAAAGAGTTACACTTATTTTATATATGAGATGTTTTAGTAACAAACTTGTGTTTATCTTGTAAAAGAAACTTATTTATATAGTATTGGTTGAAATACCTTAATAAAAGATTATGTTTAATTTTGTATAAAGCTAAGTTTAGTTATAGAATCCTTTTTAACCTTTAACAAAACTCAAAGTGTTTTTAACCCACATAAATCCTCTTGATCACTTTCTTGTTACTCCTTGTTATTACTTGAATCTTGTTTGGTTTGTGAAAACATCAAATTTATAAGTCATATTTTTTTGAAAATTCTTAATGATGGTATCGACGAATCACAAAACCATTTGACATTTTGAAAACTCTAATGATATGTCATTTACATCATCGTTTTCTATACCGTTTCCATAAGCTTAAAGGTGATACATATCTATTGAATTTGTGTTTATTTTCTTTGATCTCATTGTACAATACAAGTGTTGTATGTATTCAAATTAATATCGATGGTCAAAAATCCAACAACTTTGTATCCATGCTCTCATAACCGATTAACACCAAGTGAAACCATCCCGAGTCATCATTGATAATACCTCATTCCATTCCATCCCATGGTCTTCAATCTAATTCATATCATTTGTAATCAAGTTTAAATTAGTTGGATGATGTTAATATATACTATCAACAGTGTTTGCTAACATTGCATGGCTTCGAACATCACTTGAATCGATGAACATTCGAGGAAGACTCATTGTCGATACTAATAGTATCAACAAGAGTTTAATGTCGATGAGTCTCACAATGTATCTTCTAATTTCGATTGATTCCTTGTTGAACTCCCTTGGATCTCATCAAACTAATAGTATCAAGGCGTAAGGGCTTAGTATCGGCAATAATAGTGTCGACATAGGGCTGGAAACGAGGGACATGTGTTACATCGATACGACAATTTCGACGTACTTAATATCGACGAGAATTAACTTAATTGAAATTGGATAAGATTGAATTTGTTAGTCTCGAAAAAAACCTGGCCAAAATAGATCCATCGATTCTATTAACTTCGTAGGAGGTAGTTGCCAGCACATGTCCTCCATCGATACTAGAGTGTCGATGCATCATCCACCGATACTAATGCTTCCCAGATGCCCAACCCTCTTCAACCATTCTAACCTTAAATCTAGCATGTTCCTTAAGTCCTAATCTCATTTTTTGTGCATAATCTAGGTGTTCTAAGGTGAGAAATTCGGATTACAAGCTTCAAAAGATGGAAGGATGAAAACCCTCAAAAGACCGGAACTTCTCTTTAAAGTTTCGTCCGATTGAGCATGTTTTAGACTAGATCTTCTGTACTTCTGTATTCTACTCGTTGAGATGATCGTTTGGTGCAACATCACTGCATTTCGCGTATTGTCAATGCACATATGCTTTATATAGATAGGACATGCTATGTTAATTGAATGTTTTGGTTTTGAATTATGATATGATCATTGGTAAACATTGATGAGAACATATAATTAACGTGTATAAACCATGGGAAGTTTAGTTTGGTATATTACTAGACATACCCACAGTGTTTATTGAAGTTGAATACACATGGTATATTTGGTTAAACAGGTATTGGTAGTAGTGTAGGATTATGTCACTAAATATAGTCAAGGAAGCATGGTCATGGTTTATCGAAATGGTGGTGGGAAGGCGGCTGGATAGGTTGTGACTGACTCCTACGTATGCCTATACATAAACTTATTTCTGTTTATCATGGATGTGTCAGTGATATGATTTATTGGGGATAAGGATTTGGGAGTTGACATTTGATAAACATATCGAAGTAAAATAATAACTGTGATGATGATAACAATTACGCGATGGTGAGGTCACAAATATAACTAAAAACGCGAATGTTATTTCATAAATGTTAGCCTAAGAATGTGTTCGTGTGGGTGACGATTCACACGAATACATTTATTTAGAAATAATATGCTGGAATGATTTTCTAGAAATCGTAAATCAAATTGGAATACGATACGAGTGTTGTATATGTGAAGGTGACCATCTTTTTAAATATAAACGTAAGTTACTCGTCCAATGAGATAACCGAAATAATATTTTTACAATATTCAAATTAATAAAAACACATTAAAACATTTATTAGAAATTTAAACCTTAAACAATTTTAAGTAAAATCGTTTTATTTTAGCTTCTTAAGTTAAAGATAATTTACGTAAAACCGATAAAATATAAACAATAACGTGTAAATGAATATAACCGAACATCCGAGATTGACTCGGACTATAAAAAGAGGGGATTTCCTCGTCTTCTTCATTTCACACTCATGCTTCTCTCTCTAAAAACACCATTTCCGGAAAATTCTCTCTACAACTTCTCCCTAGGATTTCTTCACCAAATCTTCATCATTTTCATTGATTTTTGTTGGAAATTGTTCCTACACTTGAGTAGATCGTAAACCCATGAAGATTCTAGTGATTACAGCCTCAAAGAAGATAGATCGTGAGTTTTTCATTTTCAGTTTTGTCTAGAATAAAAACCGGTTTGAGATACCACCTTCTAAAACAAATTTAACACTCTAAAACTCTAAAACGAGCATGTACAAACCATGGGGATGAACCTGCAACGATTGGGAGAGTTGTATCTTGATGATGATGAATAGTGTCGACCTTAGGGTGTCGAACTTGACAAGTTCTACCAAGGGTTCATCGAGACTGATAATGTCGACCAAGGGAATTTCGAACTTAGTTAAAATCGACAAGCATTCATCGAACTTGGGAGTGTCGATATTGCTCATCGATTCTAATATGTTCGAAACCTTCATCATCGAACCTAATGGATCCAGCTTTGATTACCATCAGTACTGGCCATCAATATTATGCTCATCCGTATTAATCCTTGTTGATCGTTGATATTGACCATCGAGATTGATAAACTACATGGTGGTTCACTTATCGATATTAGTATCATCGAGTTAATAAGTTCAACCATGTCCTTGTCAATACTATCACCGATACTAATCATCGAACTTGTTAATACCGGTGGCCTTGTGCGATGTCGAATTTATTAATATCCATAGATTGATGGTTCTGTCGACTCAACTAATATCGATAGATGTATTTGGTTGATTGCTTGTACTTACTTGGATTTTGATTGATATGCTTGTTAGTGAATATACAGGATATGATCATTTTTACAGGTTCACATGTGTTTTCTTAAAACTCTTATAAATATTTTTGGAGTGTGTTAAACTTATGATTACTCGCCAAGTACGTATGTCGTTGACACTTTATTTTCTACATGTTTCAGGGAATAAGTAGAAGTAGGTATAGGAGGATAACTTTATAACTTTTGGATATCATCACTTAGGGTCTCTAACTTAGCTAAATTAACTTGATCATTGAAAATTAGGGTTTGGTTAATTTAGCTATATCTATTGAGTATTTTTTGTAATTGATTCATGACGAACATGATTTCTGTGTAATTTATTTAATTGAATTAAATGATATGTGATGATAGGTTTAGATGCACATGAACTTATAAACAATATACACATCCCTTGTGGCATCCCTACGTTCCCCCCATTGGTCGGGGTGTTACAGATTGGTATCCGAGCCTGGGTTATAGAGAATTGCGTTACTATAAATGGATGACCTAGTTTATAACCATAGGATACCCTAGTATTAATTATTTCATACACTAGTTATTATATTCAGTATTTTGTGTTTGTATATTTATTACTTGTTCACTACAATCCTGCTATATAATATATGCTACATGACAATTATTATGTGTTAGGTGATATACGTTACTTGTTAGTTATTGCTTTATATGATTAATTGGGCCGACGGTTGGAGCAGTTGCGACCGATTTCTACGTATGCCATATACATATGCCATTTAGAGTACATTTGGTGGATGCCAGTGTTGAAGAATAAGGGAAATATTTATTTATTTATTTATGATTGATCCTTGATCACCAAACAAGGACACACTCGTAGTATACTACAAAGGTTGTGGGTTGGCGGCTGGATAGGTTGCGACTGATTTCTACGTATGCCCTATACATAGACCATTTTTGGTATATTGGGGGTCTCTCAGTGTCGGGAATTTAGGAAATTAGGTAGGATATGTTGGTAGTTTTTGGTGGGAAGTTTTGGATGAACATATTTGGAAAACATGAATAAACTCTTTATGAATATATTGAAGTGATGATATGGACTCTTAGAGATGATATGAACACTTAGTGATGACATGGAGATTTAGCAAATTTAGACATTACATGAGCTTAAATGACAGGTGAACATAGACATTAGGTGAACTTAGAAAATAGGTGAACCTAGATGTCAAGTGAACTTAGGCATTAGGCGAACCTAGTTCTCAGAAGAACTTGAATGTACTTCACTCATAATTATCCTCCATATGATAAGGCTATGAAGTAAAACATCGGGAGGTTGTCAGTGTTAGTACATGGTGAAAAGTGTTTAAAATTTAGGAAATATTTACCTTAGATATATATATATATATATATATATATATATATATATATATATATATATAGATATATATATATATATATATGTATATGACGTAGGTATGATGCTTTAGAATAACATTAGGAACTATTGCCCTATTATGAGTTTGAAAACTAATAGGAGACACGTATAGTTCCATATATGTAATACTAACTGCTAAAATGAACTCATTTGGCTTTAGTTTGTATGATTTACATTGTAAACGGTAGTAACATATTACTAATCATCCTCATAAACATGTCGCCGCGCCGTCGCAACGAAGAAAATACAAACAACAATGTGATGCTAACAACAACAATGCCAACACCGGCATGCAAGAGTTAGAAAACCACATCACTGGGTTGGTGTCTTAATTGAATCAAGCCAACCTGACTCTCAGCCCGAACAGGGGTGGTGCAAACCCACCTTTTTGCACTTTTAAGGACTTTAATTCATGTAGCCCGACAAAAATCATGGGTATTGAGTGACCCACTGGTATGTTGTAGTGGTTTGGGAGTATTGAGAACACCTTCATTAACAGTGACTGCCCTGAGAATATGAAGATGCGCTATGCCACCAGTGTTTTCCAAAAGAGAGCACTAACTTGGTGGAACGGTGAGAAGAGAACTAGTGGAGTTGATGCAGCCCTAGCACTGACCTGGACTGAAGTTAAAACTTTGATGACCGCAGAGTTCTGTCCTTGTAGTGAGACGAGGAAACTAGAGGCTGAGTTCTGGGAACTCAAGTAGGAAAACGGTGAGAATATAATCTACATCTCCCGTTTTCATGATCTAAGCTCATTAGTACCTTATCTTGTGACACCACTAGAGAGAGCTATAGAGAATTACATAGGTGGTTTACCTATGCAGATTCAAGACAAGACACTTTGGAAGCTGCAATCTGTCAGTCTGTTGCACTGATTGATAATCATGTGAAGGCCGGAACACTTACCAAGAAAAAAACAAAGAAGGCAGAAACAAAAACAGCTGCCATGGAAACTACAACTGAAGTTAAGACTAAACCAGCTAGTTCATCTAAAAGTAGCAGTCGAAAGCGAAAGAGCAGAAACTTTGTTGTTACTACTCCTGCGGATCAGACTACTCAACAAACATCAAGAAATTCTAACACCAGAAATTATGTTGGGGCAACTCCACAATGTAATATCTGCAAATACCATCATGTTCCTAACTTACCCTGTCGCGTTTGCAAAAATTGCGGTAAGTTTGGCCATTATGCCAACACATGTAGGAGTGCACTACAACCACTTCAAGCAGTACCATTTAATGCTGCACCTACATAGGCGTGACCCTGTTATGAGTGTGGTGATGTTGGTGATTAGAGTAACTAGTGCCCAAGATTGACTGGAAATAACCAAAGGGTGGCAATAGGAAGAGCTTTTCAACTGAATGCTCCAGCAGCTCAAGCCAACCAGGATGTTGTTAACGTACGTTTCTGATTAATAACTCTTATGCATCTATCTTGTTTGATTATGGTGCTGATAGGAGTTTTGTTTTATATGAATTTGAATGTGTAATTGGTAGAGCACGTACTAAACTAGACCAACCGTTAACGTAGAGGTGGCTGACGGTAACATTATTGATATTGACACTATTATCATTGGATGCACTGTGAACTTAAATGATCACATTTTCCTAATAGATCTTATACCTATGAATCTTGGTAGCTTTGATGTTATCATAGGAATTGACTGGTTAGCCACCCACAAAGCAGAAAAATTTGTCATGAGAAATACATTTGTATTCCCTTACCTTCGGGTGAAACTCTAAGAGTTTTCGGGGAAACCCCTAGTAAAGTTCTTAGGCTGATGTCGTGCACCAAAGCCCATAAGTACCTTAGGAAGAAATGCATAGAGTTTTTAGCACATGTGGTGGTGAAAAAGGAGCAAAGTAAGAGCATACAAGACATTCCTGCGATAAGAGATTTTCCTGAAGTATTTCTAGACGATTTTCCTGGGATTCCATCAGAGCATCAAGTAGAATTTCGAATCGTCTTCATGCCTGGTGCAAACCCAGTCGCCAAAGCTCCTTACAGACTTGCGCCATTGGAGTTACAGAAATTGGCTAGCAAACTACAAGAACTGTCTGATAAGGGATTTATTCGCCCAAGCCATTCTCCATGGGGTGCAACGGTCTTATTTGTCAAAACGAAGGGCGGGTCATTCCGAATGTGCATCGATTATCGTGAATTGATAAACAGACCATTAAGAATCGATATCCGCTGCTGCGCATCGATGATCTCTTCAATCAACTTCAAGGCTCGGCACGGTTTTTGAAGATTGACCTTCGGTCTCGATATCATCAGCTTTGTGTACATGACGATGATGTTCCCAAGACGACTTTTGCAACAAGATATGGCCATTATGAATTTCTGGTAATGCCCTTCGGCCTTACCAATGCACCTGCAATTTTCATGTACCTCATCAACCGTGTTTGCAGGCCATACATGGATAAATTTTTAATTGTGTTCATAAATGATATATTGATATACTCCAAAAGTAAAGAAGAACACGAACAACACCTTAAGTTGATTGGGTCACATAGTCAATGAGAATGGTGTTCACGTGGATCCTGCATAGATTTAAGCCGTAAAGAATTGGAGTATGCTGAAGACACCGACGGAGATTCGTTAATTCCTTGGACTTGTAGGTTACTATCGGCGGTTTATTTCGAATTTCTCCCGTATTGTTGTTCCCCTCACTTCCTTGACTCAAAAGGGTAGGCCTTATGAATGGGGACCGAAGCAAGAAGAGGCATTTCAGACATTGAAGTAGAAACTTGGTTATGCTTCTGTCTTGACATTGCCGGATGGAAATGAAGATTTTGTGGTTTACTTTGATGCATCCAACCAAGGTCTCGGTTGCGTTCTCATGTAACGGGAAAGCTTGTGGCATATGCATCAAGACAGTTGAAGATATGCAGACATTCTCTTTATGGCACTAAGTGTGTAGTCTTTACAGATCACAAGAGTTTGCAGCACATTCTGAACTAGAAGGTAATTAAAATGAGACAAATGATATGGGTTGAACTGTTAAATGATTACGACTATGAAATTCGCTACCATCCTGGTAAAGTGAATTTAGTAGCAGATGCGCTTAGTCGCAAGGGTCACATTCAAATCCATAATGTCCGAGTGCACACTAATCTCCATAATGATGTTATGGTAGCCCAACAAACCTTATTGGCTCAAAGTATCTTACATGATGAGATGTCTTATGGGGCTGAATTGCAATTGGAAACTAAGGATGACTGTTTGATGTATTACTTGAATCGGTTGTGGATACTGAACATAGATGATCTTAGGATGAAAATTATGAAAGAAGCACATAAGTCTCGTTATTCAATCCATCCAGGTGCTTAAAAGATGTACCAAGACCTTAGAGTCCTGTACTGGTGGGCAGGAATGAAGAAAGATATAGCTGAGTATGTAGCCAAATGCCTTAAATGTGCAAAGGTCAAGGCTAAACACTAGTAACCTTCAGGATTCTTAGTACAACCGGAAATACCCATGTGGAAGTGGGAGAATATATCTATAGATTTTATTACCAAACTCCCATGAACCTCAAGTGGTCACGATAGTATAAGGGTGATAATCGATCGGTTAACCAAGTCAGCTCATTTATTACCGATAAATGAAACTTACCCCATGTGGAAGTTAGCTCATATCTACGTAGATGAAATTGTTAGCCGACATGGAATTACCTTAAGAATAATATAGGATCGTTATGCTCAGTCACCTATCTGTTGGACCGAGGTCGGCGAACCGCCGATCACATGTCCCGAGATTAGTGAGGAGACGACTGACAAGATTCACCAGATCCGTGACAATTTATTAGCTGCTCGTAGTCGACAGAAGAGTTACGCGGATAAACGTCGTAAGCCTTTAAACTTTCAAGTTGGTGATATGGTATTACTTAAGGTATCACCATAGAAGGGAGTTGTACACTTCGGGAAGAAAGGTAAGCTTGCTCCATGTTATATTGGCCCTTTTAAGATTATTGAACGAATCGGGAAGTTTTCCTACAAACCGAAACTTCCTCCTGACCTCAATAATGTGCACCCAACCTTCCATGTGTCAAATTTGAAGAAATGCTTAGCTGATCAGGATCTTCAACAACCATTCGATGATATACGCATCGAGGATACTATGCACGTCGTTGAAAAACTAGTCGAGATTATGGACCATGATGTTAAGAAACTCAAGCATAGCCGTATCCCAATTGTCAAAGTATGATGGGAGTCGAAGCATGGTCCAAAGTTCACCATGGAACGAGAAGATTTAATGAAGCTTAAGTATCCACACTTATTCACTACAGTTACTCCAAGTTGAATTTCGGGACGAAATTCCCTCAACTAGGGGAGACTATAACATCACGGCAGTTTAGGTATTGTCATTACACATATGTTTTATATAGATAGAACCCGTTATGTTAACTGAATGTTTTGGTTTTGAATTATGATATGATCACTGGTATACATTGACGAGAACATATAATTAACATGCATAAACCATGGGATGTTTAGCTTGGAATTCAATTAGACATACCGATTGTGTTTATTGCATTTGAATACACATGGTATATTTGGTTAAACTGGTATTGATAGTAGTGTAGGATTCTGTCACTAAATATAGGCAAGGATAGGTTGCGACTGTGATATCCAGTACCTGATCGTCCGGCAAGTCCGTACAGTATGAGTACTTTCACTATTTACTGTGTAAATACAATGTGTGAACAATGCGTTTAACAACAAAAATCTGATAAAAAGCAACAGTTGTACGTGTTCAAGTGAAAACTTAAACAATATAAGTACAACAACTCAAGATAAATTAGGGTTTTGTGAGGAGTTATCCACTAAAAACCGAGGTATGGAGCTGTGAATGTCACCAAAATTAGGGTTTTGTGACCCTTTTTGTTCAACCCCAACCCTAACCGGTTTAGAACCATTTTTCTCAAACATTGCACCATAAGAAACCACCCTAGCATTCACGAGCACCGAAAATCCCCACTGATCTTGGCTAGGAGCCTTCTTGGAACAAGCTGGGTGCACCAAGCTACCACATGCCGAATAGCCTACTTCAGCCGAATGGAGGGAGAATGGCCATGGGCCAACCGACGAAACCACCTTGGTTCGAAGGGCTCCATTTAGTGATGTCTTCATTCGTGGATGCCTTCATTCGGTGGCCACGCTCCATTCTGGCTAACAGCCACCATTCGGCCTAGGGCCATCCATTCGATCGGACGACCTTGCTTCGGCCAAGGCATACCCATTCGGCCGTGCCACTGATTCGGCCATGCCACATTGTTCGGCCCATGTGGTTGTTTCGACCCAAATATCATTCGGCCTACATGAAACCAAATGTCAAGGAATAACATGCATGGAATGTGAAACAAGATTACTACAAAAGTGGTAATGGGGTTGTTTGAGTGTAATTCACGAAAACTAAAACACTAAGTTTTAGAAGGATTGTTGCCTAGTTAATTGTTAACTAAGTAACAACCAATTCAAGTTTAACCAAGATAACATGTCAAGCTTTAAACTATAAACCTAAGCTATACTTAATTTTTGGGTTAGTTTACAAAGATCTTATCAATACAAGTAATTAACATATCATGATATGGTTTTGGATTTTCAGGAATGAGTTAAAAGCAAGCAAAGGTAATAAAGAGCAAGCCTTTAATCATAAACTGCAACAACATACTAAACTCAATTTAAATTGATTAAGTGTTAGTATAATCTATAACAAGTGAATCAAGGCCGAACAATGACCGAGACTTACAGGTGTTAACCAACTTTAGGGCTAACACATACACACACACGAACGTCTATAGCTTATATTTATAAGTTACGAACATCATGAAATCAATACAAGATCGTGAAAACTACAACAAGTACAACAAAGACCGCGTGCATTCTTGTTTATACTTAGTCAACCACAACAACTGGAAGGTGAGTTCATATGCCCCTTCTCTAATCTTAGTTGATTTTAAACTCTCAGGGCTGAGAAACATGCTAAACCTTTTATTTGTTTAAAAGTTTTTGTACAACATATTGTTTATACTATGATTTAGATAATATTGCTTGACTTATTATCGCTTATCGTTGTATGCATACTTGTATGATCATAACATGACTGATACAACTAGGATGAAACATGATAATGTAGCTTCATGAATCATCAACACAACAGAATAATGCAGTTGTAAGATTCTATCTTACAACACTTAATTATTCTTACAAGAACAAACAATGAGATTATCACAGGTTAACATGCTGACAACAACAACAACAGACAAGAATGTTATGAAGATAATATATCTTCGTAATATCATTCACCACCGGAGTTAGCTAAATGTAATAAGACAAACTCTTATAACATTATGCTTACAACTCGGGGAAGACTATGAGATAACACGAAACAAGTATCATCCACCACCTGAGTCGACTAAGTGTTGTAAGACTAGCTCGTACAACACTGTAGTGGCGACAGGGTGACTATATGGAACAACAAGAATGATAATCATGATAACGTAACTTCATGATAACAACATCATTCACGCAACAACTAACATTGTATAATAAGACAAGTTCTTATATAACTTTGTTAAGAATAACGGGAACACACAACATTGAAAGCAAACAACATTGGTGAACACAACAAAAATTAATTACTCTTGAACTCTCTGTATTATATCACGACAATCATGTGCCACGTATTCAAGTTGATCATTGTAAGTCCCTCACACAAATCGCTGACCAGCTAGTTTGACGTGACTAAACCGACGATAGCATAGTGGTACCATAGGTTTGACAAACCTCTAGCTTGTAGGGCTGGTATGTTGATCGTATTGAACATTTGGCCGGTAACGTATGACCGGTGACAGGGCGACAATCAGTCAGGGTCTGGTAAGCGACACATGGTGATATTAATCTACAGTGATAATTGTAATTAATCCATCGATCCTATTGACTAGTAGACTGAGGAATTTATTTTCTCTCATGTCACATTAGTGGTAATAGTGTCAACGAGGCCTATGGGAACACAAAGTGGTAGAGGTAAATCAAATGCATTATAATCTGATTACGTGAGGTTTGCAATGGATTCCTTTTAGGCTCTATGCACTTCAAGTTGAGAACATATATCGATCGGTTAACTAACACTCTTATTATTAAAAGTGATTAACAGTTAACCCCATAAGCGAAAGAATAATAACAAAGATCAGAATAAATTAATCTATTTTCCTTAACTCATTGAGGGTTTATCAATGCTTCGGTTTGATAACTAAACCCCTCATAATCATTATTCTACATATAACACTGGGTGATGAACACAAACATATGGGTTAATACCAAAAGAGATGAACATGTGAGATGAAAATGGGTATCTATAGTTGTATTGCAAGTGGTGTTGAGTTCTGTTAGGTATGTGGTGGGATGTTGGCTGGGGCTTGTTCCCCTACATATGCCCTATATATAAGCATAGCTAATAGGATGAGATACTACTTGTAAATATAAGTATGGAGAGGCCATTGTGTGAACAGATGAATCAAACATTTACAAGTATCATGTATGAAATTGTGACTATATATGGATGTGAACAAATCAATGTTCTCAGTTATTCAACTTATGAACTCACCAAACTAGTGTTGACTTTGTTTAAATACATGTTTTCTCAGGTGACAAACATGTTTAGTCACCAGACAGCAGGAACATAGTTAGTGGACTTTTAGAAGACCTAGCTACATTTTGTGTCACGCATATTTTTGAATGGCAAAACAGTGAATCATCTTTTGTAGATCTTGTACAGTTACAAGATAGAAACCCACGGATTCTTTTGGATAGATTTACTTAGTTAAATTATGAACATAACAATGTAATTTAACTTTGTAATTCTATATCGTTTTCATAATTAGCATTTCTCATTTATATATCATGTGTTATGCAACAATCTGATCAATACGATTATCAAACGAAATCGCTTCTCGAGAACTTTTCGCCCGACGGGAATGTCGATCTAGCCCTCCGGCTCGGGGTGTGACAGAACGGTATCAGAGCCATGGTTACAGAGAAATATAGGTCATATTACTTAAACGGTTTGGCCTAGACTATAACCTAGGGACCCTCATGTAGAGAACATAACAAATAGGATTCTATTTGCATACGTCTTCTGCATTTGATCACTGCTGTCACACCCCGGGCCGGCGGGAACGGATCGGGTTTTCCCGTCGGGCGGAAGGTTCCCGGGGCGCGATATCTTTGAATGATAATCAAATGATCAGATTGTTACATAGCACATGATAATCAAAATGAGAAATGCTAACACATCAATGACATAGAATTACAAGATTAAATTACACTGTATCGTTCATAATTTAATCAAGTAAATCTACCAAAAGAATCAATGTAACTATATCTTGTATATGTACAAGATATACAAAAGATGATTCAATGTTTAGGCACCAAAAGCATGCAACACAAACATAAGCTAGGTCTTCTAAAAGTCCTCTAGCTTAAACCTTGCATGTATGTCTCTACACCTGTTCGTCACCTGAGAAAACATGTATTTAAACAAAGTCAACACTAGGTTGGTGAGTTCATAAGTAAGTAAATTGAAAACCATTGAATTGATCATGCACACATCCACAATGTCATACTTGTTACTTGTAATACTTGTTTCATCTGTACCACCCAATGGCCTCTCCGTAGTTATATGTACAAGTAATGTATCACCTGATCAAGTATGCTTATATATAGGGAATCCTGAAAGGGTCAAGCCCAGACGCTATCCCACCACATACTCAGTCAAGTTCCACACCACTTGCGATACAACTAAAGATATCCATTTCCCCGCTTATTCATCTCCATTGATATGTATTCAGTTATTGTATTGATGATAGAATAATATATTGTATGGGGTTTAATTATCAAACCGAAGTATTGATAACCCTCGATGTATTAAGGAATTTTAGATTAATATAATCCTGTCCTTGTATTATTCTATACTTGAGGTGGGTTAACTGATGATACTCTATTAAATATTAAGAGTGTGAGTTAACCCCTTGCAACTTGTTCTTGAACCATAGTGCATAGAGCCTAAAAGGAATCCATTGAAATCCTCACGTAATCAGATTTCAATGCATCCGATTTATCTCTACCATTTTGCATGTCTATTGTCCTCAACGAAATCTATTACTAGTAGTGTAACATGAGAGCAGATCACCTTCTCAACCTACTAGTCAATAGGGTTTTCGCTGGATTAATTACTTATCACTGTAGATTAATATCACCATGTGTCGCTTACCAGAACCTGACTTGAGGTCGCCCTGTCACCGGTCATACGTTACCGGCCAATGAATTGTTACGATCAACATACTAGCCCTACAAGCTAGAGGTTTGTCAAACCTATGGTACCACTATGCTATCGTCGGTTTAGTCACGTCAAACTAACTGGTCAGCGAATTTAAGGGACTTACATGATCACTTGAACAAATTGGCACATGATTGAAGTGATATAATGCAAACAGGTCAAATGTAACTAATTGTAATTGTATTCACTTGTACTCTTGTTCTCATTGTAATATGTTCTCCGTGATATTAACAAAGTTAAATAAGAACTAGTCTTATTAAGTTATGTTAATTAATTGAGTGAATGATGTTGTTATCATGAAATTATGTTATCATGATTATCATTCCATGTTCCTTGTTCTTCTTGTAATATGTGTTGAGTTGTAAAGTTAAGTGTTATAAGAACTAGTCTTATTACACTTACTTAACTCTTGTATAGAAAGATGTAATGAAGATGTGTTATCTTCATATCATTCTTATGTTGTGTTCTTGTCATCATGTCACCATGTTCCTTGTAATTGTTTCTATGTTATTTCTTGTAAGAATAACTAAGTGTTGTAAGAGTTAATCCTACAACTATGTTATTCTATTGTATTGATGAGTTATGATAATATAATATCATCATCATCATCTTATCTTTTCCTGTCATCATGTAAATATACAAGCATGCATACAATGATATATGATAATAAGCAATTTAATATCATTCAATCAAAGTATTAACAATATGTAAGCAAAACTTTTAAATAAATAAAAGTAAAGCATGTTTCTCAGCCCCGAGAGTTAAAACCAGTAAAGATTAAAGTAAAAGGGGCATATGAACTCACCTTGTTGTTGTAGGGTTGACTTAGCTTAACAAGAATGAAGACACGCTCTCTTGATTAGTCTTGAGTTTGTTTTCGTGTTCCTGTATTGATGTCATATAATTGTGCCTTATAAATATAAGTCGTATCGATTTGTGCACGTGTATGTGTTAGCCCTAGTATTGGCTAACACTCGTGAGTCTCGGTTTTCATTCGGCCCCCATGTGTTGATTATGATCTTTACATGTTCGTTGATCCATTTTGACTTAACACTTGAATTTACTTGATGTTACATTACAACTATGTTAATTTAGTTTTTTTATGAACTTAAATCCCTAACCTAGTCATAACGCATAGATAACAATTGATTCCTTGTATACCTTTTCCAATTACATTTTGCTTTTAATGTGTTGAATTAAAGTACCACCTATGTGGGCCGAACGAGTTTAATAGTTCGAATGATATACGTGGGCCGAGGTGTGTGTGTTTGGGCCGATTAGCAACTATGTGGGCCGGTTACTCATGTATTGGACCAAACGAAACAATTGGGCCAAAGACTTTAGGCTGCTAGGCTGGTTAGTTTATTGGGTCTGTAGGGCCTCTTGGCCGGATAACTCCTATGGCAATAAAATGATGTTGGGCTGATTGTAACAGAGTGGGCCAAAGAAAGCAATTGGGCCCAATAAATGGAGTTGGGCTGTTTACGGGTTTTCTGGGCCAAACCAGCGTGAGCTGAACAAAGGGGCCCACTACAAAGAGTTGAATCCGTTGGCTGTTGCTACTGGTGTGGGCCGAATTTTTGCAATATGGTCCAGTTTCATGTGGGCTGTTATTGGGCCAAGGAATTAAAGAAAAACGATGGGTTTGAGTGACATCAACAGATTTATGGTTCCATGCAAATCTGGTGAGAAGGTTCGCTGTTCCTATGCCCGGTTATAGCTTCGGCTGGTAATGGGGTTAGTCAAGGTTCGGTCCATGATGATGAAATACAGGTTCGTCCACTTGTAACTCCGGCTAGGGTTTGGCTGAAATGAAAAAGGGTTCGGCAGTGTTATACCCATGCAGGTTCGGTGAACATGGCGGCTGAGGGTTCGTCTACAGTGACAGTCACAAGGGTTCGTCTCCAAGGTAAGGTTCGTGGCTGCTCACTGGTTCGCAACTGGTTCGTCATTTACAACACAGGGTTCGGCCATGGCTCGGGAGGCAGGAAGCAAGGCTCGGCCCTTCATGGGTTCGGTCAGAAAACCACGTGGGTTCGGGAATGGGATCCAGCCAAGGTTCGTTCAACATGAGAACATGTGGGTTCGCTAGATGAAACAAGGTTCGGTGATAGAAGGTTTCGGCTAGGTTGGAGCTGCACAAGGTTCGTCAACTATGGAGTAGGGTTCGGTCATGGTGGTCTGAACACCATCAGTTTGCAACCCACAACCCAAGCTTCCATCATCACCTTCCCCAAGTTCATCTCCTGGCAAAACTGAACCAGCCATCGCAGCGTGTGAGGTCGAGAGGGGGAGGTTAGAGCCGGTCACGTAGGTATGCAACAAAAACCGACTGAAAACCCTATTTTTCGTGAACTTCCCTTGCTCATACCTCGAATTTTACTGGACAAAAGCTCAGATCCGCTGTACTTTTAGGTAGAGGACATCAAGAGCTTCGCGTGGGTTCGAAAATCATCCGAATCGGTGAAGTTATGAGCAAGTTATGGTGGTTTAAAGGTGGTTTGTGGTGGTGGTATTGTGTTGGCCGGAAATCTCAAGAAGAGAGAGAGAGTGGGAGGATAAAAATGAGAAAAGTGAATTATTTAGGGTATATATACTACGCGTGGTGTCCGGGTCCATTTCGGTTGCTCGGTTCGTTAACTCGTCGCGTATCCGGAAAATTATGCGTAATAAAACAATAAATAAATAAAAAGGTTATTTTAATTAATTTGATGAGTTTCAAAATTGTAAAAATGTTTATTATTTTATTTTATTAATTTAAAATTCGTTTCGCGTCGTAATTCGTTTTCGTTTCGTCGAATCGCGTCACCATCGCGCGTATTCGTTCGAATCGTCATTCGAACGAACACGACGATGGTTTTGCTTTCCGACTTTTGTTTTCTACTTTCCAGTCATCATTTCAGAACGTTAAACTCACAGATATATTTGTGTGAATCGTCACCCACTCAAACACATTGTCAGTTCGTTATTCTGAAACGACACTGCAGTTTATGTTTAAATTGTGTTTCCTCACTGTCGGACTCAACTAAACATCCTGTTTTCATCTTGTTTTCACATTGAATTGTCGGCCATCTGATTCCTGTCATCTATGGACATCAGATCGCAACCGATTTGTTTCTGATAATTGTTTGAACACCGTTGTTTCTCATGTTTTGTTGTGTTAACTGTAATTAAGTTTTCACTTAATAAACACAACTAATGTTTCAAATGTATGTTGTACTTAATGTATTTAAGTTTACACGAAAATACGTACAACCGTTCTTGTATTTAGAATCATGTTAATACAAAAACTGTTTACAAATACGTATGTACACATAGTTACTGTATGTAAGTACACATACCGTACGGACTTGCCGGGCGGTCGGGTACTAGTTGTCACAACTGCACTAACCGATTCTCTTTCTGTTATGATCAGAATGCTGCCAACAAAACCACCACCTGCTTTACTACCACCATCACAAGATTTAGCTCCACACTCCTCAACACCGACACCACCTGACTCTCCTTCACATCCACCTCCACCTCCTCCTTCACCACTACCCAACCACGAGTTGGATCCAACTACCCTTGCACTGGCCACACTGCTGACCCGTCAACTAAGGGATGTAATTCCAGATATGATGAACAGAATCAACAGCAACAATAGTAACAACATTGCCATCTCATCTCGGGAAGGCAGTGGCAACACCAGACACCATCAGGACTATTCCTACAAGAATTTTGTAGGATGCAAGCCACCGAACTTTAGTGGCAGTGAGGGTGCAGTCGGATTGATCCAATGGATCGAGAAAATGGAGACAACCCTCGACATCAGTGGCTATCCTAACCAGCATAGAGTGAGGTATGCTGCTGGCTCGTTCAACAAACGAGCATTGACAAGGTGGAACACACAAGTTCAGACTATAGGCAGGGATGAGGCTCTGTCTATGCCCTGGGATGAATTCAAGACTATGCTGAGGGCAGAATTTTGCCCGAGGAACGAACTGAAGAAGGTTGAAACTGATTTGCTCAACCTTGTTATGATTGGTGCTGGGCATCTGGCCTACACCACCCGATTTCACGAGGTAGCTACATTGGCACCGGACGTAGTGCTTGGAGAAAAGGATAGAGCGGTATGTCGGTGGACTGCCTGCTTGCATCGAAGGGCATGTGATTTCTACCCATCCCACTACTATGGAGATGGTTGTTACTCTGTCAGCAACTTTGACAGATGTAATGGTTGCCTCCGGGGCTCTGAAGAAGGAAACTGAAACAAAGGTTGGAACTTCAAGAAAGCCGGACAAACGCTCGGCTAAGAAAGAAAAAGTGGTCTAGAATTTTTTTGCGACCAATCAGACACCGATGATCAATCAACCACCACCGCTACAGATCAGAAAGCCCTACACTGGCACAGCACCAATGTGCAACAGCTGCCAGTATCATCATCCACCAAACACCCAGTGCAGACAATGCACTAACTGCGGGAAGTTTGGTCATTAGGCCAATCAATGTAAGGGCATGGGGAACCAGAACAGAAACAACAATTCAGCTACTATTACTACTGCTGATAACAGGTCTTGCTACAACTATGGCGAGCCTGGACACTTTTCTCGGGATTCTCCCAAGAAGAATCAACCAAGGGCTCAAGTAGCTAGAGGTAGAGCCTTTCAGATTGGAGCAGCTGCTGCTCGACAAGACCCGAATGTGGTCACGGGTACATTTCTCCTATTTGACTTTTATTCGTCTATATTATTTGACACTGGTGCGGATCAGAGTTTTATCTCATCCGACTTTGCATGCCATCTTAATCATGTTGTGGAATCTTTAGACTCCCCTTACACTATTGAGATAGCAAATGGCAAACAGATAACAGTTGACACAGTACTTAGGAATTGCCCACTAACACTTGGTGATCACACATTTTCTATTGATTTGATACCGATGGAACTGGGCAGTTTCGATATCATCGTCGGAATGGATTGGCTATCTCTTAAAAAAGTTGAGTTCGTCTATTCTGAAAAGCTACTATGTATTCCAGTAAAGAACAATCGAAACTTGGAAATTCATGTAGATCAAGCAAACCACAGTGTCAAGATAATATCGTGCATGAAGGCTCTCAAGTACCTACGAAAAAAGTGTATTGCATTTCTAGCTCACGTGGTAGAGAAAGACAAGAAAGCAATCAAGATTCAAGATGTACTAGTTGTGAAAGACTATGCGGACGTGTTTCTGGATGATTTACCGGGACTGCCACCTAAGAGATCAGTGCAGTTCCGAATTGATTTAATTCCGGGAGTGGTTCCCGTGGCTAAGTATCCTTATAGACTTGCACCATGAGAAATGCAGGAGCTGTCCGATCAATTACAAGAGCTACTCGACAAGGGATTCATTCGACCGAGTTTCTCACCGTGGGGAGCTCCGGCTCTCTTTGTTAAGAAGAAGTATGGATCTTTCAGAATGTGCATCGATTATAGAGAGCTCAACAAAATCACCATCAAGAATCGGTACCCGTTACTGAGGATTGATGATCTGTTTGATCAATAGCAAGGAGCTTAGTACTTTTCGAAGATAGACCTACGTTCAGGTTATCACCAGCTCTGAATTCAAAAGGAAGACATACCCAAGTCGGCATTTCGTACCCGATATGGTCACTACGAATTCATGGTGATGCCATTTGGATTGACGAACGCACCTGCAGTGTTCATGGATCTTATGAACTGGGTGTGCAAGCCGTATCTAGATCAATTCGTTATTCTTTTTATTGATGATATACTCATCTACTCAAGAAGCGAGAAGGAACATAAACAACATCTCAAGACAATCTTGGAACTTCTGAAGAACGAGTAACTCAATGCCAAATTCTTCAAGTGTGAGTTTTTGTTAAGGGAAGTTCAGTTCTTGGGTCACGTGATTAACAGTAATGGTATTCATGTGGATCCTGCCAACATTGAAGCAATCAAGAACTGAGATGTGCCCACAACACCGACAGAGATCAGATTATTCTTATGGTTGGCAGGATATTACCGGAGATTCATTTAGAATCTCTCTAAGATAGCCTTGCCTCTCACAAAGTCGAGACAGAAAAGCGAACCATTTGTGTGGTCACAGAAACAAGAAGAGGCATTCCAAACATTTAAACAAAGATTGTGCAATGCTCTAATTTTAACTCTCCCAGAAGGCAATGATGACTTTGTAGTATACTGCGATGCATCCCACCAGGGACTCTGTCACACCCGCAATTTTCAACTAATGGAATCATACCGTTTGGGACGTGACAAACCAGGATCTCAGATCATTAGACATAACGAAGACCTCTATATGATTTTCAAACATACTTTGGTCTAAAACTGCAATATCAAAGTTCTAACGTTGCTGAAGCGTTTTTAAAACAATAACAAACATAACGGTTTGAAAACTGTAAATTACAAATCAAAGTCTCAAATGTTCAAATCCAAAACAACAGTAATGTAAAATATGCATGCGACTCGATCTCCTAGTCCATGCTTGCTTGATCTTGTACCTTAATGTCCTGAGAAAACATGTAAATCAAGTCAACACAAAGGTTGGTGCATACACAGGTTTCTTTGATCACAAATGTTTGAAACAACTGTTTGAAATGAAATGTTTGCAGATAACATAATCACACATGCATAGTCATGATAGCTAGTCATTTGTACTATTTACATAAGCGGTCGACACCGAAGCTGACTGTTTGTAGTTTTGTATGCCTTTCCAGTATTGTCTAACACAAAAAATAATAATGTTTGATTTGGCTAGTTAAACACCTGCATAGACCTACAATCTACCAAGTGAGGTTTGTCAAACCCAATAGATCTATCTTCAACAACCACGCTTTGCACTACGGCAAACTAATCGGTTCGAAATGTAAGGACTTTTAGTGTTATATTCGCACTTCATGAAATTCACAAACTACTAGAATGTCTTCGATCTTCTTGCCAGCTACCGGCTTTTCAGTTATAAGTGCTATAACTGCTGTATGACCTTTACGCAGACATTTGTGTGCTTTCATACAAGACATGAGACGCAGTGGCGTACTGCTCTTTTCACCTTCTACGTACAGTGTCTCTCCGTGTGAAAGAGGTATACGAACGATCTTTTGATGGCATACTATTTCAGCTTGGTGTTTGGACAACCAGTCCATGCCAATGACTACATCAAAACTGCCTAAAGTGATAGGCATCAGATCAATTTCCAGTGTTTGACCCATCAAGTCAAGCATACATCCCCTAAGGATATGTTCTACTACAATTAACTTGCCATCAGCTAGTTCTACAGTGTATGGGTTTTCAAAGGCAGTGGGACTAACATTTAGCAACTTAGAAAGCGTATTTGATACAAACTCCGGTCTGCACCAGTATCAAATAGCATAGAGGCATAGTGATTATTCAAGAGGAACGTACCCGTAACAATGTTGGGATCCTCCCGTGCTTGACGTCCTCCAATCACAAACGCCCTGCCCCTAGCACCATTGTTGTTATTATTGTTGATATTGGTGCCATTGCCGTTGCCGTTGCCAATGCCATTTGCATCATTAGTCCCGCCCTTCTTGAGTTGTGGGCAATCCCTTTTAAAATGCCCCGGTTTGCCACACTTGTAGCACCCTTTCAGATTGTTGTTCTGATTGTTGGAGTTGTTTTGCAGTTCCTCGCGGCAGTCTTTGGCTGCATGACCCGCTTTACCGCACCGTTGGCACCGGTACTTATCACACTGATTCCCAACATGATGGAATCCACATTTGTTGCAATTTGGGTACTTACCAATATACCCCCCAAATGACTGCTGACCACTGTTCGAATTGTGATAAGTCTTGTTTGAATCCTGTTTGCGGTTCTGCTGAAACGATTGTTGGTTGAAATTCTTGGAGTTGTCGCTTTCCCACTTCCTCTTGTGGTCTCCCACCTTAGTAGCTGCTGTTCGTTTAGGCAGAGTTCCTTGTAACACTGCCTGATCAGTCAGCTGGTGCGCCAACCGAACAGCTTGTTGAACAGTGGTGGAATTTGCAGAAGTGACTAACCCCTGGATCTGAGGCACTAATCCACCAATGTACCTCTCAATCCACTTGCTTGGTGGAGTAGCCATGTGAGGTAGAAGTCTGGCTAATTCGTGTGACCGAGTAGTGTACTCCTCGATATTAGACCCTTCCATTTTAAGGTGCCAGTATTCCTCCTCCAGCTTTTGCACCTCATTGCGAGGGCAATACTCCTCCGGACAGTTACACATTTCAAACACGGATTCTGCTTTTTCAATCCATCGGAGGAGTCCAATGGCTCCTTCCGATCCTTTGAAGTTGTGCGGTTCGCAGTCCAAGAACGTCTTGAACGTGCACACCTGGAGGTTTACTAATCCCCGTGTTGGACCATGTGGTCCTATCGTATGTTGTCACACCCCCTGCGCCGCGTGCGGAATCCACGGCGCGGTGACGTATGAATAGTTGAATCATGCACAAGTATTGATTAAGAACAACCACAACGGATTACTAAATTTCATAATGTTTAGATAGTTGTTTAGTTATAGACAATCTATCTACCAAAAGAATGACAACTACAGACCCAAAATATAGTTTACAAAATAAGACTTCAAACAAGACAATTAAACATTAAGGATTTCGGTGTGTTTCTAAATCCATCCTAGAATGTTTCTTCGTCTTGTTCTATCTTAAACGGTCTCCTTAGTTGTCCCTTAGAATGTCTTAAACCTAATTACCTGAAACACGTGAAAAGTAACTGTCAACTACAGAAGTAGTTCGTGAGAACAATAGGTTTAACATTTGAAACATGAACTTGTAATGTCAGGCATATGTTTAAAGCAATAAATGAATTAAATGGATGAACTGCAACCCAAACTAACATCAAGTCTGTAAAACGAGTGTAAACAGTCCAAAGACTGTTCGCACGAAACCAACATATAATCAAGTCCCAAACCACGTTTGGAGTCAGAAAATTTGTCAGCAACATTGATAAAACTATACGTAACCGAAATCTGCAGTTAGCTTTTAAAACAAATTTAAAAGCTAACTCCAGAAATTGGTCTGCCCAAATGTGTCCGCTTTCCCTTGTTGTGATCACCCAGTACTAACGCTAATGAATATGAAACTTGATGTGTTTATAAGTTTGTTCACAACAGTGGACACCATGCTTTTGAACCTTACTTTAAAACCAAAGATTTAATGCCTTATTTAATAACATGATTTGAAAACCTTGTTTGAAGTACCCTGAGTTGAATCCTTTGTTTGAACACCATGAAATGAATCCTTTGTTTGAACCCATTGATTTAATACATAGGATAGTGACCTTGTATAGTAACAAGGTTTGTATAAAAGATTATTTTCGAAAACACGAGTTTATAGAAAAAGAGTTTATAAATCCCATTATTTAAAAGTGTTTGACCTTTATAAAACCATTTGAGTAAAACTGATATAAAATAGTTTAAAGAAGCTTTATAAAACCTTTTAGTAGAAAATGTTTAACATTTGATAAAAACCCTTCAAAACAGTTAATGAATCCTTTGAAATTTGTACAGTGAACCTGTAATGTTTGTAACATAGCATACACCTTGTATAGTGAAATACGATTGTAAATAGAGTGTTTGATCACGTGTTCCACCCCAAAACAGTTGTAAAACAGTAAAAGAGGGGCTAATGTTCTCACCTGTCTGCAGTAGACCCTGAACTATAACAAATAGCAAGTAGCAAACAGGACTTCTAACTGGTTCCTATATCATTGTAATCATACATAAGATATAAGATTTATAATTTGTATAGAATTTGATTCATAGATTGACTTGTGTTCTCTTGAACTTGATTAACACTTGAATACTTGTTCTCATGTTTAAAGATGTTGTGATAATTTGAATATCATGATTGGGTCAAGAGATGGTTAACTGATTCTTGAAAAGAATTGAAATGTTCTTTTATGCACAACTTGCATGCATAAGATAACAAATGTTTGTGAACTTGATAACCATTGTTTAATATGCATTTTGGAAAGATGTCCCAATGGTCGTTATGTCTTTAGAATTATGAATTTATCTCATAATTATGTTAAGTTGTAAACTTAACCCATTAAAATAAATTCACAATTACTTTAAGTCGTGGGCCACACATTGGGCCTTAAGCCCATGAAACCAAGATGACTTATACAAAGCCCATATAACCATGGTGGGCTTAATCAAAGTCCATGGGCCTCTTAAGGTATACATGGGTGAATTGCGTGTGGTGTTGAGTCTTAATGATTCGAGCGGATGATTTGGGCCAAGTGTGGTCTACTTGGGCCAATTAGTCTAAGTGGAATTCAAGGTGGGTTTCACTATTGGGCCGAGAGTCCTATTGGACTTGATCGAATCTCATGGGCCGCATGCATTCGAATTGGGCCAGTGGTTTCGTTGTTGGGCCGAATAGGATTGAATTGGGCTGAAAGATTTCTTAAGTTTAATGAATTCAAATTGGGCCGTAACTTATAGTTTCTATTGGGCCTAATGCAATTTAAATGGCCGGTGGGTGATGAGTGCTACGTAATGTCCTCGGCCGAGAACTTAGCTGGGTTCGGTTACTCAAATCCAGCGAACCTTGAGCCCTCTGGCTAAGGGTTCGTTTCTTCAAGAAGGTTCGTTCTCCAGCCAAGGGTTCGGTGATAGTTGTGTACATGGGTTCGGCCATGGCAGCCCTAAGGTTCGACAACCCATGCAGGTTTGCTAATGTGATGGTTCGGGAGTTAAAGATTCTGTCGGATGCATGAGGGTTCGTCGAATGCAGGAAGGTTCGAGCAGAGGAATGGTTCGTCCAACATGGCAACAGGTTCGTGAGCATGATCTAAGTTCGCTATTCAAGAAGGGTTCGGCTTGCATCATCAGCGAACCATGCAAGGTTCGGCTGTATCAAAAAAAGGTTCGGTGACATCAGGGTTCGGCTGAGGGGAACGAAGGTTCGCCTGGGTTCGTTCATGCATGAAGGTTCGGCGGCTGAGGGGTTCTTGAGATCGCTGGTTCGGCAAAAGCTCGCCAATGCACAAGAAGGTTCGCCCATGGCTTCCTAGGGTTCGGCCGTGAAACCTTCCAGCGAACCTGTGCTTTCTATCATCATCATCATCGGAACCAGGTTGTTCCAGCTCGGTGTACACCATGTGAGTAACCCAGAACCACGGTCGAGCATTCATGTTTCGAAATAAAGAGGAAGTAGCCGACTAAGTGTCGGTTTTACAACATACACCCACAAAACCCTAAATTTCGAACTTTTCAAGCTCAAATACCTCAAGATTCCGTGGATAAATCTCCAGATCCTTTGTACTTCTGTGTAAAGAATGTCAAAAGCAACGCGTGGGCACCAAGAACACCAAATTCCGTTGAGAAACGAGCGAGTTACGCGTGTTTGAAGTCGGTTTTCTAGAGAGAGAGGGTTGGACGAATTTTGTAGAGAGAGAAGAGGTTGTTGGTAAAATAAATGACGAAAATGACCATCTTCATGGCTTTTATAGCCTGCGCGGTATTCGGGTCCGTTTCGGTCGCTCGGTTCGCATTTTCGTCGCGTAACGCGTGTTATACGCGATTTAAAATAAAGGATTATTATTCTCATCATTCTGATGAGTTTCAAAATTGTAAAAATGTAAAATATTAAATTTTTATTATTTTTACTCTTCGTGTGTTGACAGATCGTTAAACAGATACAATTACGTGTATACCCGCAATCGCGTACGTTTTCCGATCGTTTTAACTATTTAGAGACCTTTAATCATAATTATAAGTTCAACATTCGTATTATTATGGATCGTCACCCATAACTATACTCAGTCTCGCTTACATATTACGATTTTTGTTTAATTAATTGTCATACTATTTGTCTCATCACTACGCACTAACATTATCCCATTACACCGAACGCAGTATATGTATAGGGCATACCCCAGATTCCAGCTACCTGCCATACCTGACGCCGTCCCACCACTGTTTCGACATAATACGATATTGTTCTTGCCTAGCGAACTCGACTGTAAATAAATAATACATACTTGTTCCTAAATAATAAAGATCCTAACACACAAGCACATTATGAACACATGAATCACATTAACTGATTTGATATGAAAACACGTTTGTTCTAACACTGTTTACGACTACCGTGACTAAATGTAACATCCGTGCCGGAACCGCCACCGGAACCGCCACTGGAACAGTGATCTTAAATAGTATCATGAACAGTAAACAGATACGAATCATATACATTTCAGTACGTTTCAGATTCATATCATTTATCATTGTCATTTTGTGTTATCATAGAACAAATTCAGAAACATTTAACAGAAACAAGTTCAGAATAAGGGTTCTTGAGTCAGATAATTATCTGGCAACACAGAATCATCATGTGATTAATTGTTAGGAGTTATTATATATAAACGTATGTGAGGCCTTATAGAACAAAACACACGAACATTGTTATGTGAATGCTAAACCGACGAGTTATTCGTATAGGTGACGATCTATACGAATGTATCTAAAAGTTTAACGTTCTGAACGATGTTCTATAATTAGAAAACAAGATTGAAAAGTATAGTTATCGCCGTGTTCGTAAGAGTGACGATTCGAACGAATACGCGCGACGACCGTACGTTTCAATTTAAACAGTTGATTAATATTTTAAATTTAAAATATAAAAGATATTAGTTAATTTATTAGGAATCACAACCTAGAATAATTAAGTGATTTCTAATTTTACAAACCGCGTCACTTCGTCGCGAAAACTACGCGAAACGACACGGCTATTTACGCGAAACCGAACGAGACTAAACTACCCGGTATGTGTTAGACATTAAAGGGCATTTAATTTCCCCATCTACCACCACCAAACCTCTCCCACCATCACCATTTTCGTTTTTCCCCTTCCTCTCTCTAAAAAGAAATTCATCCAACTTCTCTCTACAAGTTCGTGACCATTTCTCGTCGGATTCAAGCTATTTTGGTTTCATTACAACCCTCTCATCGTGAAGATTTCAGAAGTACAACTTGTTCAAGCTTTCGTCCACGGAAATTGAGGTAATGTTTAAGTTTAAACTCGGTTTTATAGGGTTTCACGAACTCAAGAAAGCTTTGCTATGATAATCGATATTAAACACTAGTAAACACTTAGATAACTCAAGTGATCAAATAGAAAGAGGGTAGGAGTGGTGTTGTAACAGATTTGGACCAGGAAAGGAACGAAGTTGCAGGTTCGCGAGGCAAAGGGGCTGATCGAAGATACAGGTTCGCTAGCCGAACCCTACACGAACCCACATGATGCAGCCGAACCCTGCATGGTCTGCAGCGAACCTGGGTAGCCACCTGCACCGAGCCCCTTGTCCACGAGCCTGGAATCTTTGGCGAACCATCCTTGGCCGAAACATGGGTGATCACGAACCTTAGGGTGGCAAGCCTTAAAGGTTCGTGGGAATGGAGGCATGGCCGAACCCTTTGAGAACTCACGAACCTGCATGGCCGAACCATGGCCATGCAAAGCTCTCGGCTACCGAACCTTAGGATTGAATCAAGCTACGAACCTTCTATAGCCGAGCTAGTATACGAACCTATGGATAGTTAGGGATGTAACCGAACCCTACAAACTGCCCATCTAGCCGAACCTTATGACACTAGGACCAGCCGAACCTTAGGTATTTTCTTAGAAAGGTTTGCTGCCCTAGATACCATACCGAAAGTTAAAGTGGATTAATTGGGCTAATATGGAACTATAACCATCAAGACTAATGTTAATAATCGAAGGAATGGCTAGTTAGTCATTAATCAAAGTTATAATGAAGAATGGATCTCATATGTCGAATGCATGAATAGAATGATATGTGTGTGCATGAGTTTGATATAAGAGCTAGTTATAAGTCATGATGAATCATAAAGTTCATATGTGGGGTAGAAATTTATAAAACTAAGGTCATTCACACATGTTAACAACTTAAAATGAGTCGTTAATTTGACTAACTTGGACATCTATGTCATATGGTTCGAACAATTGTAAACATTGATCAAGTAAGAATCAAGAGTTGTTATTGGGCTTAAATGGGCCCAATGGGACTTGATTAAGTCCATCAAATGTTAAACACTTAATTAAATTTAGATAATGATGTTTTAATATGGAAATGAAAATGTGTGAATGTTTTCAATTAAAATCTTGTTTAATTTGAATTTATAATTGTCATTGGGTTCTTTTAAATTAGTTAGTTATAAAAGTTGAATGTAATATCATCGATTGGGATTTTTTTGTAAAATAGACAATATAATTGTCTGGATTTGCTCTAAAAACAAAGGAAACTCTGCCGAAATTTTCTAAAATATAAAAGTAAGTTATTATAACTAATCATAGCAATTGGGATCATAAGAAGGGTAATTAAGATAGATTAGAATCTTAGATACACTTATTACTAAGACACTTAATTGCACACACCTCAAGACCAAACCTTAGGCACAACGACTATTACGCGTACTTATTATATTCGAATTCTTATAAAATAACTTAGGAACCGAAGAAACTTAGCTTACATACAGGAGCGCGCATTTTGTGTTAGATCAAATTACATAGCAGCACAGGCGAGTTCATTGCCCCTTTTCTAACATTTTGTTTTTAAAACGCGGGGCTGAGAAGCATGCGTAAACTGTTTATTAAATTGTTTACTTAAATGCTTTTAATTTTATATGTTTACATATATATAAAAATGTTATCCTAGACCATGTCTAGGAAGATTTTATACATGTTTACTAACTGATTTGCTTATAAATTAAGTGAATAATCAGATTTAAACTAAAAGATTTCAACAGATCAAAACATTTCAAAAGAATCACATCAAACATTTTGACAAAACAAGTGTGGGAGTTCAAGGAATCAAACTAATCATTTTGACAAATCAAATGGGTGAATTCAATGAATCAAATGAAACATTTTGGTGAAACAAGTGTGGGACTTCAACAAATCAAACAAAACAATCTTTGCAAAGACAATATTCAATGTTCTCCAAATCAAGTGTTTGTTGAACTAAGAATCAAGTGTACATTTGATCAATGAATCTAGTATTCTATGATCAACGAATCAAGTACATCTTGTAACAGAATCAGACGAATCAATAAATCATTTTCAAGGGAAAACCTGGGAAATATCAGAGATAACATATGCCAAAACAGACGAAACAAAAAACCCTACATTTCAAGAAGTCCTAGCTAGACCGTTTGATTTGTAGGTCATATGTTTGAGGATATTTACAGATTCCCTAAATACTAAGTACCTAGATTGACAGACTAGTCTACTCGAGTATAACCAAAGGCCCCAATCAATAGGACTTAGATTTTATTAAATGTTTATTTATTTATTTAATTAAGCATTTATAACTGTTTATACAATTACTGTAGTTGATCATAATGTGTGATGAACTTGTGAAATCAACATGGATTTCAAATGATTGTAATGACAGGGACAACCAACAGAAGAACTTATGGGATTGTGTTAAGGGTAAAAATGCTTAATTATCATTAACAGCAGTGTCATATGCATATTAGTATGTGGTGGGATGTTGGCTAGGGCTTGTCCATTACATATGCCCTATATATAAGCATACCGATGTGGATATTACATGTGGTGTTAATGAGGTTAGGGTCTTTACCAAAGGAGGTTTTCAAATCATTTTAAATTACTAAAACTATATGAACTCACCAACCATGTGTTGACTTGATCTTTTTGCATGACTTCTCAGGTGACGAACAGGTCAATTAGGAAGTCATTTCTTTTGGACTAGGACTTCATATAGAAGACTAGTATTTTGGACCTGCATACTTTTGAAGACATCATTATACAAATTATTTTGCATATCTTGTGTAAATACAAGATATTCATTTATTGATGTGACAATAGATTTACATTGTTAAATTATAAACGATACTGCTGTAATTTAACTTTGTAATTCTATTATATTTAGCATTTCACATTTATATCATGTGCAATGTAAACAATCTGATCACTTCGATTATCACTCACGATATCGCGCCCCGGGAACCTTCCGCCCGTCGGGGAAACCCGATCCTACCCCGCTGGCTCGGGGTGTGACAGATTGGTATCAGAGCCATGGTTATAGAGAAATATAGGTCACTTATTTAAATGGTTTGGCCTAGACTATAACCTAGGGACCCTGCATATAGAGAAAACAGGACTTAGGAATTAATTGCATACTGTCTTCTGTATTCGATCATTGCACTAACCGATAACTTTATTGGTTATGATCAGAATGCCGCCGAGAAGACAGCCTCCTTTGATACAGCTACCACCACAAGACTTGGCTCCACACTCCTCCACACCGTCACCAAATGATTCGCCACCACCACCTCCTCCACCTCCTCCTCCCCCTCCTCCATTGATTACTCAAGTATCTGGTTCGGGCACAGCACCGACCATGGATCCTGCTACTATCGCTCTGGTGACGTTACTGAGTAGCCAGATAACAAATCAGATGAAAGAAGCAATACCGGAGATGTTCCTTCGTCTTCGTAATGAAATCCTCAACACTGGCAACACATCAGGAGAAGCCAGTGGAAATACTGGAGATTCATCTCATTACTCCTACAAGTCCTTTGTAGGATGTAAACCACCCAGTTTTAGTGGGTCTGAAGGCGCCGTTGGGTTAATCTAATGGATTGAGAAGATTGAGGCAACCTTGGATCTTTGCAGTTGCCCTGAACACCACAAGGTCCGTTACTCAGCTGGAACATTCAACAAAAGGGCTCTGACTTGGTGGAATGGTCAGATCAACGCCCGAGGAAGAGAGGAAGCTATGGCAATGCCATGTGAAGACTTCAAGGTACTGATGCGAACAGAATTCTGCCCCAAGAATGAGCTGCAGAAGTTGGAGGTTGAACTATCCAACCATGTGATGAAGGGGGCTGATCACATGGGCTATACTACTCGCTACCACGAGCTAGTTGCATTGGTGCCAGACATGGTACCGACTTTAGAAAAGAGGATAGACCGTTATGTAGGTGGACTTCCCGCCTGCATTCAGGGCATGGTTGTTTCAGCCAACCCTACTACTGTTGAATCTGCAGTGAGACTGTCTGGGAAACTCACTGACCTCATGGTAGCCTCTGGAGTTCTAAAGAAGGAGGCTGAACCCAGCAAGAACAAAGCTGAGTCTTCAAAGAAACCCTCCCATCATCAGAAGAAGAAGCAGAAGACCATCAAGAACTACACAGTGGCCACACCTCTTCTACAAGTGGCAGCAGCACCACAGAACCCCAACCGCAAACCTTACACTGGCACGTTTCCTTTGTGTGCCAAGTGTCAGTATCATCACCCTACTGACACTCCCTGCAAGCAATGCACGGCATGCGGAAGAAAGGGCCATTGGGTCCAGTACTGCCGGATGACACCTAACCAAGCAGTCAACAATGCTGCTTTGGCTCTCCCTCCACCAGCTAATCAGAACCATGGTGAATGCTATAACTGTGGCGAACAAGGCCATTTTGCGAAGAACTGCCCGAAGAAGGCACAACCAGCAGTTCAAGCACCCCGTGGACGAGCCTTTGCTATCGGAGCACCAGCTGCCCGCCAGGACCCAAATGTGGTCACTGGTACGTTTCTCTTACATGACTTTTATGCATCTGTTCTATTTGATACTGGTGCGGATCAGAGTTTTATCTCTACCGACTTTGCATGCCAACTAGATTCCATAGAGGAACAGTTAGACTCCCCTTACATTATAGAAGTAGCTAACGGGAAACAGATCACAGTTAGTACGGTTTATAGGAACTGCCCATTGACACTAAATGATCATACATTTACCATCGATTTGATACCGATGGAGCTGGGTAGTTTCGATATCATTGTTGGAATGCATTGGCTTTCGTCTCATCGAGTGGAGGTCATCTGCTCTGAAAAGCTGCTTCGAATTCCATTGACGAGTGATCGTGTATTGGAAGTGAAAGGGGATCAAGAAAAACCAAGTGTCAAAATCATCTCTTGCATAAAGGCGCGTAAGTGTCTACAGAAGCAATGCATAGCTTTTCTGGCTCATGTGGTGGAAAAAGAGAAAGACAAGAAGAAAATTCAAGACGTACCGATAGTGAGAGAATATCCTGAAGTATTCCCTGAAGACCTGCCAGGTTTGCCACCTGTGTGACCGGTAGAGTTTCGCATTGACTTAATTCCTGGAGCAACTCCAGTTGCTAAATCTCCTTACAGGTTAGCACCTTCAGAGATGCAGGAACTGTCTAATCAATTACAGGAGCTACTTGACAAGGGTTTCATCAGACCGAGCTACTCACCTTGGGGAGCTCCGGTTTTGTTCGTAAAGAAGATAGACGGATCGTTCAGAATGTGCATAGATTACAGAGAGCTGAATAAACTAACCATCAAGAATCGGTATCCATTGCCGAGGATTGATGATTTGTTTGACCAACTGCAAGGAGCTCAATATGTTTCAAATATTGACTTGCGGTCTGGATATCATCAGCTGAGAGTTCAAAATGAAGACATACCGAAAACGGCCTTCCGAACCAGATATGGGCACTATGAATTTTTGGTGATGCCCTTCGGATTGACAAATGCACCTGCGGTTTTCATGGACCTCATGAACCGAGTGTGCAAGCCGTATTTGGATCAGTTTGTCATTGTCTTTATTGATGACATACTGATTTATTCCAAGACCAAGACAGAACATGAGCAACACCTCAGAAAGATCTTGGAGCTGTTGAAAGAAAAGAAACTTTATGCTAAATTCTCCAAATGTGAATTTTGGCTAAGAGAAGTTCAATTTCTGGGTCATGTAGTCAACTGCGAAGGAATACATGTAGATCCTGCCAAGATCGAGGCGATAAAGAATTGGGACACTCCGAATACACCGACGGATATACTGTCTTTTCTGGGATTGGCAGGTTATTATAGAAGGTTCATCTCAAATTTATCTAAGATAGCTCTACCACTCACTAAGTTAACCCAGAAAAGTGAACCGTTCGCCTGGGAGCAGAAACAGGAAGATGCTTTTCAGACATTGAAACAGAAACTATGTGATGCTTCAATCCTATCTCTCCCAGAGGGCTGTGATGACTTTGTTGTGTACTGTGATGCTTCCCATCAGGGACGCGGTTGCGTGTTAATGCAACGTGACAAAGTTATAGCCTATGCATCAAGACAGTTAAAGGTTCATGAGAAGAACTACACTACTCATGATCTTGAATTGGGAGCTGTAATCTTCGCACTAAAGATTTGGAGACATTACTTATATGGCACCAAGTGTACCATATTCACTGATCACAAGAGTCTGCAGCACATCTATGATCAGAAGGAGCTCAACATGCGACAACGCCATTTGGTTGAACTTCTGAATGACTATGATTGTGTGATCAAGTACCATCCGGGAAAGGCGAACGTTGTAGCTGATGCCTTGAGCCGGAAGGAACGGGTCAAACCCCTACGTGTTAGAGCAATGGGGATAACCGTGCAGACCAGTTTAAGTGACAAGATTATCCAAGCACAACAAGAAGCACTTGACCGAGGTTATTTGAAGAAGGAACTTGATTGCGGAGCAGAGAAACAGTTTGACACGAAGCCTGATGGAATGATCTACTACCGAGAACGTATATGGATCCCGGCGGTAGATGAATTGAGAAGACTTATCTTCGATGAAGCACACAAGACTAAATACTCTGTCCATCCGGGTGCTGATAAAATGTACCAAGACTTGCGTGGATTTTATTGGTGGCCTGGAATGAAGAAAGACATAGCTGAGTATGTCGGTCAGTGTCTGACGTGTGCAAAGGTAAAGGCGGAACATCAGAGGCCGTCTGGTCTACTGGAACAGCATGAAATTCTGCTCTGGAAGTGGGAACAAATAGCTATGGATTTCATTGCCAAGATACCCCGCACTTCCAGTGGACATGATACAATTTGGGTGATCGTTGATCGTTTAACCAAATCTGCTCATTTCTTGCCCATGCGTGAGAACTTCACCATGGATAAACTGGCAAGATTATACATCAACGAGATAGTGGTACGCCACGGTGTGCCATTATCTATTATCTCTGATAGAGACAGTAGATTCACATCAAGGTTCTGGCAATCACTGCAGAAATCTCTAGGAACACAGTTAAATCTGAGTACAGCTTACCACCCACAAACGGATGGTCAAAGCGAACGTACTATTCAAACTCTAGAGGACATGTTAAGAACCCGTGTATTGGACTTCGGTGGGAATTGGGACTCCCATTTGCCACTGATCGAGTTCTCCTACAATAACAGTTACCACAGCAGTATCGGATGTGCACCATTCGAGGCTCTTTATGGCCGGAAATGTCGATCACCGATCTGTTGGACTGAAATTGGAGATAATCGAATAACTGGACCAGAACTTATCCAAGAAACTACCGACAAGATAGCTCAGATTCAAAGAAGACTACAAGCAACAAGGAGTAGACAAAAGAGCTACGCCGACAAACGGCGCAAGCCGTTGGAATTCCAAGTGGGAGATCGTGTAATGTTGAAGGTATCCCCATGGAAAGGCGTTGTACGCTTTGGAAGAAAGGCAAATTAGCGCCACGATACGTGGGACCGTTCGAGATCATCGAGCGTATTGGTCCTGTGGCTTATCGACTGAGATTACCAGATGAACTCAGTGGTGTGCATGACGTGTTTCACGTCTCAAACCTAAAGAAATGCCTTGCTGACGAGTCTCTCATCATTCCAATCAAAGAGATTCAAGTCGATGAACAGTTACATTTCATTGAAGAACCTTTAGAGATTATGGATCGCAAGGTTAAACAATTGAGGCGAAGCCGTATTCCTATTGTAAAAGTTCGATGGAATTCAAGATGCGGGCCCGAATTCACTTGCGAACGTGAAGATCACATGAAGTTAAAGCATCCCCAACTGTTTGAAGAGGAAGCTGTACCTGATAACAACTCTTAAATTTCGAGACGAAATTTCTCTAACAAGGGGAGACTGTAACATCAGTGCCGGAACCGCCACCGGAACAGTGATCTTAAACAGTATCATGAACAGTAAACAGATACGAATCATATACATTTCAGTACGTTTCAGATTCATATCATTTATCATTGTCATTTTGTGTTATCATAGAACAAATTCAGAAACATTTAACATAAACAAGTTCAGAGTAAGGGTTCTTGAGTCAGATAATTATCTGGCAACACAGAATCATCATGTGATTAATTGTTAGGAGTTATTATATATAAACGTATGTGAGGCCTTATAGAACAAAACACACGAACATTGTTATGTGAATGCTAAACCGACGGGTTATTCGTATAGGTGACGATCTGTACGAATGTATCTAAAATTTTAACGTTCTGAATGATGTTCTATAATTAGAAAACAAGATTGAAAAGTATAGTTATCGCCGTGTTCGTAAGAGTGACGATTCGAACGAATACGCGCGACGACCGTACGTTTCAATTTAAACAGTTGATTAATATTTTAAATTTAAAATATAAAAGATATTAGTTAATTTATTAGGAATCACAACCTAGAATAATTAAGTGATTTCTAATTTTACAAACCGCGTCACTTCGTCGCGAAAACTACGCTAAACAACACGGCTATTTACGCGAAACCGAACGAGACTAAACTACCCGGTATGTGTAAGACATTAAAGGGCATTTAATTTCCCCATCTACCACCACCAAACCTCTCCCACCATCACCATTTTCGTTTTTCCCCTTCCTCTCTCTAAAAAGAAATTCATCCAACTTCTCTCTACAAGTTCGTGACCATTTCTCGTCGGATTCAAGCTATTTTGGTTTCATTACAACCCTCTCATCGTGAAGATTTCAGAAGTACAACTTGTTCAAGCTTTCGTCCACGGAAATTGAGGTAATGTTTAAGTTTAAACTCAGTTTTATAGGGTTTCACAAACTCAAGAAAGCTTTGCTATGTTAATCGATATTAAACACTAGTAAACACTTAGATAACTCAAGTGATCGAATAGAAAGAGGCTAGGAGTGGTGTTGTAACAGATTTGGACCAGGAAAGGAACGAAGTTGCAGGTTCGCGGGGCAAAGGGGCTGATCGAAGATACAGGTTCGCTAGCCGAACCCTACACGAACCCACATGATGCAGCCGAACCCTGCATGGTCTGCAGCGAACCTGGGTAGCCACCTGCACCGAACCCTTTGTCCACGAGCCTGGAATCTTTGGCGAACCATCCTTGGCCGAAACATGGGTGATCACGAACTTAGGGTGGCGAGCCTTAAAGGTTCGTGGGAATGGAGGCATGGCCGAACCCTTTGAGAACTCACGAACCTGCATGGCCGAACCATGGCCATGCAAAGCTCTCGGCTACCGAACCTTAGGATTGAATCAAGCTACAAACCTTCTATAGCCGAGCAAGTACACGAACCTGTGGATAGTTAGGGATGTAACCGAACCCTACAAACTGCCCATCTAGCCGAACCTTATGACACTAGGACCAGCCGAACCTTAGTTATTTTCTTAGAAAGGTTCGCTGCCCTAGATACCATACCGAAAGTTAAAGTGGATTAATTGGGCTAATATGGAACTATAACCATCAAGACTAGTGTTAATAATCGAAGGAATGGCTAGTTAGTCATTAATCAAAGTTATAATGAAGAATGGATCTCATATGTCGAATGCATGAATAGAATGATATGTGTGTGCATGAGTTTGATATAAGAGCTAGTTATAAGTCATGATGAATCATGAAGTTCATATGTGGGGTAGAAATTAATAAAACTAAGGTCATTCACACATGTTAACAACTTAAAATGAGTCGTTAATTTGACTAACTTGGACATCTATGTCATATGGTTCGAACAATTGTAAACATTGATCAAGTAAGAATCAAGAGTTGTTATTGGGCTTAAATGGGCCCAATGGGACTTGATTAAGTCCATCAAATGTTAAACACTTAATTAAATTTAGATAACGATGTTTTAATATGGAAATGAAAATGTGTGAATGTTTTCAATTAAAATCTTGTTTAATTTGAATTTATAATTGTCATTGGGTTCTTTTAAATTAGTTAGTTATAAAAGTTGAATGTAATATCATCGATTGGGATTTTGTTGTAAAATAGACAATATAATTGTCTGGATTTGCTCTAAAAACAAAGGAAACTCTGCCGAAATTTTCTAAAATATAAAAGTAAGTTATTATAACTGATCATGGGAATTGGGATCATAAGAAGGGTAATTAACACTGATTAGAATCTTAGATACACTTATTACTAAGACACTTAGTTGCACACACCTCAAGACCAAATCTTAGGCACAATGACTATTACGCGTACTTATTATATTCGAATTCTTATAAAATAACTCAGGAACCGAAGAAATTTAGCTTACATACAGGAGCGCGCATTTTGTGTTAGATCAAATTACATAGCAGCACAGGTGAGTTCATTGCCCCTTTTCTAACATTTTGTTTTTAAAACGCGGGGCTGAGAAGCATGCGTAAACTGTTTATTAAATTGTTTACTTAAATGCTTTTAATTTTATATGTTTACATATATATAAAAATGTTATCCTAGACCATGTCTAGGAAGATTTTATGCAGGTTTACTAACTGATTTGCTTATAAATTAAGTGAATAATCAAATTTAAACTAAAAGATTTCAACAGATCAAAACATTTCAAAAGAATCACATCAAACATTTTGACAAAACAAGTGTGGGAGTTCAAGGAATCAAACTAATCATTTTGACAAATCAAATGGGTGAATTCAATGAATCAAATGAAACATTTTGGTGAAACAAGTGTGGGACTTCAATAAATCAAACAAAACAATCTTTGCAAAGACAATATTCAATGTTCTCCAAATCAAGTGTTTGTTGAACTAAGAATCAAGTGTACATTTGATCAATGAATCTAGTATTCTTTGATCAACGAATCAAGTACATCTTGTAACAGAATCAGACGAATCAATAAATCATTTTCAAGGGAAAACCTGTGAAATATCAGAGATAACATATGCCAAAACAGACGAAACAAAAACCCTACATTTCAAGAAGTCCTAGCTAGACCGTTTGATTTGTAGGTCATATGTTTGAGGATATTTACAGATTCCCTAAATACTAAGTACCTAGATTGACAGACTAGTCTACTCGAGTATGACCAAAGGCCCCAATCAATAGGACTTAGATTTTATTAAATGTTTATTTATTTATTTAATTAAGCATTTATAACTGTTTATACAATTACTGTAGTTGATCATAATGTGTGATGAACTTGTGAAATCAACATGGATTTCAAATGATTGTAATGACAGGGACAACCAACAGAAGAACTTATGGGATTGTGTTAAGGGTAAAAATGCTTAATTATCATTAACAGCAGTGTCATATGCATATTAGTATGTGGTGGGATGTTGGCTAGGGCTTGTCCCTTACATATGCCCTATATATAAGCATACCGATGTGGATATTACATGTGGTGTTAATGAGGTTAGGGTCTTTACCAAAGGAGGTTTTCAAATCATTTTAAATTACTAAAACTATATGAACTCACCAACCATGTGATGGCTTGATCTTTTTGCATGACTTCTTAGGTGACGAACAGGTCAATTAGGAAGTCATTTTTTTTGGACTAGGACTTCATATAGAAGACTAGTATTTTGGACCTGCATACTTTTGAAGACATCATTATACAAATTATTTTGCATATCTTGTGTAAATACAACATATTCATTTATTGATGTGACAATAGATTTACATTGTTAAATTATAAACGATACTGCTGTAATTTAACTTTGTAATTCTATTATATTTAGCATTTATCATTTATATCATGTGCAATGTAAACAATCTGATCACTTCAATTATCACTAACGATATCGCGCCCTGGGAACCTTCCGCCCGTCGGGGAAACCCGATCCTACCCCGCCGGCTCGGGGTGTGACACTAAATGTACAAATGTTACAGTCTCCCCTAGTTTAGGGAATTTCGTCCTGAAATTAACTAGCCGAAGGTACTGTAAAAAGACGAGGGTACTTAAGCTTCATCTGGTCTTCACATTCCCAGGTGAACTCAGCACCACGTTTGCCCTCCCATCGTACCTTTACGATCGGGATACGGCTGCGTTTAAGTTTCTTGACCCCATGATCCATGATTTCGACCGGACGTTCTATGAATTGCATGTTGTTCTGAATCTGAATGTCTTCCAGTGGAACCTGAGCATCATGATCTGCCAAGCATTTCTTAAGATTTGATACATGAAAAGTATCATGAACATTGCTTAGCTCCCCTGGAAGTCTGAGTTTGTAGGCTACGGGACCAATCCTTTCCAGGATCTCAAAAGGTCCAACATACCTTGGTGCAAGTTTCCCTTTCTTCCCAAATCGAACAACGCCTTTCCAGGGAGAAACTTTGAGTAAGACTCGGTAACCGACTTGAAACTCAAGTGGTTTCCGACGTCGATCAGCATAACTCTTCTGCCGATCTCGTGCGGCCTTAAGCCTTGATTGAATGATTGTGATTTTGTCTGATTTTTCCTGAATAAGTTCTGGTCCTACGACCTGTGAGTCACCAACCTCGGTCCAACAGACCGGTGATCGGCAATTTCTACCATACAGCGCCTCGAATGGTGCACATTGAATGCTTGTATGGTAGCTGTTGTTATACGAAAACTCGATGAGTGGAAGATGAGTGTCCCAACTCCTACCAAAGTCAATCACACAAGAACGTAGCATGTCCTCGAGTGTTTGGATAGTCCTTTCGCTTTGACCGTCGGTTTGGGGATGATACGCCGTGCTAAGATTAACACGAGTTCCCAAAGCCTTTTGCAATGTTTGCCAGAAGCGAGAAGTGAAACGACTATCACGATCAGAAATGATTGATGTTGGAGTACCATGACATGCAATGACTTTGTTGATGTACAATGTAACTAACTTCTCCATTTTGTAATCGTCTCGGATCGGGAGAAAATGAGCAGATTTGGTGAGTCGATCAACGATCACCCAAATCGAATCGAATCCTCGCGGAGTTCTCGGCAACTTGGTTATGAAATCCATGGAAATTTGTTCCCATTTCCATTGAGGAATTTCAGGTTGCTGCAGAAGTCCCGAACGCTTTTGATGTTCTGCTTTGACTTTTGAACATGTAAGACATTTTCCCACGTACAGTGCTATGTCATCATTCCTGGCCACCAGTAAGATGCCCGCAAGTCTTGGTACATCTTATCTGCTCCAGGATGAACTGAGTATCGCGACTTATGAGCCTCATCACAGATGAGTGTGCGCAATTCTTCTGACTTTGGAATCCAGATGCGGCCGTTGAGATATAACACCCCATCAGATCGAGGTTCCAGTTTCTTCTCAATTCCGCAGTCTAAGTCTGCCTTAAGCTGATTGTCTGTTACTACTTGTTGTTGTGCAATACGAATCAAATCCTTCAAGTTTGGCTGTGTGTTGATCTCCATGGCTCTGACACGAATTGGTTTGACTGGTTCCTTACGACTAAGAGCATCCGCTACTACATTGGCTTTACCCGGATGGTAACGAATCTCACAGTCGTAATCACTTAGAAGCTCAACCCAACGCCGTTGTCTAATGTTGAGTTCTTTCTGATTAAGGATGTGTTGCAAGCTCTTGTGGTCTGTATAGATGACACATTTAGTACCATAAAGGTAGTGTCTCCAAATCTTCAATGCAAAGACCACAGCCCCTAACTCAAGGTCATGAGTAGTGTAATTCTTCTCGTAAACCTTAAGCTGTCTTGAAGCATAAGCAATCACCTTGTCCCGCTGCATAAGTACACAACCGAGACCAAGGTTTGAAGCATCGCAGTAGACAATGAAATCATCATTGCCTTCTGGAAGACTAAGGATAGGGGAGTTGCATAACTTCTGTTTAAGAAGTTGAAATGCATCTTCTTGTTTCTGTCCCCATATAAACGTTTGACTTTTCTGGGTCAAAGTAGTTAGTGGCAAGGCGATCTTTGAAAAGTTCGCAATGAACCTTCTGTAATAGCCTGCCAATCCCAGAAATGAACGAATCTGTGTTGGAGTAGATGGGGTAGTCCAGTTCTTAATTGCCTCAATCGTCGCTGGATCTACATGTATCCCATCTTTGTTTATGACATGTCCTAAGAAGTGAACTTCTTTTAGCCAAAATTCACATTTTGAGAATTTAGCATAAAGTTGTTCAGCTCTTAGTAATTCTAAGACTTTCTTCAAATGATCTTCATGCTCTTGCTCTGTCTTGGAATAGATCAATATATCATCAATAAAGACAATAACAAACTGATCTAAGTAAGGTCTGCAGACTCGATTCATCAAATCCATGAACACTGCAGGTGCATTGGTCAGCCCAAATGGCATAACCACAAACTCGTAGTGTCCATATCGAGTCCTAAATGCAGTCTTGGGTATATCCTCATCATTTACTCTCACCTGATGATACCCGGATCGTAAATCAATCTTAGAAAAGCAAGTTGCTCCCTATAATTGATCAAACAGATCATCGATCCTAGGTAGAGGATATCTGTTCTTGACCGTCAACTTGATTAGCTCACGATAATCGATGCACATAGGAAACGAACCATCTTTCTTCTTGACAAAGAGAACCGGAGCTCCCCAAGGAGAGAAACTCGGTCTAATAAAACCTTTGTCTAAAAGTTCTTGAAGTTGACTAGACAGTTTTTGCATCTCAGATGGTGCTAAACGATATGGTGACTTTGCCACTGGATTTGCTCCAGGAACGAGATCAATTCTAAACTCCACTTGCCTGATCGGTGGTAGTCCAGGCAAGTCTTCTGGAAACACGTTAGGATAATCTTTGATAACTGGAACGTCTCCAAATGCCTTGATGCACGATACAATCTTCAATCCGCTGCAGGGTTTCTCGCCATAGATTCTCATCGTTTCGCCGGACAGTAAAGGAATCCGAATAAGTTTCTCCGAACATATGATTTCGGCATTGTTTTTGGATAACCAATCCATTCCTATCACAACTTCGAAGCTTCCAAGTGTCATAGGAATAAGATCAATGAGGAAAAGATGGTCGTTTAATCTTAATTCACAACCATGTATTATAGAATCTACAAGTAGGGTTTTACCATCAGCTACTTCTACGGTATAAGGAGCAGTAAGCATAGATGGTTGTATATTAAACAAAGAAGCAGTATGAGCAGAGATAAAGCGTTTATCAGCACCAGTATCAAATATGATTGAAACATAATGACCATTAAGGAGAAATGTACCCGTGACAACTGCTGGCTCCTCGCGTGCTTCGGCAGCTCCGATAATAAAAGTACGAGCAGTAGTAGTGTTGTTGTTGAGTTTTGGACACTGGTTTCGGAAGTGTCCCTCTGCCCCACAATTATAACAGGCCCTTCCACCTGTAGCAGTAGGAGTTGTGGCAGCAGTTGTTACAGCAGCAAGATGTGCAGATCGGCATGTAGCTGGCAAGTGTCCCATCCGCCCACACTTGAGACACTTTTTGCATGGGGTAGTTGGTAGATGATGATATTGGCACTTGGTGCAAAGTGGAAACTGGCCAGTATAAGACTTTATGACTGTTGCAGATTGTGGCATAGCAGTAATGGGTGTGGCATGAGTGGGTGTAACTGCAGTCAGGGCTGCAAAGTTCTTGATTGTCTTTTGCTTCTTCTTCTTGTGATGTTGTTGTTCAGGCTTCTTACCTTCATCGATCTGTGCTCTCTTGTACCCCTTTCGGGTGAGCACCCCAGACTTAACGTATTATTCGGTAAGGCTAGCTCCAAGATGAATTGCTGCCTCTAGAGTAGTGGGGTGATTCCCCATCACAGTTCCCCTGACAACTAGAGGTAAGCCTTCGATGTGCTTCTCTATCCTGCGGGATAGAGGAGTAACCAGGTGTGGCACCAAGATGCACAACTCATGTAAACAAGTTGTATAATTCGCGTTCTCGCCGCTGTCTTGGTGTTCTTCTCAAAATTCCACCAGGTGAGTGCGCCTTTGTGAAAAGCGCTTGAGGCCATCTTGACCTTTAGATTTTCAGGACATCCTGTGAAATCGAGAATATCTTCAATGCTTTCCAGCCACTGCAGTAGGCCAGTAGCTCCTTCAGTACCAGCGTACTTAGGAGGTTTAGTATCATTGAACTGCTTGAAAGTGAAGTTAGCAGTTCCAGTGTTGGTAGCATTTGAGTTATGTGCTGAATCACTAGTACTTCCCCGAAGATTCTGGGTAATATCAGTGACCATGCCCGGAATGACATCTCTCATGTGTATAGCGATGGCTCGGGCAATCTTGTTGATCTCATCGTCGTTGCCACTTGTCGAACCCCTCCGTTAGGATCACGCCGGGGAGGCATTCTACGAATAGAAGCCACAAGTGGGTCAGTAATGAGAAAATATACAATTGAATTTGCATGATAAAATTAGTAATATATCCATACTACTAGTATTATCATTCAATTGTAATATGAGCATGTACACGTATAAGCAATCAGCTTATTAGCATACTTCTCATGTGAATGGGTATGATGTTCCATGATCTCACTCCACCAAACCTACACACTGACACTTTCCCGATATATCGAAGATAGCTTATATATAGGGCATATGAAAGGGTCAAGCAAACTACCAGCCCAGACGCCATCCCACCACCGCTTCGATATACCACGATCATGTCCTTGCTAGCATTTGGCCACATGTTTTGTACTGATTTACCATGTATGTTTCATTGATTAAGAATCCCATGATCTTTGATCAATTTGAACTATGATTGAATCCATGATTGAATTATGATTATGTTATGTGTGCCCTACTAACAGTCGTTAACATGTAGAACTAGATCACCTGTGTGCTCTACATTTTTCTTGTTAAACTATGTTAGTAAGTACTAATGATGTAATCACTTAAGAATTTCACTTAAGGTTTACATTGAAAGAATGTTCACAACTTGATTGATTCATACGCAATGTTTGACTCCTCCAAGTTTGAATAGGACAATGATTTGATTCACCAATGATTGTATCACAAATGTTAGCATCTCATGTGTTTGACTAATGTTCAATGATTCCAGTTGTTCCCGAATCTTTACTTCAACTACGACCGCCGGATTCCCCTTGACATACCGAAATAAGCTTATATATAGGGCTAGCTCTCACCGCCCACCACTTACCTCAGCACGTCAGCGTTAATCCGCCGTTTGTATTTGGAGCTAAGATTCCAACCCTTGATTGATTATGATTATGAATGTGTAAACCGTGGTCCTTAATTTACTTGAAATTAAGCCCTTAAGTTTTAATGTGTGTGCCCTAGGTTAATTAACCTAGGTTCTCAATACTTACAGTATTGAGTATAATGATCTCCTGTGAGAACTTCAACTAAAGAATACTGTTACACAGATTCTAAGTTACAAAGTTCCTATGATAATGAATACCTGATAATGACAACATGACAAGGATTTCAGATCCAAGATTCTAAAATTATAGATCTTGACCTCTGAATTCCTATGATGAACATGACAAGGATTTTAGATCAAAGATACTAAGAATACAGATCTTTGCCTCTAAATTCCTATGATGAACTCTGATTGAGAATTCCAGATCAAGGATACTAAGAATACAGATCCTTGCCTATGGAGTCCTCTAATGAACTGTGTGTGAGAATTTCAGATCAAGGATACTAAGAATACAGATCCTTGCCTCTGAAATCCTTTAATGAATATATGTGAGAAATTTAATTCGGTTTCTAATCTTAGAAAAGTATCCCTAAGATCTTTCAAGCTTAATGTAGACTTAATGCTTACTTAAGTTACTTAGATCCTAAGTATCCTCAAGCCTATAGCACTTAGTCCTATTGGGTAGCTTAGGTTATAGTCTAGGTCATTAAGCATTGGGTTTTTTCTAGTTCTCTACAACCTTGGCTCTGATACCAACCTGTCACACCCCTGCGCCGCGTGCGGAATCCACGGCGCGGTGACGTATGAATAGTTGAATCATGCACAAGTATTGATTAAGAACAACCACAACGGATTACTAAATTTCATAATGTTTAGACAGTTGTTTAGTTACTTACAATCTATCTACCAAAAGAATGACAAATACAGACCCAAAATATAGTTTACAAAATAAGACTTCAAACAAGACAATTAAACATTTAGGATTTCAATGTGTTTCTAAATCCATCCTAGCATGCTTCCTCATCTTGTTCTATCTTAAACGGTCTCCTTAGTTGTCCCTTAGAATGTCTTAAACCTGATTACCTGAAACACGTGAAAAGTAACTGTCAACTACAGAAGTAGTTGGTGAGAACAATATGTTTAATATTTGAAACATGAACTTGTAACGTAAGGCATATGTTTAAAGCAATAAATGAATTACATGGATGAGCTGCAACCCAAACTAACATCAAGTCTGTAAAACGAGTGTAAACAGTCCAAAGAGTGTTCGCACGAAACCAACATATAATCAAGTCCCAAACCAAGTTTGCAGTTAGAAAATTTGTCAGCAACATTGATAAAACCATACGTAACCGAAATCTGCAGTTAGCTTTTAAAACAAATTTAAAAGCTAACTCCAGAAATTGGTCTGCCCAAATGTGTCCGCTTTCCCTTGTTGTGATCACCCAGTACTAACGCTAATGAATATGAAACTTGATGTGTTTATAAGTTTGTTCACAACAGTGGACACCATGCTTTTGAACCTTGCTTTAAAACTAAAGATTTAATGCCTTATTTAATAACATGATTTGAAAACCTTGTTTGAAGTACCCTGAGTTGAATCCTTTGTTTGAACACCGTGAAATGAATCCTTTGTTTGAACCCATTGATTTAATACATAGGATAGTGACCTTGTATAGTAACAAGGTTTATATAAAAGATTATTTTCGAAAAAACGAGTTTATAGTAAAAGAGTTTATAAATCCCATTATTTAAAAGTGTTTGACCTTTATAAAACCATTCGAGTAAAACTGATATAAAATAGTTCAAAGAAGCTTTATAAAACCTTTTAGTAGAAAATGTTTAACATTTTATAAAAACCCTTCAAAACAGTTAATGAATCCTTTGAAATTTGTACAGTGAACCTGTAATGTTTGTAACATAGCATACACCTTGTATAGTGAAATACGATTGTAAATAGAGTGTTTCATCACGTGTTCCACCCCAAAACAGTTGTAAAACAGTAAAAGAGGGGCTAATGTTCTCACCTGTCTGCAGTAGGCTCTGAACTATAACAAATATTAAGTAGCAAACAACACTTCTAACTGGTTCCTATATCATTGTAATCATACATAAGATATAAGATTTATAATTTGTATAGGATTTGATTCATAGATTGACTTGTGTTCTCTTGAACTTGATTAACACTTGAATACTTGTTCTCAGGTTTAAAGATGTTGTGATAATTTGAATATCATGATTGGGTCAAGAGATGGTTAACTGATTCTTGAAAAGAATTGAAATGTTCTTTTATGCACAACTTGCATGCATAAGATAACAAATGTTTGTGAACTTGATAACCATTGTTTAATATGCATTTTGAAAAGATGTCCCAATGGTCGTTATGTCTTTGGAATTATGAATTTATCTCATAATTATGTTAAGTTGTAAACTTAACCCATTAAAATAAATTCACAATTACTTTAAGTCGTGGGCCACACATTGGGCCTTAAGCCCATGAAATCAAGATGACTTATACAAAGCCCATATAACCATGGTGGGCTTAATCAAAGTCCATGGACCTCTTAAGGTATACATGGGTCAATTGCGTGTGGTGTTGAGTCTTAATGATTCGAGCGGATGATTTGGGCCAAGTGTGGTCTACTTGGGCCAATTAGTCTAAGTGGAACTCAAGGTGGGTTTCCCTATTGGGCCGAGAGTCCTATTGGACTTGATCGAATCTCATGGGCCGCATGCATTCGAATTGGGCCAGTGGTTTCGTTGTTGGGCCGAATAGGATTGAATTGGGCCGAAAGATTTCTTAAGTTTAATGAATTTAAATTGGGCCGTAACTTATAGTTTCTATTGGGCCTAATGCAATTTAAATAGCCGGTGGGTGATGAGTGCTACGTAATGTCCTCGGCCGAGAACTTAGCTGGGTTCGGTTACTCAAATCCAGCGAACCTTGAGCCCTCTGGCTAAGGGTTCGTTTCTTCAAGAAGGTTCGTTCTCCAGCCAAGGGTTCGGTGATAGTTGTGTACATGGGTTCGGCCATGGCAGCCCTAAGGTTCGACAACCCATGCAAGTTTGCTAATGTGATGGTTCGGGAGTCAAAGATTCTGTCGGATGCATGAGGGTTCGTCGAATGCAGGAAGGTTCGAGCAGAGGAATGGTTCGTCCAACATGGCAACAGGTTCGTGAGCATGATCTAAGTTCGCTATTCCAGAAGGGTTCGGCTTGCATCATCAGCGAACCATGCAAGGTTCGGCTGTATCAAAAAAAGGTTCGGTGACATCAGGGTTCGGCTGAGGGGAACTAAGGTTCGCCTGGGTTCGTTCATGCATGAAGGTTCGGCGGCTGAGGGGTTCGTGAGATCGCTGGTTCGGCAAAAGCTCGCCAATGCACAAGAAGGTTCGCCCATGGCTTCCTAGGGTTCGGCCGTGAAACCTTCCAGCGAACCTGTGCTTTCTATCAACATCATAATCGGAACCAGGTTGTTCCAGCTCGGTGTACACCATGTGAGTAACCCAGGACCACGGTCGAGCATTTATGTTTCGAAATAAAGAGGAAGTAGCCGACTAAGTGTCGGTTTTACAACATACACCCACAAAACCCTAAATTTTGAACTTTTCAAGCTCAAATACCTCAAGATTCCGTGGTTAAAACTCCAGATCCTTTGTACTTCTGTGTAGAGAATGTCAAAAGCTACGCGTGGGCACCAAGAACACCAAAATCCGTTGAGAAACGAGCGAGTTACGCGTGTTTGAAGTCGGTTTTCTAGAGAGAGAGGGTTGGACTAATTTTGTAGAGAGAGAAGAGGTTGTTGGTGAAATAAATGAGGAAAATGACCATCTTCATGGCTTTTAAAGCCCGCGTGGTATTCGGGTACGTTTCGGTCGCTCGGTTTGCATTTTCGTCGCGTAACGCGTATTTTACGCGATTTAAAATAAAGGATTATTATTCTCATCATTCTGATGAGTTTCAAAATTGTAAAAATGTAAAATAATAAATTTTAATTATTTTTACTCTTCGTGTGTTAACAAATCGTTAAACAGATACAATTACGTGTATACCCGCAATCGCGTACGTTTTCCGATCGTATTAACTATCTAGAGACGTTTAATCATAATTATAAGTTCAGCATTCGTATTATTATGGATCGTCACCCATAACTATACTCAGTCTCGCTTACATATTACGATTTTTGTTTAATTAATTGTCATACTATTTGTCTTAACACTACGCGCTAACACTATCCCATTACACCGAACGCAGTATATGTATAGGGCATACCCCAGATTCCAGCTACCTGCCGTACCTGACGCCGTCCCACCACTGTTTCGATATAATACGATACTGTTCTTGCCTAGCGAACTCGACTGTAAATAAATAATACATACTTGTTCCTAAATAATAAAGATCCTAACACACAAGCACATTATGAACACATGAATCACATTAACTGATTTGATATGAAAACACATTTGTTCTAACACTGTTTACGACTACCGTGACTAAATGTACAAATGTTACATATGTGTTTAAGTGTAGTTCGCGATAGCCTCCGCGATCCTGCTATTGATCAGTTCATTAAGTTCATCAACTGTCATACTTACGTTTTCACCAGCCATAATCTTCACATTTACAAATATGCATAGTGAGATTACATAATCATCATTCATGCTTAAACAAACATAACAATCAATTATTGTTATTAAAATATTAATTCTCATAAAGAAATTTTCTTTTCGATAATTGAAGGTAATCAACTAAACATGATATTTTATTTGTTATGAGTACATCCCACTCATATAGGTTTATTAACTGAAAAATAAATAACATAAAAATATCTAAACTCCACCATTTGGTGGTCCAACACTAGGAGATGAATCAGCCTGCTCTGGTGGACCACCCCCTGGACCGTGATCATATGTATATGTACGGTGACAAGTGTCAATGCCTGCTCAGCCAAATCCCCAACTATGTTGGTTCCATCTATAGCCGCATTAGATAGTGCAATGGCCTCTTCGGCCCTTGCTCGGCCATAACCGCACGTAGTTCCGTTTCCTGTTGCCGTGCCTCGGCCATAGTTGCACGAAATTCAGCATTTTGCAGTCGGTCGGTGAGCTCAACAATAGCATTTCGCATCATTTCCACATCTTCTACCAGATTCTCATGTAACTCGTCTGTACGAGTCAGCTCCTCCTTAAGACTCCTCCATTTCTCCATAATTCAGGTGCTGTTTTTTAACAATCCTGTGATTGCCCCTGCTGCCTCACGCATATTACGGATCTCTCGATCCATACGTGCCACGAATGCAGCAAACGCTTGCTCTAGCGGATACCCTAGAGCCGGTAATGTCCAAATGCCATTAGTAGAGGAAATAGTGGGTGGAGGAGGCACTCTCTCCTCGCGTACCAGCTGCAGATAAGATCAGAGAACCACTGCCAATAATGGCTGCTCCCTTTGGGTCTAATGTGAATATCCTCACCATGGTGGATAGTATCATCCACTGGCTCCAACTTCCTCTTCTTAGCATCCTGGATTTCCACAACTTGTGGCTCCTTATCATGAATACATTTAGAAGATGATGCCATATCTGTAACATAACACTTATGAATAAAGGCTATACAAAATATGAGTGTATAAGCAAATGTGTCTAATGTCTACCAGTTATAGTCTAAGTCTACTAATGCAAACCTAGTTCGCTATAACCAATGTCTCTGGTACCAATCTGTCACACCCCCAATTTTCAACTAACGGAATCATACCGTTTGGGACATGACAAACCAGGATCTCAGATCATTAGACATAACGAAGACCTCTATATGATTTTCAAACATACTTTGGTCTAAAACTGCAATATCAAAATTCTAACGTTGCGGAAGCGTTTTTAAAACAATAACAAACATAACGGTTTGAAAACTGTAAATTACAAAGCAAAGTCTCAAATGTTCCAATCCAAAACAACAGTAATGTAAAATATGCATGCGACTCGATCTCCTAGTCCATGCTTGCTTGATCTTGTACCTTAATGTCCTGAGAAACATGTAAATCAAGTCAACACAAAGGTTGGTGCATACACAGGTTTGTTTGATCACAAAGGTTTGAAACAACTGTTTGAAATGAAATGTTTGCAGATAACATAATCACACATGCATAGTCATGATAGCTAGTCATTTGTACTATTTACATAAGCGTTCGACACCGAAGTTGACTGTTAGTCGTTTTGTATGCCTTTCCACTATTGTCTAACACAAACAATAGTAATGTTTGATTTGGCTAGTTAAACACCTGCGTAGACCTACAATCTACCAAGTGAGGTTTGTCAAACCCAATAGATATATCTTCAACTACCACGCTTTGCACTACGGCAAACTAATCGGTTCGAAATGTAAGGACTTTTAGTGTTATGTTCGCACTTATAGTAAACAGCTAACTCATGCAAGTGATATGTATCTAAAAGCTTTGTTTGCACATGTTTTCTCCCCCAAAACAGTAAAATAGGAAAAGGGGCCGTGTACGCACCTTTGATAGCAAACATAATGATCACGTGTTTGAAATATCGCGTAGATAATCTTCTACGAATAATCTGTGTTATCATAATAGCGTTGTGTTATTTGGATTTTCCAAATCTTGTTTGTGGTTACATACGTGTCTACACACGTATATTAAATTGTGTGAAACGTCCATACGAAAGTATGCACGTATTTAATTTCGTTTGTTTAAAACGTATATATGTATACGTTTAAACTTAAACACACGTAAATATATGCGATTGTGTTTTTGATAAAAAAAAATATATATTCTATCATTTTATTTTGTTCGGGATTCCGTTATGGTTCCAACGCAACTTGAACGGCTCGAATCGGAGTTAATATGAAAAAGTTATGGACAAAACACCAAAAATGTGTTTTTGTGAAAAACGGGAAGCCCCCAGGTTCGAACCTAAGACCTCCTGGACACCACACCCACGCCCAAACCAGCTTCTCTGTTTCGGATTTCATCAATGGATCATGGGTTTTAATTATGTTAAGCCCAAACAACCCAAACCCTTGTTATTCATAACCGAAGCAAATGAGTTCTAATTGACCCACGATTCGTCAGAGTTCGATCCCCAAACCTTAGGGGTTTTATTCCAATCATCAAAACGAGTCCCACCATAGTTTTAATTCGATCAACCCATAAGTTTAGAACCCTCAAATGAGATATCATCGGTTTCGTACGTATATACCCCAATCCCCATTCAAAATTGTTTAAATTCATGGATGTTAATCATCAATTTCATGGGGTTTTCATTAATCTAGGTATTTCGAGTCTGTTAGCATGGTTTAATTTGGTTCTTAACCTCATTTGGATCGAAACCCCCAAACCATTTTGTAACAAGAACCCTAGAAACCAAAATCATTCAATTCTTTGCTTTTATGTGAAATTGATATGGGGTTATCATTCAAACATGAATTTCGAAACTCTCTGTTGGTTTTAATTCGGATTTTATGCTCATTAGAATATAAACCCCCAAATCGGTTCATAACATGAACCCTAATAATCAAAATCATAAAATTCGATATTGTTTGTTGTGTTTATCTTAGGGATTTCGTTTAACACCTTATTGCGAATCTGTATATGTGTTTTAATTTGGTTTTTGAGTTTGTTAGGTTATAAACCCCCAAATCGTTTTCTAGGATGAACCCTAGAACCCAATTTCGTATAATTTACTGTTAGAACACGAAATTGACATATGTTTTCCTTTAATCGGCCCTTTTAGACATTGTAGTAGTCGATCATTACCTGTTTTGACTTCAAATGGTTGTAGTTCGACTTGTAGCTTGATTTCGGCCGACCTACACTTAATTCTTATCTTCGCAATGCTTTGCTTCGAATTAGGTTGTGTAACAGGTGCTAAAGGAGCCGAATAGGGGTTTTAGAGTAGTAATTCAGTCGATTAAAGTCGTATTAGATGATCTTAATGAAGGTTGTTGACGGTTTCGACTTTTTGTTTGATTTTTGGTTGAATCCGATCTTAATTTAGCATTTAACCGAATTATTATGGTTTATAGTCATTAAAGTAATCATTAGGAAGTTTTTAATTCAATAATTTACTGATAATCAAATCCATTTCAGTTTCAATTTGAGCTCTTAGGTCGAATTTTGACTTCTCAAGGTCAAAATTGACATTTTAATGTAATTACAAGTTCAATGCTTATGTTTTATATGTTTTGAGACTGATTTTGTTTAATTTTTGATCTTCTAATTTGATATGGTGGAATTTTGTGTGATTCCGTTAGCGTTCGGTTAACTAGGTTAACCCAAAAGTGTCAGATTGTCACAGACTCGGTTGTGTTTTAATGCAACGAGACAAACTCATTGCCTATGCATCAAGACATCTGAAAATACATGAGAAGAACTACACGAAACATGACTTAGAACTTGGAGTTTTGTCTTTGCTTTAAAGATTTGGAGACACTACCTGTATGGTACCAAATGCACTATCTTCACAGATCACAAGAGTTTACAGCACATATTTGATCAGAAGGAGCTTAATATGCGACAGAGACGTTGGGTAGAGCTCCTGAACGATTATGATTGTGTGACCAAATACCATCCGGGCAAAGCAAATGTGGTTGCAGATGCTTTGAGCCGAAAGGAAAAAGTCAAACCCTTGCGCGTTCGAGCTATGGGAATGACCGTACAAACAAGTCCTTGAGATCTAATCATACAAGCACAACAAGAAGCTATGGTAAGAAACAACCTGAGAAATGATCTCGACTGTGGAGCCGAGAAACATTTTGAGACGAAACAAGATGGAGTTATCTATTTTCAGGATCGTGTTTGGATCCTGGCAGTAGCTGAACTTCGAACACTTATACTTGACGAGGCACACAAGACACGTTATTCTATTCATCCTGGTGCCGACAAGATGTACCAAGGTCTTAGGACATTTTATTGGTGGTCGGGGATGAAGAAAGATGTTGCCACTTATGTTGGCAAATTCCTAACATGTGTCAAAGTCAAAGCTGAACACCAGAAGCCGTCAGGTTTGCTGGAACAACCAGATATACCACAATGGAAGTGGGAACAAATAGCTATGGATTTTATTACCAAGCTACCCCGTACTTCCAGCGGACACGATTCGATTTGGGTCATCGTTGATCGATTGACCAAGTCAGCACACTTCTTGCCGATCAGAGAAAACTAAAAGATGGAGAAACTAGCAAGACTTTATGTCGATGAAATAGTAGTACTACACGGGGTGCCATTATCTGTTATTTCAGACCGAGACGGTCGATTTACATCACGGTTCTGGCAATCATTGCAACAATCCTTAGGGACAAGTGTCAAATTGAGCACCGCTTATCATCCACAAACGGATGGACAAAGTGAGCGAACAATTCAAACCCTACAGGATATGTTGAGGACATGCCTCCTTGGGATAAACACTTACCACTCACTGAGTTCTCCCAAAACAACAGCTACCACAGCAGCATTGGGTGTGCTCCGTTTGAAGCACTATATGGTAGAAAATGTCGGTCTCCAATTTGTTGGACCGAAGTGGGAGACAAAAGAATCACTGGGCCTGAACTTATTCAGGAGACTACTGATAAGATAGCCCAAATCCATCAGAGACTACAAGCAACACGTAGCCGCCAAAAGAGTTACGCAGACAAACGTCGAAAACCTTTGGAATTCCAAGTGAGTGACCGAGTCATGTTGAAAGTGTCCCCGTGGAAAGACGTGGTTCGTTTTTAGGCTAAAGGCAAGTTAGCACCAAGGTATTTCAGACCGTTTAAGATAACTCAACGTATAGGTCCTGTGGCATACAGACTCAAACTCCCTGATGAACTCAACGGATTACACAATGTATTTCATGTATCGAATCTCAAGCGATGTCTCGTTGATGAATCATTGATCATACCGTTGGAAGAGATACAAGTGGATGAACAATTGTATTTCATAGAAGAACCTGTAGAGATTATGGATCGTGAAGTCAAGAGAATGAAACGAAGCCGTATTCCTATTGTAAAGGTTCGTTGGAACTCCAAGCGCGGACCAGAATTTGCCTGGGAGCGTGAGGATCAAATGAATAAAAAGTATCCCCACCTGTTTGAACAAGTAGTGCTCGACAATGATACTTAAATTTCGGGACGAAATTTCTTTAACAAGGGGAGACTGTGACATCCAGTACCTAATCGTCCGGCAAGTCCGTACGGTATGTGTACTTTCACTATTTACTGTGTGTAAATACAATGTGTGAATAGTGTGTGTAACAACAAAACTCTGAGAACAAACAACAGTTGTACGTGTTCAAGTGAAAACTTAAACACTATAAGTACAACAACTCACGATAAACAACAAGTCGTTTGCATTTAGGTGAAAAACCTAAGTACAGTTAATACAATGACTCAAGAGAAACAACTGTAGATGCAATTTATGTACCTAGTTCAATTTTGTATTTGATATCATGTAAAGTTCATATTATATTAATGGAAGTTGTCTTTCTACACTGTTCTTAATGTTTAATATTGGTTATATGTTTATGTTATTGGTTGATGTGATTGATTATGTAATTGAGTATGAGTCTGGTTCATTCGGCGAATGAAACCAGAGTATGGCTCATTTCAGCGAATGAGTCATTCGCCGAATGACTCATTCGGCTGAATTATCATTCGATAGATGCCATTCGTCGAATGAGTTGCTTCGGCCTCTCATTCGGCCGAATGTCGACTGCCTATATATACAAGTTCAAATCATTTCAACCCTAACTTCAGAAGAGCCCTCATTCGTCCCAACTCACTCCAGTGTCAAACCTTAGGGTTTTTGAGCGTCCTTCTTCTGTCCAAGTTCGAATCATAGCTAGTGGTGATCTATTTACACTCAAACGTCCATCTTTCATCTTTGGATCACCACTTTTGCTGTTGTTCTCGATTGGAAAACCCTAGAATAGGATTCCGCACTATTCTAGTGGCTGTTGAGCAGGTAATCTATCAGATTGAGTTGTTTCTAGACTCGATCTAGGTCCTACAAAGTGGTATCAGAGCTTTGGCTCTTGATTCTGCTCAATTTCCGATCAAAATCATCTCCTCTGGTGTTGCTTGTTCGAAACCTGTCAAAACCCTAAACCCTTGTGCGAAAAGTTACTGTTTCATTGCCTTTTTGTGGATTTTTGTGGTGTTTTCAACTAAACGTTCATCCCAATTTGTTTCCTATCATCTCATGGAGTTCTGTACCAAATTTGGTACTTAGATCTGGTCTAAATATTGAGATATCGTGATTTTGGTTGCAAAAACCCTCAGATCGGGCGAATGAGCTTGGCGGCCGAATAGTTTCAGCCGAATAAGCCTTCATTCGGCGAATAGCTTCATTCGGCCTCTCATTCGCCGAATATCTCTCATTCGGTTATTCATTTGGCGAATAGCCCACATTCGATCCTTCATTCGGCGAAAGACTTCTTAGGTTAAGACATTCGGCGAATAGGTTCATTCGACCTCTCATTCGCCAGTTAGTGCACTTTCGGCCCCCGACATTCGCCACATTCATCTTCATTCGGCTTTCAGTCCAGAATTTTTCTAAGTGTTGAGTTTTTGTCTCTATTGATTTTATGGAGGATTTGGCACTGATGGCAAATCAGAACCATCGCATACAGACATTGTTGTTGACAGAGAATGAGACGGGGAACTCCAATAAAGCTCCCAAGTTACTAACCTTAGACGATTATCCTCACTGGAAGTATCGATTTGAGATTCACATTAATGGGGTGGATACAAATCTATGGATGATGATTGAAGGAGGATATCTGAGGCCTCTTAATGAAGATGGAACTCCTATGCTAGTCACACGGATGACTGAGCCTCAAAGGAAGCTGTATGATTATGAGAAGAAAGCTTACGCCATTTTGTCACAGTCCATTGCTAATGATATTTTCCATCAGTTTAGACAATTCACTTCTGCTAAGCTATTGTGGGATGCACTGCAACAAAGATATGAGGGTAATGATGATTTGAAGAGTATCAAGTCAAAGGAACTAAGAAAGGAATTCAATAGCTTCATGTATGTGGGGAATGAGTCACTGGATGAGTTGATTGCTAGATTTTATCATCTTTTGAGTGAGTTATTCAATCATGAAGTCAAGACAACAACTCAGGAAAAGATCCAGTGTTTGGCAGATGCTCTACCTCCAAAGTGGGAGTCATTCTTGATGGTACTCAAGCAGAACCAGATGTTGACACATATGGATATAAATGATTTTATTCAGAAGCTGAAAGAGCAGGAGATAGAAAACAAATGGAAAGCCAAGAGAGTTGTTCAAGTTCAGGATCCCTCCTTATACTATTCCACTCCCACAGTAGATAAATCCAATACTCATGCTCCTCTAAAGACTGCTTTTGTTTATAAGACATCTGAGGCTCCATCTACCGCTCATATTCATTTCAGTCAATCATCTTCAACCAGTTCACAAACAGAGCATCATCAGCATACTGCCAGTCTGAAAACAGAAAATTTCGACAAGGTCACCGTGGAGATTGCAAAAGAGCATATGGGTCTTTTGTCTACATTGGTTAGCTCATATGATGGATTAGTTGCTGGTCAGATCGGCAATCCCTATTTGACAAATGATGACTACTCTCAGATTGATCCTGATGACATGGAACGAATTGACATTATGTGGGCGTTGGCAAGTGCAGTTAGAAGAGCTAAGGAGTTTGTGAAGAGGACTGGGAAGGATATCAATCTAAACAAGGAGTCTAAGTTTGGATTTGATATGGCATCTGTGACATGCTACAACTGTGGTGAGAAGGGTCATTTTGCCAGGCAGTGCAAACAGCCGAAGAAAGCAGGCAACAAGAATCCATTCCAGCATCAGAAATCTTCCACTGCCAATCCAGAAAGGAGATTAGTTCCCATTGATTCTCCTTCTCAAGCTGGATCTTCATCCTCAGCAAGTAAAGCTTTAATGGTTCAACAGGATGAAGGGGTGAACTGGGATTTCAGATTCAATGTTGATAAAGAAGAACAAGATAAAGCTTGTGTTGCTGAGATTCAACAATCTGAAGATCAAAGTGAGAAAAGCATTCGGGAAGACTCAATGGTGAATGATGATAAAGTCTTAAATTCAGAATCAGATAGCATGACAGATTCAGACACTCAAGATTCTGATGCTGAAGCTGATGACTCCTCTACTCAATTTGCTTTGATGGTAAACTCTTCTGCTTCATCAGAGTCAAAGCAGGTTTACACTGATTGTACATCTTCACATTCAGAGTGTTTTAATTGTGTTGATCTTAGAAGTAAGGTCCTTGCTTATCAGACACATAACAATGCTTTGATGAACGATCTCGACTTATGCATTGAAGCTAACAAAATTTTAAAATCTAATGAAAAAGATTTTCAAGCTAAAATTGATCTCTTAAACAGACAATTGCATGAAGCCGAGATTGCTGTGCTGAACAAGCAAGATGCTATCACTTCTTATCTCAATACCATTAATGAGACTAAGAAAAAGTTAGCCATAGTCGAGTGTGACTATGAGACCTTGGGTCAGAAGCTCAAGAGCTATGAAAGCTCATCTTATATTATTGAGCACATGAAAGAAAAGGTTAACTATCAAAATTGTCCCCCACCTATTCTCAACACCTTTGTCAATACACCAAATGACAAAGATGTTAAGGATTTTCAAGTTACTACTCCGTTAGTAATCGATCCAGTTGATCTGAGTACAAATCAGATTTCATCAAAGACTGAGGGATCTCGGGTGGATGGAGTTGTTGAAGATTGGGTCTCAGATTCCGAGGATGAATCAGATTATTCACCTAAGTATAATACTCCTCGGAATCAAACTCCTGTTGTTATGAAAGGTGACCCATCTGCAACTCTAAGATTTACAAAGAATTGTGTTTTGTGAAGGCTTCACAAGAGTCTGAAGCTGAGTGTGTTACCAAATCAGTTTTTGTTGGTAACAAAGGGACAAAGGGTTTGGGTTTTGATCTAGATAGTCAGAAAACACATGGTTTTAAATCAAATAGAAAACCATTTTCTGAGTTAAAACATTTTCATAAAAAAGGTAACAAAGTTTGTTTTGAATGTGGTGAGTCTGGGCACATTGTGAGATTTTGTCCTCATCTGATCAAGCCAAAGGTTGTTTCTTTCAGAAAATTAAATTCTGCTTTACCAAAACCGGTAAAATCTGTTCTTAAGCCTGTTCAAACAAAGGCCAAACAACCAGTTCTGATTAAAACTTTAGACAAGGGTAAAGGAAAACTGGAAACATTGAATGTTCCAAGTGTGCTTAAAGTTAACCAAGCAAAATCATCATCCATTTATCTGAAAACCTCTTTTGATAAAAAACGCAATTTGGAAAGTTAAATCATCTGAGGATTCTATTCCACTTATTTCAGATAAATCTCTTCCTGATGGAAAATGGATTGATGTTTGGATCCGAGACTCTATGGGTCAACCCAAGACTGTAAAGGCTTGGGTTCCCAAAGTGAACTAATTGTCTCTTTATTGTGCAGGTTGCCCCAAAAGCTGGAGTTAACAGCAATTGGATCGTTGACAGTGGGGCTTCCAGACACATGACTGGTGATATTTCTCTGCTCACCAATGTGAATGAAGTTCGGGGTGGATGTTGCTTTTGCTGGAGATAAAGGCGGTTTTATTACAGGAGAGGGAATTCTGACAAATGGACAAGTTTCATTTGATAATGTCAGATATGTTAAACAGCTGGAAAACAACCTCCTGTCAGTCTCTCAGATTTGTGACAAAGAGTACAAGGTCTTATTTGATGAGTCAAAATGTTATATTCTCAAGCAAGGTGTTAAGATCCCTGAAGATTGGATTTTGATGTCTGCTCCAAGAAAGCAAGATTTGTACGTTCTCAATATGGCCACAGCTTCAACTACATCCTCCACAGCTTCATGTTTTATGACAAAGGCAACTGAAAAAGATTCAGTCCTTTCGCATAAGAGGATGGGTCATTTGAGTTTACGCAAAATGAATCATTTGGTTCATAATAGTCTGGTTGAGGGAGTTAGCTTGAAGAATTTTAAGCTGTCTGATATCTGTGTATCCTGCAAGAAAGGGAAGCAAGCCAAGCAGTCTCACAAGCTGAAAAAGTTTCACTCAACCAATGTTCCTCTGGAGCTTCTCCATATGGATCTATTTGGTCCTGTGAATCGGAAAAGTATAGCTGGAGATCACTACTGTCTTGTCATCACTGATGAGTATTCCAGATATTCTTGGGTTTTCTTTTTGAAGGAGAAATCAGAAACGTTTGATTGCATTCAAGTTTTGGTTACCAAACTTGAATCACTTTATAAGCTCAAGATTCGTCAGTTTCGAACTGATAATGGAACGGAGTTCAAAAATCACAACATGGAAAACTTTTGTAATGAAAGAGGAATTGTGCAACAATTTAGTGCTCCATATGTTCCTCAAATGAATGGTGTTGCTGAACGCAAAAATAGGACATTGATTGAGGCTGCTAGAACCATGCTTGCTGATTCTTCCCTGCCGGTTCAATTCTGGAATGAAGCTGTAGCAAATGCTTGCTATACATTGAACCGGGTACTAATTGTAAAAAGACATGGAAGACTTGGTTTGAACTGCTCCATAATAGAAAGCCAAATCGTAAGTATCTTGAACCGTTTGGTGCACCATGCACTATGCTGAAGAAACATGAACAGGGCAAGTTCAATGAGAAGGTGGAAAAAGGGTACTTTCTTGGGTATAGCACTCCAAATAAACGAGTTTACAACATTTCAACTCATAATGTGGAGGAGTGGTACCATGTTGATGTTCAGAAATATTCTATGCCCCCACCTGGAAAAGGGCCAGATTGGATGTTTGATTATTCCAGTCTTTTTGATTCATTCAATATGTCCCCCATGTATTCAGATGAAGATGTTGCTGTTCAGATGTTGTATGATGTACAAAATGCACCTGATGAAACTTTTCAACCTTCATCTGCATCCGTTCCTACTACACAGATAAATGATGACAGCTCAGACACAGATGACAATTCTCCAGCTGCTCCTGAACCAGTTGTTGATAATCTTGTACCTGGTCTTGAGGATTTGAATCTGAATAACTTAGATCCTGAGGTTGAGGTTCCAGCTCATCCTGTTGGAAGAATTAATCGTATTCATCCTCAAGAAAATATTATTGGGAGTCCTTTGGATGGAGTGAAGACTCGAAGTCAGATTTCTTCAGGTGGTGTTGCTGACATTCTTGATTTTGCAGATGTAAGCTTTTGTGCTCATTCCTGCTTTATTTCTTCATTATTATTATTGGGATCATAGTGCGAAACAAGGCACGTCTGGTGGTTCAAGGATTCAGACAGATAGAAGGGTTGGACTACAATGAAGTATTTGCACCAGTTGCTAGACTTGAAGCCATTCGTATCTTCTTGGCTTATGCATCCTTCAAAAAGTTCAAAGTCTATCAAATGGATGTAAAAAGTGCTTTTCTTCTTGGTGTGATAAGTGAAACAGTGTACGTAAGTCAACCTCCCGGGTTTGAGGATCCATTGCATAGAGACCAAGTCTACAAACTAGACAAAGCCTTATATGGATTGCATCAAGCACCGCGAGCCTAGTATGAAACATTTTCCACACACCTTCTGAACAACGGGTTCAGAAGAGGTGTTATTGACTGTACACTGTTCATTCGAGAAAAGGATGGTGACTTGCTCTTGGTACAAGTATATGTGGACGACATCATTTTTGGTTCCACAAATGATGATCTGTGCAAAGATTTTGAAAAGGTTATGAAAGAGAAATTCGAGATGAGCTCAATGGGAGAAATGAAATTTTTTCTGGGATTACAAGTAGATCAGTCTGAAGCAGGAATCTTCATTCATCAAACCAAATATGTTGGGGATATACTGAGCCGGTTCAGTATGTCTGATGCAAAGCCTGCTGGTACCCCACTGGATGTCAATCACGGGATTACACCAGATGAAAAGGGGGAGTTAATTGATGCTACTTTGTACCGAGGAATGATTGGATCTCTTATGTATCTTACTGCTTCTCGGCCAGACATCATGTTCGCCACATGCTTATGTGCAAGATATCAATCAAAGCCAAGAGTGTCTCATCTGATTGCTGTCAAAAGGATTATGCGTTATCTGAAGGGTACACCGAATCTTGGCCTATGGTACCCTAATGATGATAACTTTGAGCTAACTGCATACAGTGATTCAGACTATGGTGGATGCAAAAGAGATTTCAAGTCAACATCGGCAGGATGTCAGTTCTTTGGAAACCGATTAGTTACCTGGCAGTGCAAGAAGCAGACGTCGGTGTCTACTTCAACTTGTGAAGCTGAATATATTGCTGCCGCTAGTTGCTGTTCTCAAATCATCTGGATACAACAGCAACACAGGGACTATGGGTTACGTTTTTCTAACACTCCTATCTATGTTGATAATACTGCCGCCATAGCTGTCACTAAAAATCCTGTTCAGCATTCCAAAACAAAACACATCGACATTAAATATCACTTCATACGTGATTGTTTTGAAAAGAAATTAATCGATGTTGTTAAAATTCACACAGATCACCAGAAAGCCGATCTTTTTACAAAAGCGTTTGATAAATCCAGATTTTTATATCTGTTATCGGCTAATGGTGTTTTTCAAAAAGATGGAATCCAATCTGCATCTGAATCTAATAAATGATCATCAACTTTTTCTTAGATAATTTCCGTTTTTGTTTATTTACTTATCGCATTTCAATTCTCTCTTGTATAGTTTATTTTATTTTTCAAAAACCCAAAAAGATTTTCTGTTTTAGGTTTTTAGGGGGAGATATTCGAAAAATTGAAAAACCAAAAACATTTAAAAAATTGAAAAACCAAAAACATCTGAAAAATTAAAAAAAATTGAGATGGTCGTCCTTTAAAAGATAATACATTAATCTATCATGTCATAAAAAGCAGAAGTGAATGTGTAAAATGAAAACACAAGAGAATTATGATGGGATGTACTGATAGGCCGACTTTACAAAATAGATAAACAACTTGTGATAACTTAGAAAGTATGATTTGTGGGAACTGTTTCATAAAACCAATTAAGTAAGAAATAGTTTTTGACTCAAATCAAGCATACACCGGTCATCATGGAATCAAATGAGGTTTCAAACAAAAGAAAATAAACAAGCTGGTATTAAGCTTGAAGAAAAAGGAAAACAAGCTGGTATTAAGCTTGAAGAAAAAGAAAAACAAGCTGGTATTAAGCTTGAAGAAAAAGAAAAACAAGCTGGTATTAAGCTTGAAGAAAAAGAAAAACAAGCTGGTATTAAGCTTGAAGAAAAACTTAAACAAATTAAGTTCGATTCCATACATGTGCCATATTGCTGGGACGGACCTAGCTGAAGCCATCCATTTGGATAGAACAAGAAAAATACAAAAAGATAATAAAGTTTGAGTCTTATTGAATTTATGATGACTGGTATTAAGATATGCAGAGATGAGTTATAAACTGATTTTGATCTTTAATGGTGTAATGAAATGGGGAACTCAATCAGAAAACATGAGTAATTATCAAGTATGTTTAGTTGTTATGTATTGTATGGTTTAAAATTGGACAAACATATCAGTAATCGTATCATAAAACCAATGTGTCTAAGGTTAAACATTCAATAAAGTTGATGTGATATGATTAGAGTTATGTGTTATTTGTTTAGTAGACCATTCTCACAAAAACATGTGCTTATTTGTTTTTTTTAATTGTTAGTTGTACAGTTGTAATCTTTGATTCACAAAAATACAAAAAGATTTTCTATTTTCAATTTTAGTTTAGATGATCATTTGTAGGTTCAGATGTCTTTCACATTTGAATCCTGAATCAACCAGACATATCTTCATAAATTGTCAAAAAATTTGATTCTCATAAATGAAAAATCTTGAAAAAGTTTGTGTTTTTGAATGCTAACATTTCCATTCGCACGAATGAAGTGTGAAACTCACACATTCGGCCGAATGAATTCATTATGCGAATAAATCATTCGACCGAATGAACTAGACTAAGTAAGTCTCATTCGGCGAATGAGCTGTGTCAATTGTCTCATTCGACATTCTCATTCGGCGAATGAATGATGACGAATATCTCATTCGACAGTGTCATTCGGCGAATGAGCTGTGTCGATTGTCTCATTCGACATTCTCATTCGGCGAATGAATGATGACGAATGTCTCATTCGACAGTGTCATTCGGCGAATGTGGGTGTCTGTCATCCGACCTTTCGCCTGTCTCATTCGGCGAATGAGACAACGCTATAAATAAAGACTTTCGGGCGAATGAGACTCTTTTTATCTGAAAAACCTCTTTCGCCGAAACACTCAGCCCTCTTTCGCCCGAACCTTCTCTCTCCTTCGTTCGATCATTTCTAGTGCTTGTCTTTGACCCAGCTTCTAACTTTCGGTTTCCATATCATTTCAGGTACTGGGGAAACAAATCTCAGTGATTTCCAACCGTGAAATCATCAAGAACTGAACAGATTTTAGATTTCTAGGGTTTTAGAAATCGCCTAAGAAATAAACTGTCAAAACGAACTTGAAACACAAAAAGTCATGTTTTAAACTTGTTAGTCGGTCGATTCTGAATGTGTGTATGCAAATTTTATTGACTGATTTGATTTTTGGATGAACAAGGGTTTAAAATTCAAATCTCAGCCGAATGACGCCATTCGGCGAATGTCTCATTCGGCGAATGACTCTCATTCGACGAATGACTCTCTTTCGTTGAAGCTCATTCGGCGAATGACTCACATTCGACGAATGTCTCATTCGATGACACTCATTCGGCGAATGACACTCATTCGACGAATGACTCTCATTCGAAAGTCTCATTCGACGAATGACATTCGGCAAATGTGCTCATTCGCCAGAATTATCTGTCATTCGGCATATCAGATTGTTGAGATCTAAATTTCAGAAGTTCATCTGATTTTATCTTGTTGTTATATCTGACTGGTTCTAACTTGTTTTAATTTGTTTTTCAGAATGGTTGGACTCAAATCAGTTACGAAGAACAACATCTGTGCACATCTGGACCTCGAGACCCCGAACGCCAGGCACTATACTGAGATCATTACATTTCTCAGGCGTTCGAGGATCTTCACTGCTATCTCTACGGTTCATACTCCTTATCGCTCTCATCAGCAGGACTTCTGGGAGTCTGCTGATATTGACTGTGAGGCCGAGCCTACAGTTATTCGGGGCAAGGTTTTTGGTCGGGATGTGGTGATTTCTGCTGAGCACATCAGGAGGGTGTGTGGATTCGAAGATGCTCCTGATCAGCCCTATCTCTTAGACCGTTTCTTGGTCAGGGGCTGCTTCATGCGGTGCAAGTACGAGGGAGACCTTGGTGCCGGTATTCTGAACAAAGCTTTCATGTCACATCAGTTCAAATACCTGGCACACGTGCTGATCCACTGCCTTGGTTCCCGGAGGGGTGGTTTTGATGACATGAGAGAGACGATACAGTGTGCCTTCGTGGCTCTTGTGCTGAACAGGCCTTTCAACTTCTCAGAAATGGTCTTTACACACATGAAGGAGAACGTGACTCTCAAGGGAGACAAGAAGTTACTTATGTATCCCAGGTTTCTGCAGCAGCTCATAGATGCTCAGTTACCTGATCTGCCGAAGATTGGTGCCGATGTGATCAAGCTGGAACATATGAATGACTTAACCCTCAACAGGGTGATGTCATATCGAGGAAAGGAGAGGAAGCCAGCCTCTCGATCTTTGTTTGGCCATCTTTCTAGGCCTGACTACAGGCTCCTGCTGGTAGGAGATGGAGACACGATGAGTTAGACTCAGACGTTGAAGACATTGTTGTTCCAGATGATGGAGGAGAGGGTGATGATGGAGATGATGTGTTAGGTGGAGATGGTGCAGGTGTTACTGGTGTTGCAGTTGGTGGGGTGGTTGATAGCTCGGTTGGTGTGAGCTTGATTGATGTTAGCACAACAGCTGTGACTGTTGGTGCAGGAGTTAGTACCACCGTAGCTGCAGAGGAGGATGTGAACATCGACTCACTGATGGATTTAGATTTCTTGTCTACTACTACATCCTCAGTGACCGCTCCACTAGATGTTACAGTTCCACATTCCTCAGGAGATGGTGATGAGTCCGAGGACTCTAGTGATGGTGAAGATGGTGATGATGTTGGTCCCAGTTCTGAGTCTGAAGCCACTCATGATGATGACTACGAGAGAGTAATGGTGGGAAGTCGGCTGGTTTTGAGGAAGAGGAAAAGGAGTGAGGCAGAGATGGAGGAAATTACTGATCCCTCCTTTATTCCGGAGTTTGATATCTCTCCTCCTCGTTCTTCTGCACCTATTATCACAGTTACATCTACTAATACCTCCCAGCCGACAGCTTCCCGAGCAGGGAGAGGGAAGAGATCTAGGTTCTCTTTCCAGAGGAGGTCAGAACTATCAACAGCTGCTGCAACTACTGTTACATCAGTAGCAGCTGTTGCAGTTTCTTCACTGGCCAGGTCAAGGGTAATTCACGTTCATGCCGATGCTGCCCCTCTGACCACCTCTATGTCTCTGGCGCCTGTATACACTGCTGCATCCTCCGGTCCCTCCATCTCACGTGCTGATTTTTCTATACCTACTGTGTCAGTTGTAGATCAGCTGAGTACACTGAACAGTATGGTCTTGAGATTGATGGAGAGGAGCATGGAGCAAGAAAGGAAGAATAAAGAGCAAGAGCTGGTTATAGCTCAGCTCACAAGGAGGGTTGCAGAGCAGGATACTCTGCTTCTTCAAGCAGCAGACCAGAGGGCTGATTTGAGGGCCAGGACTGCTCAACAGGAGCAGCAGCTGCTAAAGTACATAGACGAACATCATCAGCTCGCCCTAACAGTCACTGACTTCAGTGAAAGGATACTGTCCTTAGAGACTGAGAACGCCAGACTGGCAGATCAGATTGACAGTCTCAAGGACAGTACTCCTAGAATTGAAGGCTCTGCTGCTCCTTCCGATGATTCAGACAAAGAAGTAGACGAAGACGAAGAAGAAGAGTCTGATGAGGAACAGGTTGACTATGAAGACTCAGACAAAGACGATGAGTCTGATGATGATGATGATCATGATGATGAGGCCAAGGACGGATCTGGGAGGGGGTCTTCTGGTTCATCGAGTACTGATGATGATGACGATGATGACCAGACCCCTCCCTCATCAGAGATTCGATCCAAGAGAGCCAATGATAAGAAGAAAGCCTCTTCTCCACCTCCTCCTGCACAGATAGATGAACCCACAGCGGCCGAGGAAGTAGAAGCTGTGCCCTTGAGACGTCAGCTATATGAGACGTTGACTATGATCTTGGACGCTCAGGGCATTATACAGCACTCGGTCAGCTATGACAAAGAGGAAGGGGAAATTATTCACTGCCTATCCAGAGAGCAGATTGCTGAGCTGTTCAGGCTTAATCCGGACGAGGTGATCACTGATGATACCTCTGTTCCTATCGTTGATGAACCGGAGCCTGAAGTCTTTGATGACATTGACGAAGCTATCTTAGAAGACATCACAGAAGAAGAGTACCCAAAGTATACATCTGCTGAGGCTGAGCTGCCAACATTTACTGATCAGTTTGATCAAGAGACTGAAGATCTACTGATCCGATACTTAGAGGAACAAGTCGAAGCCAGCAAAGCCGAAGCAGATGACCAAAAGAGAAGAAAAGAGGAATGGCAGACCTATTGGGAGGTCTTAAAGAAGCAAAGCACCGAGAAGATGCCAGCAACACACAAGAAAGTTTACAGAACCAAAGGCTACAAAGGTAGAGGTCAAATCCTGAGCTGGGCATACTTCCATGATCTCGGGTGCTATGCTGTGAAGAGAGAAAGGGGGATCGATTACTTCAAGCACCCTCACGACTTCAAGACGCTGCCGGGCTTTGAAGTAAATCAACTAGCACATCTGAAGTTACTGTACAGTGAGGATTCTGGCATGTCGGCCTGGTTCTCTAGGCAGATACAGTACGAGTACAGGAAAAGGTGGGTAAACTTCCAGCCCCAACAGCCGGAACGTTATGATTTGCCAGAAATTGACGGAGATACCCGCAAGCATAAAGTCATCCTGAAGTGGCTTCCTCCTAAAGTCATGAAGAAGATTTCATTACGGAAGATGCGACAGGACTTTATGGAGGGCTTCCGATGGTGGTACTATGATAGGAGAACTGGCGAGGCTGTGATAGTATTGTGCAAGGACAAGAAGTGGGAGACCATAAGGATATTCGAGCCCATGTGGTTGACAAATCTGTCCCACACTGATGTCCAAGCTCTTTTCAGGCACTAAATCTTCTTTGATGTTCAAGACATGGTGCAGGCACTACAATTCATGAGAGTGATCCGTCTCTGCAGCATTTTCAAGATACATGCTGGAGCAGACTGGAAAGCTATATCTGCCAAATACTTCAAGAAGGACGCTTCCACAAGTTGAACTAGGTCCAAGGGGGAGTTTGTAGATGCAATTTATGTACCTAGTTCAATTTTGTATTTGATATCATGTAAAGTTCATATTATATTAATGGAAGTTGTCTTTCTACACTGTTCTTAATGTTTAATATTGGTTATATGTTTATGTTATTGGTTGATGTGATTGATTATGTAATTGAGTATGAGTCTGGTTCATTCGGCCGAAAGACTCTAACGTATGAAGTCATTCGGCGAATGAAACCAGAGTATGGCTCATTTCAGCGAATGAGTCATTCGCCGAATGACTCATTCGGCTGAATTATCATTCGACAGATGCCATTCGCCGAATGAGTTGCTTCGGCCTCTCATTCGGCCGAATGTCGACTGCCTATATATACAAGTTCAAATCATTTCAACCCTAACTTCAGAAGAGCCCTCATTCGTCCCAACTCACTCCAGTGTCAAACCTTAGGGTTTTTGAGCGTCCTTCTTCTGTCCAAGTTCAAATCATAGCTAGTGGTGATCTATTTACACTCAAACGTCCATCTTTCATCTTTGGATCACCACTTTTGCTGTTGTTCTCGATTGGAAAACCCTAGAATAGGATTCCGCACTATTCTAGTGGCTGTTGAGCAGGTAATCTATCAGATTGAGTTGTTTCTAGACTCGATCTAGGTCCTACAACAACAGTGTACAAACAAATGAGAAGAACATATCGGTTGCAATTTGATATCTATAGATGATAGGAATCAGATGGCCGATAACTCATTACGAAAAAAAATTAAATTCAAGGTTATCAATGTGAAAACAGGATGTTTAGTTGAGTCCGTTAGTGAGGAAACACACTTTAAAACACAAGTTCAGTATTGTTTAAAAATAACAAACTGATAGTGTGTTTGCATGGGTGATGATTCACACAAACATATCTGTGAGTTTAACATTCTGAAATGATGACTGAAATGTAGAAAACAAAAGTCAGAAAGTAAAACCATCGTCGTGTTTGTTCGGGTGACGATTCGAACGAATACGCGCGAAGGTGACGCGATCTGATGAAACGTTTAAAATAAATGAATTCAATGAAATAATTTATGAACAAAAAATTAGGAATTACAACCTTAAAATGAATTAGAAAACCTATTTTAATTCAGAACCGTATCATACGCGCGTTACGTTCCGGAAACGCAACGAAAACGAGAACCGAGCAAACAAAACGAACCCGAACACCCTCGGGGTATATAAAGACTAAATGAACCATCTTCTTCATTAATTTCTCTCATCCTCTCTCTCTAAAACTCAATTTCCGGAACTTTCTCTCTCTAGAAGAATTTGAACTTCAAAACCTTGTATCTTGCTCAATACTCAACCAAATCACTTCATTTTTAAGCCTAAACGAAGCTTTTGATCTCCTCTACCTAGAAGTACAACCGATCTAAGGAGTTATCCACTAAAAACCGAGGTATGGAGCTGTGAATGACACGAAAATTAGGGTTTTGTGACCCTTTTTGTTCAACCCCAACCCTAACAGGTTTAGAACCATTTTTCTCAAACATTGCACCATAAGAAACCACCCTAGCATTCACCATCACCGAAAATCCCCATTGATCTTTGCTAGGAGCCCGCTTGGAACAAGCTGGGTGCGCCTAGCTACCACCTGCCGAATAGCTTACTTCGGCCGAATGGAGGGAGAATGGCCATGGGCCAGCCGACCGAACCACCTTGGTCTGAAGGGCTCCATTCGGTGATGTCTTCATTCTTGGATGCCTTCATTTGGTGGCCAAGCTCCATTCGGGCTAACAGCCACCATTCGGCCTAGGTCCATCCATTCGATCCGACCACCTTGCTTCGGCCATGCCACTGATTCAGCAATGCCACTTGGTTCGGCCCATGTGGTTGTTTCGGCCCAAATATCATTCTGCCTACATGAAATAAGAAACCAATACATGAAATCAGATGTCAAGGAATAACATTTATGGAATGTCAAAGAAGATTACTACAAAGGTGGTAATGGGGTTGGTTGAGTGTAATTCACCAAAACTAAAACACTAAGTTTTACAAGGATAGTTGCCTAGTTAATTGTTAACTAAGTAACAACCATTTCTAGTTTAACCAAGATAACATGTCAAGCTTTTAACTAGAAACCTAAGCTATACTCAAGTTTTGGGTTAGTTTACCAAGATCTTATCAATACAAGTAATTAACATATCATGATATGGTTTTGGATTTTCAAGAATGAGTTAAAGGCAAGCAAAGGCAATAAAGACTAAGCCTTTAATCATAAACTACAACAACATACTAAACTCAATTTAAATTGATTAAGTGTTAGTATAATCTATAACAAGGGTATCAGGGCCGAACAATGACCGTGACTTACGGGTGTTAGCCAACTTTAGGGCTAACACACACACACACGCGAACGTCTATAGCTTATACTGATAATTTACGAACATCGTGAAATCAATACAGGATCGTGAAAACTACAACAAGTACAACAAAGAGCGCGTGCATTCTTGTTTATAGTTAGTCAACCACAACAACTGCAAGGTGAGTTCATACGCCCCTTTTCTAATCTTAATTAGTTTTAAACTCTCGGGGTTGAGAAACATGCTAAACCTTTTATTTGTTTAAAAGTTTTAGTACAACATATTGTTTATACTATGACTTAGATAATATTGCTTGACTTATTATCGCTTATCATTGGATGCATGCTTGTATCATCATAACATGACTGAGACAACTAGGATGAAACATGATAATGTAGCTTCATGAATCATCAACACAATAGAATAATGCAGTTGTAAGATTCTATCTTACAACACTTAATTATTCTTACAAGAATGAACAATGAGATTATCACAGGTTAACATGCTGACAACAACAACAACAACAACAGACAGGAATGTTATGAAGATAATATATCTTTGTAATATCATTCACCACCGGAGTTAGCTAAATGTAATAAGACAAGCTATCCTAACACTATGTTTACAACCCGGGGAAGACTATGAGAAAACACGAAACAAATATCATCCACCACCTGAGTCGACTAAGTGTTGTAAGACTAGGTCGCACAACACTGTAGTGGCAACAGGGTGACTATATGGAACAACAAGAATGATAATCATGATAACGTAACTTCATGATACCAACATCATTCACACAACAACTAACATTTGTATAATAAGACAAGTTCTTATATAACTTTGTTAAGAATAACAAGAATACACAACATTGAAAGCAAACAACATTGGTGAACACAACAACACTTAATTACTATTGAACTGTCTGTATTATATCACGAAAATCATGTGCCATGTATTCAAGTTGATCATTGTAAGTCCCTCACACAAATCGCAGACCAGTTAGTTTGACGTGACTAAATAGACGATAGCATAGTGGTACAATAGGTTTGACAAACCTCCGGTTTGTAGGGCTGGTATGTTGATCATATTGAACATTTCGCCGATAACATATGACTGGTGACAGGGAGACAATTAGTCAGGGTCTGGTAAGAGATGTAACATCACTGTACTTCCGGTTGTCCGTACATCCGTACATCCGTACGATTGTACTGTTACAACCTGAGATTTTGTAATTATTAATGTTGATACATTATTTGATGATTATCACTGTTACTGGTATACATGTTCAGTACATATTATACGCGTAAACCATGGGAAGTTTAGTTGTAACTTAACTAAACAGAACCAGTTGAGTTTATCGCAGTTATATTGTTGATGATTATGGATTTTCTTTGGAAATGGAAAGGGGATTTAAGTTGGTTGTTGTTTGGTTACTAAACATAGTCAAGGACACATGGTCATGGTTTATCGAAATAGCGGTGGGACGGTGGCTAGGGCAGTTGCGATTGGCCCTTACATATGCCCTATACATATACATATTTCGGTCTATTATGGATGTGTCAGTGACTAGGGTTTAGTGGGTTTTGGTTTGGGAAGATAATATTAAAGTTGATAAAATAATGGAAGTGTAACTGGAATTAATTACGCGATGGTGAGGTTACGGACATTAATTAAACGCGAATATTAATTCAGAAATATTAACCTAATAAATGTATTCGTGCGGGTGACGATTTACACGAATATAATTATTAGGAATAATATTCTGAAACGATATTCCGTAAATAGTAAATCGAATCGGAATACGATACGAGCGTTGGATTCGCAAAGGTGACGATCTTTACGAATACGTACGCGAGTAACGCGTTTCGACGAGATAATTAAATAATATCTAACGATATTAAATTAATAAATGGAAACTTAAAACGTTTATTAGGAATCACAACATAAAATGAATACGAATAGATTAATTATTTAAATAATAGTTTTAACTAAAATAAATGGTGATCTTTTATTTAAACGATTTTAAATTGAGAAAAAAAACTATTTTATTGAAAACAAAACTCATTTGTTTAACGAGTTATGCATTAAATGTTTTTTCGTTAAAAACCGAACAATTAATATATTTTATCGCGATAAGAACGAGACCGGACACGTGAGACGATACGCGATATAAGGAAGAGTTTCTTCCTCTTCCTTTTTCATTTCACCAACACCCACTTTCTCTCTACTTCTTCATTTTCGTCACTTTCACAACCTCTATCTTTTCTCTACCATAAATCCTTCATTTCTCAGCGAATCTTCAAGATCTTGTATCCTAAACGACCGGGGAATCAAGGAGAACAAGAAAGTACAAGAAAATCTCACGTTTGATATACGCTTTGAGGTAAATCTGAGATGTTATTTTCGGTTTTGAAGTAGATCTCGAACCTTTGCCTTGCTAATGTTATAATCGATCAAACCTACCTGTAAAACCCTTAAACGAGTTGATAAGATCATGAGAAAGTTGAGTATGGCCTCGAATTTGTTGGGATTAAGGATTTTGAGCCGATAGGGTACAGGTTCGTGACCTATAGCTGCAATGGCCGAACCCTTAAAGGATTGGCCGAACCTTCAATGGGCGGGATAGTGTTACAGGTGGCTGAACCTCATCCCCGACGAACCCTTATTGCTGCCACGAGTCTTTTTAGTCCATAGGCAGCGAACCTCCCTTGCATGGCCGAACCTTCCATACACTCGCGAACCATGAGAATTAGACGAACCCTTAGCCGAACCCAGAAAGGGACGATCCCTAGCATGGCACGAACCTATGGGGTGCGAGCCCAGGTACTTCAGTGGCGTAGGATAAGGTTCGTGAAGTGAGACCACTTCACTCAAAATTATCCTACCTAGGATAAGGTTCGTGAAGTGAGACTATGGTAAAATACATGATACACCCAAATGCTAACAAGGGCATAATCGTGGTGGACGGTGTAGGGGAGATTGCGATCTACCTCTGCATATGCCCTATATATAAGCTTGTTGCATTACATCGGGAGGTTGTCAGTGTTGGTATAGGGTGGGGAATGTATAGCACTTAGGAATAGTTAGTTAATATTAGTTATGACCAACTAGGACACTTAGTATAGTTCTAGGAAATTTAAAAAAAAAAAATTTTATGAGTTTAATGACAGATGAGAGAGAAATATAGTTCCTATATGTAATCTTAACTGTCTAAATGAACTCATTTGACCATTGTTTGTATGACTTACGTTGTAAACGGTAGTAACATGTTTCTAATTTCTCAGAAACATGCCGCCGCGCCGTCACAACGAAGATGACTCAAACAATGGGGATGCTAACAACAGTAATGCCAACTCCGGAATACAAGAGTTAGCAACACTTATTTCTGGATTGGTGAACCAGTTGACTCAGGCCAATCAGAACATCAATCAAAACGGAGGAGGTGCAAATCCGCCAACTTGCACATTCAAGCATTTCAACTCCTATAATCCTCTGAAGTTCACGGGTGTTGAATCAGCCACTGGTCTACTACATTGGTTTGAGAGCATGGAGAATACCTTCATCAACTAGTGTTTTCCAAAAGAGAGAACTGTGACAATCCGACTTTTTGAATTAATCTCGCTAACTGAAAATAGCGAAATCATAAATAGGAAGGCCCAATAAGGCTAAGGTAGGCCCAACAAGGCCAAGGTAGGCCCAACAAGGCCAAGGTAGGCCCAATGAGCCCAAGGTATGCCCAATGAGCCCAAGGTAGGCCCAATTGTATTTATGAGGCCCAAAAGGTTTAATCTAGTCCAATAATGTTCTAAGTAGCCAATTGGTGACAATTTGGCAATTCGCGATTAACTCCGCTAATCGGAAATTGACCTAATTGGGGTGGAATCATCCAAAAACAAAACTAGAAAGGGTTAAAATTAAATAAAACGAGTTTAAAAATGCTTTAATTATAAAGACTTGGCTTGTAATTAGTTAAATACACAATTTTGACTTGTAAGGTCAAAATTCGTTCATACCAAAAGAGGGAATTCAAAATTCGAATTAATACACCATAAGTGATGAAATTAATCCTTCATTAAACATGTAATGATGATGATAAACGGTTATCATCAGTTAATAACATCATAATAGTCGAAATTAATACAATTAACAACAAAGGATGAGAAACCGTCATTTACAATTACAAAAATTATACAATTCGATTAGGATTCACACAATCGAACATCTCTGCTCACAAATCGGTATCTTTAGAGGCCTAAGAACATCACAATTCGATTCCAAGAGCTCCGGACAGAAGAATTTGATTTGAGGGTGGCCGAACTCAAGCTTTTAGTCGATCTCCATCAATTCGACAATCAAACAAGCAAGTTTTCACTTCTACACCTTCTAAAACATGCGTCTAAGAATACCACTAACATAATTTTGGTCTTTAACATCGAATCATACGAATTTGAGTTCTAGGGTTCATATCATGGGACGAATTGGGGGTTTCGATGCATACGGATTTGATAATCAAATCAAACTATACAGAGGGTTTCGAAATCATCTATTTGATGAAAAACCTCTGTTAGTTTCATTAAACAACAACCAATGCTAAGGTTTTGAATTCTAGGGTTCATGGCATACAATGATTTGGGAGTTTCGATCTAATTGGATGTGATAATCAAATTAATACACATAGAGAGTTTCGAAAATATCCCTTTAATGATTCACCTATGCTAATTTTATCAAACAACAACAAATGCTATGAATTCGATGTTTGGGATTTTCGGTTAAAAACGATATGTGGTTTTTGGTTTAAACGATGATGAGAATTTAATTAATTCATACAGAGAGGGTCGAAATTCCTAGGGTAATGAAAACCCTATGAATTCAAGATTGAGTGACCATCAATTTGATCAATTTGAATTGGAGATTGATGAGTTGGGTTTCGAACGTGTGCATGTTCGATTAACCGAGTTGTATTGATTTATTTTTGAATTAAAATCATCTATATCATCTTCTGAATCTGTATAACAATAACCCCATGGATTGAGGACTGATCGGGTTCGAACCGGGGTTCAATTGGAGCCCTTAGGTTTCGGTTTGGGATTAACCAAGGGAAACTGGATGTTGGTTGGTAAAAAGCAATTAAAAACTAACCTGTTAACTAAATCTGTAGTAGAGGAGCCGGTTTGGGATGGTGTAGCTGGTCCGGGAGGTCCAGGGTTCGAACCCTGGCTCTGCCGGGTTTTTGAACCTAAAGACCATTTTTGGTTTTAATCCGTAAATTCTTCGTTCTAACTTCGATTTAACCCATTCAAGTTGCTTTGGAACCGTAACGGAATCCCGAACAATATGAAATAATAAAATTTATATTTTAACCCGAAAACGAAATCGCGTATAATTACGCTTATTTAAATAAAATCGTATACGGACTATATGATTTTATTAAACGACTTTAAAAGTCACGTGTACTTACTTGTACTCGTTTCTAACACTCTAACATACGTATGTTGACACGTATGTGATTTCAAACACAAAATGACATCCCGAATAACACAACGTAATTGTTTAAACACAGATTCTTCGTAGAGGATTATCTACGCGACTGCACGTGTGTTTGATCATTCTGTTCACTATCAAAGGTGCGTACACGGCCCCTTTCTTATTTTAACTGTTTTGGGGGAGAAAACATGTGCAACAAACGCTTTTAGATACATATCACTTGCATGAGTTAGCTGTTTACATTAAGTGCAAACATAGCATTACAAAGCCTTCCATATCGAACCGTTTAATTTGCCGTAGCGCAAAGCGTGGTAGTTGAAGATAGATCTATTGGGTTTGACAAACCTCACTTGGTAGATGGGATCTACGCAGGTGTTTGACTGACCAAACACACATTACTATTGTTTGTGCTAGACAATAGGGTTAAGGCAAAAACATGCTATAGCATGGCAATCGTCAGCTTCGGTGTCGACCACTTACGTAAATAGTACAAATGACTAGCTATCATGACTATGCATGTGTGATTATGTTATCTGCAAACTTTATATTCAAACTGTGGTTTCAACATTTGTGAATGCTTAAACCTGTGTATGCACCAACCATTGTGTTGACTTGATTTACATGTTTTCTCAGGACACTAAGACACAAGCAAGGACAAGCAGGGACTAGGATGTTGAGTCTCATGCATGCATTTCAGTTCAAGTGTTTTAGTTTTGATCAATTAAGACATTGAATGTTATTGGATTTGTACTTTACATTTTCAAACCGTTACGTTTTGTTATTGGTTTTAAAACACTTCCGCAAACATTGAAACTTTGATGTTACAGTTTTAGACCAACATATGTTTTGAAATTCATATAGAGGTCTTCGTTATGTCTAATGATCTGAGATCCTGGTTTGTCACGTTCCCAAACGGTATAATTCCGTTAATTGAAAATTGGGGGTGTGACAAGAACTGACTTGCTGGAATGGCGAAAAGCAAACTAGGGGAGTTGAGGCCTCCCTAGCGCTAACATGGAAAGAGGTCAAGGACCGGATGACCACTGAATTTTGTCCTCGCAGTTAGGTGAGGAAGCTTGAGACTGAGCTGGGAACTCAAGCAAGACAGCGGGGAGAATGTAATCTACAATACTCAATTCCATGAGTATAGCCTGCTGGTACCTCATCTTGTGACACCCTTGGAGAGAGTGATCGAACAATTAATAGTTTTAACTAAAATAAATGGTGATCTTTTATTTAAACGATTTTAAATTGAGAAAAAAAACTATTTTATTGAAAACAAAACTTATTTGTTTAACGAGTTATGCATTAAATGTTTTTTCGTTAAAAACCGACCAATTAATATATTTTATCGCGATAAGAACGAGACCGGACACGTGAGACGATACGCGATATAAGGAAGAGTTTCTTCCTCTTCCTTTTTCATTTCACCAACACCCACTCTCTCTCTACTTCTTCATTTTCGTCACTTTCGCAACCTCTATCTTCGCTCTACCATAAATCCTTCATTTCTCAACGAATCTTCAAGATCTTGGAGCCTAAACGACCGGGGAATCAAGGAGAACAAGAAAGTACAAAAAAATCTCACGTTTGATATATGCTTTGAGGTAAATCTGATATGTTATTTTCGGTTTTGTAGTAGATCTCGAACCTTTGCCTTGATAATGTTATAATCGATCAAACCTACCTGTAAAACCCTTAAACGAGTTGATAAGATCATGAGAAAGTTGAGTATGGCCTCGAATCTGTTGGGATTAAGGATTTTGAGCCGAGAGGGTACAGGTTCGTGACCTATAGCTGCCATGGCCGAACCCTTAAAGGATTGGCCGAACCTTCAATGGGCGGGATAGTGTTGCAGGTGGCCGAACCTCATCCCCGACGAACCCTTATTGCTGCCACGAACCTTTTTAGTCCATAGGCAGCGAACCTCCCTTGCATTGCCGAACCTTCCATGCACTCGCGAACCATGAGAATTAGACGAACCCTAGAATGGCACGAACCTATGGGGTGCGAACCCAGGTACTTCAGTGGCTTAGCCGAACCCTCCTCATGTAGGCGAACCTCCTGCTATTGCCGAACCTTAAAACTCTCACGAACCTAGTGGTTTAGGCCGGCCGAACCTTGGTCATGATGTAAGCCGAACCATGGAATTGTGGGGGGGCCGAACCTATGGCTTTAACCAAAAAGGTTCGCTGCCCTAATTGGCTAATTGAACCCAGACGAACTAAAAACTAGGGTTAAATAGAAGATTAAACGCTAGGAGGGGTTAATGATAACCATGCATGCATGAATGACAATAGCCACTATATTATATGGTGGAGTTTCTTATGAAATGTAAATATAAACTTTATAAACATAAATTGGGATTTAAATGATTTAAACGAAGGTGATTCATCTAATTAAGTCATGCATGAACTTGATTAAAGAACCTCCACTTTTCTTTGTTCACGACACAAGTTTAAAACTATGAGATTGAATTAGTGATAAATTCATTAAAATTTAAATTAAGATTCAATGACTTAAATTATATTGGTCAACTAAATAAGTCATGCATGTATGTTTAAGTATGAGAAAGATTAGGGTTATCTATGAGCATACCCATACTAACTCATAATAAGTCATCCCTAAAAGATAAGTTGACTATAGCCAATATAAGTTATATTTAATGACAAATATTCACATAAAGTGGAGTAAATATATTTTACTTAGGATTTAACAAACTAAGTAACAATACACCTAGTGATGTAGAGAAACACTTATGGTTATTTAATTAAATTAAGTCACGTATACTTATAAACACGAACACCTATTAACTACAGATTATTGAGTTGCTTTGAGTTATCTACGCGAGCGCGCATATTACAAAGACACTGATTCTAAGGATTCAAGTGAGTTCTCATAACCTCCCTTTCTTTTAAACTGTTTTGTTTTAAAACTCGAAGTGAAACATGTATACCAAATTCAAATATTATTTTGATAACACAAGGATAATACCTGTTTATCAGTATGATATTCACATTTTAGAATTATCATTACTTGTGGATTATCACTTATATGCTTATATTCGTGTAACATTGTCATTGACTTTGGTCAATAACAAGGATTACATGTATTGTCACTTGGATTATCACGACTCCGTGATACATTGCCTTTGACCTTGGTCGATTGCATTGGTTTCATGTATTGCCACGTGGATAGCTTCCACTCCATGGATCATGTTTTTAACTTATGTTAATTACATAATGACCATGTATAGTCACAGATATTATTTGAGAATATTGATGTTGATATTGATTGAATGGTTATGTGGTTGATTAGTTATGATTGATAATGATTATCTATGATTGAATATGAATGATTGGGTATGTGATTATGTGTTTGTGTATGTGTTTGATTGTTGAGTTTGGAGATGTGTTGGATTATCTCATGCAGGTTCTCTTGTGGATTTTCTCAGAAAGACCATAAGTTCTTATACTTATTTTATCTAAATTTTTTTATAAAATCTTTTCAAAATACAAACTTTTATACTCATTTTATAAAACATTTTTAAAGTATAAAAACTTATGATTACTCACCAACTACTTAGTAGTTGACACTTGAGTTTCCTACATGTTTCAGGTAATGAAGCAAAGTAGGTTGAGGATGAAGAACTCAAACTTTTGGACGTCATCATATAGGATCTTGGACTTAGCTAATTAACTGAAATTCTGGCGAATTGAATTTAGTTAGATAGCTAATTCTTTTTGTAATTGATGTAACTAATTCATGTTAGAGATGATTTTTGTGTACTTATTTTGGTTGATTGAATGATATATGATGATTTGATTTAGATGCCCACGAGCTTTTGAACAATCTACACATCCCTCGTGGCATCCCGACGTTTCCGCCATCGGTCGGGGTGTTACAAGAGACACATGGTGATATTAATCTACAATGATAATTGTAATTAATCCATCGATCCTATTGATTAGTAGACTGAGGAATTGATTTTCTCTCATGTCACATTACAGGTAATAGTTTCGATGAGGCCTATGGGAACACAAAGTGGTAGAGGTAAATCGGATGCATTGTAATCTGATTACGTGAGGATTGCAATGGATTCCTTTTAGGCTCTATGCACTTCAAGTTGAGAACATATATCAATTGGTTAACTAACACTCTTATTATTAAAAGTGATTAACAGTTAACCCCACAAGTGAAAGAATAATAACAAGGATCAGATTAAATTAATCTATTTTCCTTAACTCATTGAGGGTTTATCAATACTTCGGTTTGATAACTAAACCCATGCTACCACATTCTTATACATATTACACTGGGTGATGAACACAAACAGATGGGTGAATACCAAACGGGATGAACATGTGAGATGAAAATGGGTATCTATAGTTGTATTGCAAGTGGTGTTGAGTTCTATTAGGTATGTGGTGGGATGTTGGCTGGGCCTTGTTCCCTTACATATGCCATATATATAAGCATAGCTAATAGGATGAGATACTACATGTAAATATAACTATGGAGAGGCCATTGTGTGAATAGATGAATCAAACATTTACAAGTATCATGTATGACATTGTGACTGTGGATGTGAACAAATCAATGTTTCCAATTATCAAACTTATGAACTCACCAACCTAGTGTTGACTTTGTTTAAATGCATGTTTTCTCAGGTGACGAACGGGTTTAGTCACTAGACATCAGGAACATAGCTAGTGGACTTTTAGAAGACCTAGCTACATTTTGTGTCATGCATATTTTTGAATGGCAAAACAGTGAATCATCTTTTGTAGATCTTGTACATTTACAAGATAGAAACCCGTTGATTCTTTTGGATAGATTTACTTAGTTAAATTATGAACATAACATTGTAATTTAACTTTGTAATTCTATATCATTGTCATGATTAGCATTTCTCATTTATATATCATGTGCTACGCAACAATCTGATCATTTCGATTATCAAACGATATCGCGCCCCGAGAACTTTCCGCCCGACGGGAAAGTCGATCCAGCACGCCGGCTTGGGGTGTGACAGCGACCGACTCCTACGTATGCCATATACATAAACTTATTTTGGTTTATCATGGATGCGTTAGTGATATGATTTAGTGGGGAAAAGGATTTGGGAGTTGACATCTGATAAACATATTGAAGTAAAATAATAACAGTGATGGTGAAAACAATTACGCGATGGTGAGGTCACAAATATAACTAAAAAAGCGAATGTTATTTCAGAAATATTAGCCTAATAGTGTGTTCGTGTGGGTGACGATTCACTCGAATACATTTATTAGGAATAATATCCTAGAATGATATTCCGGAAATCATAAATCAAATTGGAATACAATACGAGCGTTCTATTTGTAAAGGTGACGTTCATTATAAATATAAACGTAAGTTACACGTACCAACGAGATAACCGAAATAATATTTTTACAATATTTAAATTATTAAAAAGACATTAAAATGTTTATTAGAAATTAAAACCTTAATTTAAAGATAATTTATGTAAAACCAACAAATTATAAACAATAATGTGTAAACGAAGATAACTGAACATCCGTGATTGACACGGATTGTAAAAAGAATGGATTTCCTCTTCTTCTTCATTTTCCACTCATACTTCTCTCTCTAAAAACTCCATTTCTGAAACTTTCTCTCTCTACAACTTCTCTCTAAGATTTCTTCACCAAATCTTCATCATTTTCATTGATTATTGTTGCAAATTGTTCCTACACTTGAGTAGATCGTATACCCACGAATATTTCGAGCGATTAGAGCCTCAAAGAAGGTAGATCTTGAGTTTTTCTTTTAGAGTTTGGTCTATAATAAAAACAAATTTGAGATGCCACCTTCTAAAACAAATTTGACACTCTAAAGCTGTAAAATGAGCATGTACAAACCATGGGGATGAACCTGCATGATTGGAAGAGTTGGAGCCTGATGATGATGAATAGTGTCGACCTTAGGCTGTCGAACTTCATAAGTTCGACCAAGGGTTCCTCGAGACCGATAATGTCTACCATGGGAATGTAGAAGTTAGTTAGAAGCGACAAGCACTCATTGAACTTGGGAGTGTCGATAGTGTTCATCGATTCAAATATGTTCGACAAATTCATCATAGAACTAAATGGATCCACCTTTGATTACCATCGATACTGGCCATCGATATTATGCTCATGGATATCAATCCTTGCTGATCGTCGATACTAACCATCGAGATTGATAATCTCGATGGTGGTTCACTGATCGATATTAGCATCATCGAGTTAATAAGTTCGACCATGTGCTTGTCGATACTATCACCTATACTAATCATCGAACTTGTTAATACTGGTGGCCTCATGGGATGTCGAATTTATTAATATCGATATATTGATGGTTGTGTCAACTTAACTAATATCGATGGATTCATAAACACATAATAATAACTAACTTGGATAAAACTTTGTACAACAAAGAATAGTACATGCATGGACTTATGCATGCATGCACGTATTGATATATGTATATGTAATGTTACCACCTTTTCAATATATGTATATATATATTACAACATACTTAGTATTAAATTCAAAGGCACCATTATTATTTATTTAAAACTAACAAGGTTTAAAACCCTAAATTATGATGGTTACAACTTATATGATACATAAGTGTATCCTTTTAACTAAGATAAAGTCACATGAATAATAACACGAGTTCTAAACACAATGAACGTGTATATTGATAAAGTTACATATATTTATGAGTATGAAACATATGAACATACAAGTTGTTGAATTGTCACTAATTCCATAAAAGTGAGCGCGCATTTCATAAACGCAAGTTACTGAACATCACTATGAGTTCTCATAACCCCTTTTTAAATATTTTGCTTTTAAACTCGGGGGTAGAACGTGTATACCTAAACTCTAATGATTTGATATAACATGTGTGAAACTTGGATTATCATTGAGGTATTATCACTGTAATTATGTTGAAATCTTATCATTGTGGTATTATCTCTGAGATATTATCACCATTCTCCTGTTGAATCATTGTTGATTGAGTTGACTTCAGTCCTCCGCAGTGATTAAATCATTGTTGATTGAGTTGACTTCGGTCCTCCGCAGTGATTCCACTGTTGTTTGAGTTGACTTTGGTCCTCCACAGTGCACAATATGGATACTTATACATATATGGTCATCGTTGATTGAGTTGACTACGGTCCTCCGTGATGATTCCTCATACTGTTGATGGCGTTGACTTCGGTCCTCCACATTACACTAAATTAAAAATTGTTTTGGTGATTTTTGGTTATTAATTGAATGTATTTGGTTGATTTCTTGTACTTACTTGGATTATTAGATTGATATGCTTGTTAGTGAATATACATGATATGATCATCTTTACAGGTTCACATGTGTTTTCTTAAAACTCTTACAAGAATTTTTGGCGAAAATATATATTCAACTCATGAAACTTCCTTCCAAGAAAGAAAAGAAGTACTCCAGCTTTGTAGTTTCCACCGCCTGTGTGCTTTAAACTTATGATTACTCACTAACTACGTATGTAGCTGACACTTGATTATTAACATGTTTCAGAGAATGAGGAGAAGTAGGTTGTAACATCAGTGCCGGAATCATAACCGGAACAGTGATCTACACAGTAACTCAGGTACAAATTACATGTAATGTATACATATTATCATCATTTGATGCATGACACAAAACTATTACACATTCAAATCGGAAACATGATTCAAAACCATAGTTCAACAGTCAGAAATTTGTCAGACAACACAGAACTATCATGTGATTGTTAATTAGGACCTTATTATGTATAAACGTATGCGAGGTTGTACAGAACAAAACAATAACTAATGTCGTTATGTGAATGTTAAACTGACGGATTATCCGTATAGGTGACGAACTGTACGAATATATCTGAAAGTTTAACGTTCTGAATGATATCAAATAATTAGAAAACCATATTGAAAAGTATAATTATCATCGTGTTCGTACGGGTGACGATCTGAACGAATACGCGCGATGACTGTACGATTCGATTTAAACAGATAAATTCAATACTTTCAGAAATTTAAAATAAACCGAAAATATTTAGTTAATTTACTAGGAATTACCACCTAAATAAAATTTGCAAACTCTACTTTTAAAACTGTTAAGAAAACAAACGAAACTGACGCTTCAACGCGAAACCGAGCGAGACCGAACGAACCCAAACGCACTGGAATGATTAAAGAACATTAAATGGACTTTAATGTCCATTTCCTTCCCCCCTACCAACCATCACCACCAAATTCGTCACTCTCTCTCTCTACACTCTCTCTCTAAATTCAAAACCATAGATTCTTCATTTCTTCACCAAATCGAGCCATCTTGGTGTCAAAACGACCACAACCTGTAGATCACGAACGTACAAGAATTTAGAGCCCAAGATCATCAGATTTGAGGAAGAATCGCCCCTAAACTTACGATTTTTAGGGTTTTCAAACCCTTTGTTCGAACCCTACCTAAAACCTGTTCTAGCCCACCTAAACCTTAGGGAAACAACATGAAACCATTTTAGGATCAGTTAGGAACTGAGGGGATACACCTTACTTAGACCTAGAACACGAAATTGTGGCAAAGGGGTGGCTAGGCTTCGAACAGGCGAATGAGGCACCCATCATCCTGGCCGAATGGCCACAGGCTGAATGAGGCCCCATTCATGTGTGGTCGTCTTCGCATGACCACCATTCGTTTCGGCTAGGGATTCCATTCGCAGGAACAGCCACATTCGACCACTTCCTTCGGCCAACACCCTTCGCAGGACCACCTCAGTCGGCCGAACCATCTCTTTCCCATGAGTTACTAATCGGTCGGTCACCATCACTCGCATGCAACAGTCATACGGCCCTCATGTCATTCGCACCACAACCCTAAGATGTACTAAGTGTTTTTACATAAATTACATGCATGCATGGGGTTGTACGTGAATGCATGCATGGGAAGGTCATTAGGGTTTTACTAAGGAGTTAATCGTTTTGCCAACCATCCATGCTAATGTTTAATTCTAAAGTTTCTAAATTACAATGATGTATAAACACGGATTTAACAAGTCATTTAGCTCAAAATATTCTCACATTACTAGTTGGAACTAATGAGAAGTTATTAGGGTTTCAAGTAATGATAACCGGTTTGGTAGATCACATATGCTAGGGATTCCAACACCAACTTTCTCTAAACTAATTTAAGATACAAACATGGATTCTAGTTATCAATTGAGTTTAGAACACTTGGATTTTATTAAACGAAACCATAAGGAAGGGTGCTAGAAATGAACTCATGCAAGGATGGTTAAACAAATGGTAACCCAAAACCCTAATACTTTTACATCTAATTTGGATTCTAAAAAATTTTAAACTACAAACATGAATTTTCGGACACTAATTGGAATTGCATCCTTCGGATTTCATTAATCTAAATCATGTATAAGTTGACGAGAAGTAATCAAGAATCAAGAAAACATGCTAAGAATAGGTGTTGAATATATTGCAAACACCCAATACTTAGTAATTCCATACAAACATATAACTACATTAGATCGTTCACTTGAACTTCTAGGATGGGTTATACACACGGACGATCAAAGAACCATGGGAAACAAAAACATAGCAAAGGCTTTGAGTTGATGGAGTGAGATTAACTCAAGTCTAACATGTTAACTTTTGAATTCTCAAAATAAATTATTTTTAATAAAAGGAAAATGATTTGTAAGATTTCTTAATTAAACTGTTTTAAAATAAACTATATGACTTCTAACATAAAGATTATAACTTAAACTGTATTTATTAATGATTTTTTAATTAAAAAGAATCATGAATGTAATGAACTAGATCTGATACAAGTAAGTTTTAGTTGGGAACATCTACAGGGTAAGGGAATAATTAGTATAGACTAGTTAGAGTAACAAAGAAACACACTAGTAATGTAGGACACATAGTTGCACACCGAGACCAAAACCCTAGATACGCCAACTATAAATACTTATAGTATTCGAATCGTCTTAAAACAACTCAGGTACTGAAGATATTTAATCTCCAAGTAACGACGCGCATATCTGTTGTGATTCAACACATAGCAACACATGTGAGTTCATTTCCCCTTTTCTAATCATTTTTGTTTTACAAACACGGGGCTGAGAAGCATGCGTAAAAATATTTTCTTGAAATACATTTTACTTAAATGCTTTTACTTCATGTATGTTTATATGTATAATTGTATCCTAGACTTCTGTTTAGGTAAACTATTTACAGGTTTATTAAATGAATTAATTACTCTTTATGAGTAAGACGATGATTCTAAAACAGAGAATTATTTTTCAAAGATCTAATTCAAAGAATCTAAAATAGGTGTTGTGTTTAAGAAAAACCAAGGATCAAAATCAAAGAATCTAATTTCAGTGATTGTGGTCAAGAAAACTAATGATCAAATTCAAATAGTCTAATTTCAATGAATTGTTCAAGAAAACTAAGGATCAGAATCAAAAAATCATATCCGTGTGTGAATCAAGGATCTAATAAACTCAATAACGAACAATTCAAGGTGGATGTCAGTTGTATGCCGATCAAGACCATGTGTAAACACACGGAAAGTCCCGGCATAAGTAGTAGACTTTATAGTCACGCTATATGGACATAAATCAAACAATCAAATGAATTCAAGAGAATAGAGGTGAACAAAGAACAAAGGATATCCTAAAGTCCCGACATGTACAGTAGACCTGATGGTCAAGCTGATATGGGCACATCATAAAGTCCCGACACATATAGGTAGACTCCTTTGGGTCGAGCCTGATATGGGCCATGTGTTAGATGATACAGGCTGGACACCACCAACAACTAAGAACAAATGATTGAGTGAAATAAAGCCCAATCATTATGTCTTAGTTGTATTAAATGTTTATTTATTCATTTAATTAAGCATTTAATATTATGCTCCAACAAATACTATGGTTCATCATGAAAATGTGATGAACTCAAGAAATCGATAGAATTTCAACTTGTGGAACTCAAAAGCTATTATGACGATGGTATGAAATGAAACGCTTAATTATCATTAACAACAATATGTTATGCGGTTCGGTATGTGGTGGGACGGTGGCTGGGTTGGCGGTAAGCTTGACCCTACATATGCCCTATATATAAGCATACTTGATTGGATAACATAAGTGGTTGTTGATGAGGTTAAGGTTGTCATTTCGGGTAATCAATGTTAACAGATTTTCAAGTTATCCAAACGTTGTGAATCAAAGGTATGGGATGAAACGTTTAATTATCACCAGGAACAATATATCATGTGGTTTGGTATGTGGTTGAACGGTGGCTAGGCTGGTGGTAAGCTTGACCCCACATATGCCCTATATATAAGCATACTGAATTAGATGGTATAGGTGGCTAATGGTGAGGTTAAGGTTGTCATTCGAATAGGTTTATTCAAATTCTTTTTTAAAACAAAACTATATGAACTCACCAAGCATGTGTTGACTTGATCTTTTTGCATGACTTCTCAGGTGATGAACAGGTCTGATTAAGAAGTTATGCTTTTGGACTAGGATGCCTGATAGAGGACCTAGTATTTTGGACTTGCATATTTTTGAACATCATTATACCTATTATTTTGTATATCTTGTGCATATACAAGATAGATGAATTATGATGTTAATAGTAGATTTACATTGTTAAATTATGAACGAAACTGATGTAATTTAACTTTGTAATCCTATTTTCTTTACCATTTTCTCATTAAATATCATGCGCAATGTAAACAATCTGATCATCACGATTATCATTCCCGATATCGCGCCCCGAGACCTTTTCGCCCGACGGAAACACGATCCCGCCTGCCGGCTCGGGGTGTGACATAGGTAGAGGATGATAGTTCTACAACTTTTGGATATCATCAATTAGGGTCTCGGAATTAACTAAATTAACTGGATCATTGAAGATTAGGGTTTGGTTAATTTAGCTATATATTTTGGGTATTTGTAGTAATTGATTTATGACGAGCATCATTTTTGTGTAATTTTTTTAATTAAATTAAATGATATGTGATGATACGCTTAGATGCCCACGACCTTATGAACAATCTACACATCCCTCGTGGCATCCCGACGTTTCCGCCATCGGTTGTGGTGTTACATTTGGACACCAAAAACTCGAGTTTTGATGTTGATTAGCTATGATGGAGAGTGTGAGAAGTTAGAGAGAGTGTATAGAGAGAAATGAGAGTTCTTGCGATGACAGAGAGAGAGAGAGTAGTGGCTGGAACATGAGGAAGATGAAGAGAAAACTGGGTTTTTATACCCCGAGTGTTTACCCGCGTATTCGGTATTGATCAGTTTCGTTAAATTATGACATTACGTAATGTGACGTTAATTTCGTATACTTTTATAAAAATGGTTTTATAAAATATGTTTAGGTTGTTATTCCTAATAAATATTATTTTAATTTATTTTCATTATTTTAAAGTTCGAAATCGCCGATTTTTCGATCATTTCGTCAAAAAAAAAACTTACGCGCGTTTTTCTTACAGAGCGCTAACTGTACGAACACGATCGGCAGTTTCACTTTCTAATTTGGTTTTTCTATTACCTGATATCATTTAAAGCATTAAACCGAAAGATATATTCTTTTGAATCGTTACCCAAACGAATACGCTGTTTTCCTAACACTTTCGTAATGATATCAGATTATTATTAAATATTGATTTCCTCACAGGTGTTTGTAATTTCATCACGATATTCTCATTCTTTTGTCTCTTCCCATTAGATTTCCTGTCGTCTGATCCTCATTACTGAAAACTCGGTGTAACGACTATTGAATTTTTTTTTCAGCACACATTGTTATCTGTTCTGAAATAGATCACCCCGCTAGGTCATTTCCCCATCGTTTCATTGTTTTGTACTTTTGTCCTTATTTTATTTAATAAATGCGGTTTGGTATTTAGACTAAGGTCTGTAACTATTGTACTACCGTACAGTTTCCTGACGGTATCGTACCCAATGTTACATCATCTGACTCCGAGCGTCCAACTAGAGCTGGTAGAGCGAGTAGTTCCTCGGTAGCTGCTGGGTCTGCTGAGGCCATCTTACTGGGGTATTTCCTTGTGAAATGTCCAAGCATCCTGCATATGTAGCAATTATTGTTAAGGTGAGAGGAAGTAGATGTGCTCCCTCTGTGGTTCATATGCTGAGTTGGAGATATCCGACACTTCCGGGTCTAGTGTCCCTTCATCCCACAATTTAGAGAGTGGTTACATCGTTTTTTCCTAGCATGATGGAATCCACACTGGTTACACATGGGATATGTACCAGCATATGAATGAGGAGTTGGGATCACTGGAGATTTGCACTATTGAGCCTAGTGACCCATCCTTCCACAATGGGTGCACCAACGGCATAGGGTCCTGTCATACAAATGATAATGGCAGAATCGGCAGAGATGGGACTTTCCACCATAAGACTTCCACCCTTTTCAGTCGCGTCTAGCATGATTTGACTAATATGTGTGGCCTCGGTGAAGTTTACAGGTCCTTTTTGCTTCTTAGCAGGACGACGTTCTGGTTTCTTGCTAGTTTCACCTTCCTCTCGTTCTTTCTTCCCTGAAGTGACTTGTGGGAAACTCCTAGCATACTCCTCACTGTTCCTGTTCTGAGTGATTAGTTCAGAAATAACTGCAACCAATTGTTCAGTAATCAAGGTTGTCAGTGCAGTAGTTACGGGATCCACCGCAGGTTGGAGAGGAGGAGGTGGTGATGGTGATGGTTGTCGTCCCTGTGACATTCTGATCTTAACCACGAAGAAATCGATTAGTACTCTTAATCAATTGCCAAAACACATGCAAATAAATCCTAATTCATGTGTTCTCTACATGAGGGTCCCTAGGTTATAGTCTAGGCCAAACCATTTATAGAATATGAGCTATGTTTCTCTATAACCATGTCTCATATACAAAATTGTCACACCCCAAGCCGGCAGGGTTGATCGACTTTCCTGTCGGGCCGAAAGCTCTTGGGGCAAGATATCGTGTGATAATCAAAATGATTAGATTGAATATGTATAGCACATGATGTATAAAAAATAGAAAACTAAACAACATGCATTAAGAGTTGCAAAGTTAAATTGCATTGGTTTGAGTTCAATAATTTAACCTTGCAATTCTAAGAAAAGACATATGACTTAAGTTTGTCTTGATCTGCAAAATTTTGGGAATCATAAGTTATTTCTACACAAAATGCACAAAATATTCTACGTCGTTCTAATAGGCCACCTAGCTACTCCCTTACTCCCGATGACTAAACCTTTTCATCACCTGAGAAGAATCATGCGAAAACGAGTCAACACTAGGTTGGTGAGTTTGTTTGTTTACTTTATTTGAAAATGTTTTAGGAAACATTTATTCAGTTAAACATAGTTTGAGATTTCCCAAAGGTCATACACATCTCACATTGATATAGTTTTCCCCATTTTCTTTTATCTTTCGCCGAGATTATTATGACTAATGACTAGAGTTAATATTATAACTCTAGTTTAGTCTATGATATAGTATATATAGGAATTTCCCAAAAAACATTCATTTAGTAGGAGGTTCTTGTTTGTCTCAAAATGATTTGAAATTCCCCATGCACAACTTTCACCTTAGACATCAATACTAACATCACCCTGTCTTGTTAAGTATCGCTTATGTATAGGGAATACATTGGTTCAAGCTTACTGCCAGCCCACCTCGCCCTTGACAAGACACGATCATGTCCTTAGTGGAAACTAAGGCTTTCACTCTACAATCACACACATAATATCAACTCATTCGTCTCATTGATTCACACTTGAATGAGTTTACTATGTCTCACTTCCAAGGGAGGTGACAGTAAACCCATTAAGTGGATGTAAATTCATTGAACAGCTTTGTGGCCACTTTAGTTAAGCCACTATGCTACCAAATATGCACTCCATTTGATTATGATATTTTTCCTTACCTTGTCTTCACACTAACGACCACTAAACAAAACATAGGCTAAGTAGTAGTTAACTAGATTATTGCCAGTGCTCTAGACCAATGCGAGTAGTTAATAGTAAAATTCTGCCAATTAATTATAACCCATGTGGCCGTTTACTAAACCTTGACTAATGCCTCCCTGTTACCGGTTGTACGAGTTCGGCCAAATGATATGTCACAATTGCAAATAACATACCAACGTAACTCGCCGGAGGTTTGTCAAATCTATGGTACCACAACGTTACCGCCGATCCTAGCCACCACCACTTAAGGGTAAACGAACCAAACGGACTTAACACATAATGGATCCAAACAAATTGGCACATGATAACAATGATAAAAGTGTACAGTTTCACTAGAAACTATGGAAATGTCATCAGTGTCACGATTGTCATTCTCCCAATGTCATAAACTCACACAATAGTTATTTACCCATAGTCCCATTTTAGCAATTTAAAACAGGGCATACTTAGGTAATATGGAGTTAGTTTTGTTGTTTTGAAATCCAATGAAGTCAAAACGGATTAGTGAAATCAGGCCTATTCCAAAAGCTTTGCTAGGACTTTAGGGGTTATAGGACTTTTTGTTTGCTCATGTGTTTCTCTTGTTTTTGATCTCAATAGTTATTGTCTTATGTGCACATGTTTTCTTTGATATTTCCCAGATATTTCGCCATGTGCTGCATTTGTCATTTGCTCACTGAAATCTCATGAAAATAACTATATCTACCATCATACATGTAAAAATTTATTTTTATATTAATAATGATAGTCCAATATATGAACATCGAAGATAATCTAGATGACCCTGGTTACTTGGAATATTAGTTTCTGAAATCTCGCACACACTTGAAATAATAGCACAATATGAAATCATTACATACATTTTATAAAATAAAATATATAAGCATGCTTCTCATCCCCACAGTTATAAAACAAAATATTTAGAAATGAGGCAACGAACTCACCTGTGTTGTGTTGACTGTTGACTTACTTCGAGAATGCTAGCGCTCGTTGTTTGTAATTGTGTTGTATTCAACATGTGTTTGATTTGTTTGTGTTCAACCTTCTTACCATTCGCATGTGTTTGAAATTTATGTTCAAGATTGTGTTTAATATATGTGTCCTAAACACATTTCTAATGAGTTTCTAGGTTCGTAACAATATGGTTTTACGATGTTGTCTCCAATAACCCTTAACCATAATCATCAGTTACTTATTTAAATAGAGATTGTAACCAAAACATGTTTTAAGTTATTAGAAAACAATAGGTTTTCAAGATTTCATGTTTCACATAAAAAGAGTTACACTTATTTTATATAAGAGATGTTTTAATAACAAACATATGTTTATCTTGTAAAATAAACTTGTTTATATAATATTGGTTGAAATATCTTAATAAAATATTATGTTTAATTTATAAGACTATGTTTAAATTATAAAAATTTCCTTTTTAACATTTAACAAAACCCTAAGTGTTCTAAACCCATTTTGATTCTCTTGGTCACCATTTTGCTATCTATTGTTATTGTTTAACTAATGTTCGATTATTGAAACCTTTAGTTTACACATTATATGCCCTTATGAAAGATTTTAGACAGTATTCATGACCTACAAAACCAAGTATCATTTTGAATACCGTAATGACCTGTCTTTGACATCCTCGTGTTCTAAGCCGGTTCCATAAGCTCAAAGGTGATACATATCTACTGAATTTGTGTTTAGTTGGTTTGAAATTATTGTACAATACAAGTGTTGTGTGTATCCCAGTTAATATCGATGATCTAGGATTCCACTAGTTAGTATCGATGGTGGTTACGTCAACTAAGGCAAGAAACTCCTCTTTCGATATTACCATGTTTAATCCAGGTTACAAACCCCATATTCGGTTAATCTTGCTGGATTTTGGAATCAAATTACTTGGACATAGTCTAAGTGTTGGTATCGAAGGAGGTTTGAATATTATCGAAGCCTAGTATCGACAAGGCTAAGGAAAATCCTACCGATTCTCTCATCGATACTATAATGTCGATATGTTCATCTGTGTCGACACTAGCTCCTCCGATACTATCAATATCGACGGCTGTTGTTACCATAATACTTGGACATCTTCGAATTATAATATCGACAGACCTTCTGTCGAACTTAGTGTGACAACCAGTACATGATCGTCCGGCAAGTCCGTACGGTACGTGTACTTATCACTATTTACTACGAGTAAATATAATGTGTAAACAGTTGTATGACAACAGAACTTAGAAAACCAGTAACAGTTGTATGTGTTTAAGTGAAAACATAAATACAGTAAATACAACAACTCAAGACAAACAACAGATGTATGTGTTTAAGTGAAAACTTAAATACAGTTAATGAGAAACAATAGTGAGCAAACAAATGACAAGAACATATCGGTTGCGATCTGAATATCCACAGATGACAGGAATTGTAACATCAGTGCCGGAAACGTCACCGGAACAGTGATCGGTACAGTAAAATGAACAGTGATTAAAGTACATAACTCAGTTGATGTTCATATATCAGTATCATTTCATATTATCCTAGAACAGACTCAAACTTGTTTCAAAACGAAACTCATAATCATGGTTCGTCAGTCAGATAATTACCTGGCATTACAGAACCATCATATGATTATGTGTTAGAATTTTACTATGTATACACGTATGTGAGGTTTTACAGAACAAAATAACACGGACGTCGTTACGTGAATGCTAAACCGACAGATTATTCGTATAGGTGACGATCTGTACGAATAAATCTGGAAGTTTAACGTTCTGAATGATATCTGATAATTAGAAAATCATATTGAAAAGTGTAGTTATCGTCGTATTTGATCGGGTGACGATTCGAACAAATACGCGTGATGACCGCGCGGTTCGATTTAAACGTTAATTAAATAGTTTTGAAATTTAAATAAATAAAAGATATTTAGTTAATTTATTAGGAATCACAATCTAAAATAATTTTTGATATTCTAATTTAAGATCGAGTCGTTTCGTTACGACAACGAAACGAAACCGACACTTTTACGCGAACCGAACAACGAAAACGAACCCGAACTCACCCGGGGTATAAATACCCGGAATGAGTCTTCTTCCTCATTCACCCTCTCCACTTTCTCTCTCTAAACTCAAAAACCCGGAACTTTCTCTCTCTAGAAATCCCCACTCTCTCTCTAAGATTTCTTCCTCATTTCTTGATGAAATCATGTGTTCTTGGTGTCAAAATCACCACCACAACTTGTAGATCATAGAAGTACAACCGATCGGAGCTTAGATCCATCAGATTCGAGGTAAAATCCGAGTTTTTGTTCGGTTTTAAAGGTTTGAAAACCCTAGAATCGACCCCCTTCTTGAAACCGACTAACACACTTCAAAACTTAGGGAAATCACTCACGACACCTCTAGAACATGTTAGGAACGAGTTTTGGTTTAAACCCTGGTCATTTACCTTGAAAAGCCATGGCAGCACCTGTGTTCTTCGACAGGCCGAATGGCCAGGATCAGTTCGCCAGACTCATTCGCCGAACGGCCAGGCTCATTCGCCAGACTCATTCGCCGAACGGCCAGGCTCAGTCGGCAGACTCATTCGCCGAACGGCCAGGCTCAGTCGCCGAATGGCCAGGCTCAGTCGCCGAATGGCCAGGCTCAGTCGCCAGGACCATATTCGGCCTTCACCCCTATTCGGCCAAGTTGTTTCGGTTATGGCTCCTTCGGCTAGGGGTTGGGGTAGAACTATCAATGACGATCAAGAATTTTGGACGCATGGCATGCATGGGGATAACATAGGGTGCATGGACGGGTTAGGTACACACGCCTCATGCATGGTGTGTGTGTGTGGGTACATGGGAACACAAACAAGGGTTATAAAGGAAATAGACCTTAAGTCCTACAAATACATAAGTACTGGGGATGAGTTAACAAACAAGTTTCTAACACATATTATCAACTAAATAATTAGTGATAACATCATTCAAAGAATTACAACATGGGAGAAATCATAAAGGGTCAAAATGTTAACATAAGGATTAGTGTTGATGTAATGAGTAACACATCAACCCTAAGAAAGATCCATAAAATCTTATAACTAACCTAGATGATTTACATGAATTATCTAGGCTTAGTAAATCAACACATTGATCAAGTATCGTTGAACACATAAAGTCTAATAATAGGCCCAAGAGTGGCACAATGGGTTTAATATAAGCCCATCAAGTTCGATTACACTTTTCTTAAAATTAATTATGTTTTCATAAAAGAAATTAAATTATAAATCTTATTAAAATAATTAAATGATTTCTAAATAAAATTTTAACTTAAAATAAATTATCTTAAAAATGTGTTGAATAAAGACTTGTGATGTAATTAAAATAAACCCTAATTATCTAGGGTTTAGTAGTTAATAATATGGGGACATGGGTCTATTACGGGTAATAAGTTAGACTAAGTTAGATAAAGTTGTAGAAACACATTAGAAATCTAGGACACTTAGTTGCACACCGAGACCAAATCCTAGATTCGACGACTACTATATGTACTTATCGTATTCGAATTCTTTTAAAACAACTCAGGGACTGAAGATACCTAGGCAACAATCAAAGAGCGCGCATATCTTTTGTGGTAATTCATTTCAGAGCAACACAGGTGAGTTCATTTCCCCTTTTCTAAACATTTTTGTTTTAAAACGCGGGGCTGAGAAGCATGCGTAAACTGTTTTATTTAAACTGTTTATTTAAATGCTTTTATTTATTATATGTTTTACATATATATGTTTGTTGATACTCTTAGACTCCTGTCTAAGAAATTATTGAACAGATCAAGTTATCAAATAAATTTAAGTACTCTTATGAGTAATACCTTAAATTTAAACCATAATTCAACCCTTAGTCCATCAAGTTCAAATTCAAGAATCTAAATTCAAAGTGAAATCAAATGAACATAATCAAGAGATCATATTCAAGGGAATCATAACTCAGTGTGTGATCTGAGACCCAAGAATCATAATCAATCAATTATCATTGAAAAATCATGGGAATTCAAAGAATCAAGAATCAAGAGACTCAAGGAATCAGAAATTATAAATGTGTGTGAATCATTGAAATAATGAAATCATTATGATCTAATGAACTCATTAATACTCAAGTCAAGGTGGATGTCAGTTGTATATGGAATCAAGACCACGTGTAACACACATATAAAGTCCCTCTCAGGTATAGAAGACTCTTGTAGTCAGGCTATACGGGCAATAACATGAACGATCAAATGATATCAATATCAAAGTCAAAATCATGAGAATCAAGAGATCAAGAATCATAGGATATCCTTAAAGTCCCACTCTGATGCAGAAGACCATTGGGTCAGGCTGTAACGGACAAAACATTAAAATCCCGCTCAGTTCAGGTGTACTCCTTGTGAGTTATGCTTGACATGGGTCACGTGTGAGAGGTTACAACTTGGACACCCACCAACAACTAATTCTAACTGATTGAGTAAAATCATACCCAATCATCATGTTTTAGTTGTATTTAAATGTTTTATTTAATTATTAAATTAAATATTTGACATTTTACTATCATCACTGACTTTTGGGAAATACTATATCTACGATCAAAATCAAGAGCATCAAAGGCAAATCCGGTTTCAAAATCATAATCAAATTTAGAGGTGTTGGGTAAAAATGCTTGATTATCATTAACAACAGTGTCATATGCATATTAGTATGTGGTGGGATAGCGTCTGGGCTTGACCCTTTCGTGATTCCCTATATATAAGCATACCGATGTGGATATTACATGTGGAGTTAATGAGGTTAGGGTCTTTACCAAAAGAGGTTTTCAAATCATTTTCAGATCATTTTCAAATCACAAAACTATATGAACTCACCAACCATGTGTTGACTTGATTTTTGCATGACTTCTCAGGTGACGAACAGGTCAACTAAGGAGTTATTCCTTTTGGACTAGGACTTCAGATAGAAGACTTAGTATTTTGGACCTGCATATTTTTGAAGACATCATTATACGAATTATTTTGTATATCTTGTATAATGCAAGATAGAAAGTTATGATGTTGATGGTAGATTTACATTGTTAAATTATAAACAATACCGATGTAATTTAACTTTGTAATTCTATTGTAGTTATCATTTCTCATTTGTATCATGTGCAATGTAAACAATCTGATCATCACGATTATCACTCACGATATCGCGCCCCTGGAACATTCCGCCCGACGGGACAACCGATCTTATCCCGCCGGCCCGGGGAGTGACAGGAATCACATGGCCGACAACTCAGTGCGAAACAATGTGAATCCAACAAGAACAATGTGAAAACAGGCAAGTTTAGTTGAGTCCGTCAGTGAGGAAACACAATCCAAAACATAAGTTCAGTGTCGTTTCAGAATAACAAACTAACAGTGTGTTTGCGTGGGTGACGATTCACACAAACATATCTGTGAGTTTAACGTTCTGAAATGATGACTGAAAAGTAGAAAGCAAAAATCAGAAAGTGAAACCGTCGTCGGATTCGTTCGGATGACGATTCGAACGAATACGCGCGAAGGTGACGCAATCTGACAAAACCTTTAAAATTATCATTTTTGATAAAATAATTTAAGAAAATAAATTTAGAAGATTTATTAGGAATCACAACCTAAACAAAAAATCTTTTATTTAAATTCGTAAAATACAGGAATACTCATGGGGTATATAAAGCCTAAATGACGCCATCTACCACATTCATCACCCCCACTTTCTCTCTAAAACCCTAATCCCGGATTCCTCTTTCTCTCTAAAAGTTTAAACTTCAAACACTTAGATATCCCTCATCTCTTCATGAAATCTTGCAATCTTGGTGCCTAATCGAAGCTACCATCATACTCTACACGAAAGTACAACAGATTGGAGCTTGGAACCACTCGAAACGAGGTAATGTGAGCTGCAAAGGTTCGAAAACTAGGGTTTTCAAACCCTTGGTCGAACCCCTCTCTAAACCGGTTAGAAACCACTCCAAATCTTAGAGAAAACTACACAAAACACTTAGGAAAGATGTGTAACATCAGCGCCGGAAACGTAACCGGAACAGTGATCTGCACAGTAACTTGCACAATAACTCAGGTACAAACTATGTGAACTATTTGTATGCTATTATTATGTAATGCTTGACACAAAACTGTTATGCAATTGTTTCAGTAATCTGATTCAAACTCACGGTTTAACAGTCAGAAACATATCAGACAACACTGAACTGTCACACAAATGCTTGTTAGGATGCTATTATGTATGAACATATGCGAGGTTGAACAGAACTAAACAATAACGGACGTCGTTACGGGAACGCTAAATGGACGGATTATTCGTATAGGTGACGATCTGTACGAATATATCCGAAAGTTTAACGTCCTGTATGATATCCAATAACTAGAAAAGCATATTGAAAAGTGTAGTTATCGTCGTATTCGTACAAGTGACGATTCGAACAATACGCTCGGCGACTATACGATTCGATTTAAGCAATAAACTAAAGGTTTTCAGAAATTTTAAATAAACGAAAGATATTTAGTTAATTTTCTAGGAATTACCACCTAAATTAATTTGATAAATCTTACTTTTAAAACCGTAACATTTCGTTACGAAGACGGAATGAAACGACGCTTCTACGCGAAACCGAGAGAAACCGAACGGACCCGAACATAACTGGGTAAACTAAAGCCATTTATAATGGCATTTAATGCCATAACAACCACCCCCAACTGGCCATCTTCCCCAATTCGTTCCCCTCTCTCCCTAAAACTTTCTCTCACTAGAATTCAAGCCCTAGAATCCTCATTTCTCAACCAAATCGAGTGTTTTTGGTATCAAAACAACCACGTCTACATGTAGATCATAGAAATACAGAAGATCTGAGCTTGAAACCATCTTAAACGAGGTAAAATTTAATCCAAAGTGCCAATTTTTAGGGTTTTTACCCCTTGTGCGAGTCACCTTAAGAAACCGGTTCAAATCACTCAAAACTCTTAGGGAAACATCAATATAACACATCTATATCTATACTACCTAATAAAAGAATAACAAATATGCCACTTGTCATTCTTATATTCATTTCTCATCAATTTTTGCCACATGTCATTTTCATATCCATTCATCATTAAATGTCACTATTATATTATCTCTCATTTAATTATATTTTACTAATTCTCTCTCTTATTTAAGGTTAATAATTTTAAAAAATTAAATTGTAACTTAAATGCAAAAATATAATTTTTTTATTCTTAATAATTATAAGTAGATTTCAATTATATCTTATTTTAAAATATAATTTTATAATTTTTAAGTATTTATTATTTATAATTTTTAAATCTTAATTAATTTCTTATTTCACTAATGACCAATATGATATTAAACATACAAATTTTCATAAAACTATTAGTTTATAACAATATAAATTTAGTCAATTCATATTAAACTTTTTTTAAGTGTTCATTGGTTGTTCAAAATAACTTTAATAATTATAAAAATAATATTTTACCTATCAAATATCAATTCTGTAGGTACTAAACTTTCGAATTGTTATTTTAATGTTTAAAGTATTTGTTTATGCATATCTTGATCATCTTATATCAAATTATCGTTTTATAATTTTAAAATTATTATTTCTATTTGTTTAATATTTTATATTTATTCCGTGTAATACATGGGGTAATAACCTAGTTAGGAGATATAGGGATAGATGGGATACCTTGAGATGGTCTTAGAGCTCGAAGTGTGGTGGCTGCAGCTGGGAGACATCGAGCAGGCGAATGGCATCCTACAGGTAGGCCAAAAGGCCACCCTGCTAAAGGAATCAACCATTCGGCCGAATGGCTGCTAGGCTGAGGAAGACCCTCATTCCTTTGGCTCTTTCCCCATTCGGCTCAGGCCTCTTAGGGTTTAGGTTCAGTCGCCCAGGTCATGGTTGAATCGGTCACCATTCGGCCACCCTTCTCATGCGGCTTGTCTTTTCAGCCGTAGCCTCATGCGGCCTAACCTCTTCGGCTAACTTACATTCGGCCAACCTGATTCGGCCTAAGTTACATACGGCCAAGACCACATTCGGCCAAGTGACTAAGCATAACCATTAGGCGAGGCTACATGATCAGGATGATGGGGGATAACATGGTGTGCATGGATGGGTTACGTAAACACATGCATACAAGGTGGACGTGTGTTTGTGCATGGGAAGAGATTCTTGGGTTTACTAGGAGGATAAAGAATTGCTAAACACTTATGCCAAAGTTCAATCATTAAAGCTTGCAAATCTAAAATAAAATGCAACCATGAATGGATGAGCATAATTAGGCTTTGATGTGAAGATTTTATAAATAATAATGAGCTGTAACACCTAGCATTTAGGGATACTATTCAATCATGCAACTAAGTTAAAGAGTTCCATTGGAGTCTCTAAGGCAAGTTATACACAAGATGCTTTCAAGAACCATGAGAGAACAAAGAGCTAATGAAGGATGTAAGGTTAATTGAACGAAATTAACCTAAATCTAATAAGCTAATTTATGATTTTCTTAAAATTACTTATGGTTTTAGTATATGAGGTACAAATGCCCTTAATCAAAGTGTTATAAAATATAAGAATTGATGATAAACTTTCTTAAATGAATTAAATGATTTTAACTTAATGGTTTAACTTTTAATGAACTATTCAGAATGTAATAACTAAAGACTTTGAATGCAATTAACCTAAACCTTACATAGTTAAGGTTTACTATCCACTACCTACGGGACAAGGGTTATATACGGGTAATGTATTAGATTAGTTAGAAAGAATCATGGAAACTCATTAGCAACATAGGACACTTAGTTGCATGCCGAGACCAAAACCCTAGTTTGCGTCTATTATAAAGACTTATAGTATTCGAATCTCTTAAAACAACTCAGGTGTTTAAGATACTTAAGCTACAACTAACGAGCGCGCAATATCTGTGGTTATTCATACTTAGCAACACAGGTGAGTTCATTTGTCCCTTTTCAAACTATTTTGATTTTACTTCGAGACTGAGAAGCATGTTTATACATTTTAAACAAATGTTTAGATGTTTCTTAAATGATTTTATGCTTAATCGTAATGCTAGTACTAATGCTTTATACACTTATTTTTAAAACTAAAAGCTAATGCTTTATTCTAAATGCTAACGCTTCATACACTTAACCTAAATGCTAAGGCTATATGCTAAGGTTACATGCTAAGGCTACATACTTTTATACTAGTTTGCTTAAAACTCTAGATGCTTTTAATGTACTTGATGTGCTTGCTATGCTCGAATGCTCGAAATGCTTGGAATGCTTTAAACTTTGTATGATTGATATGATTGATATGATTGAAATGCTAAGACAACAGGCTAGTACTTGTGCACAAGTTACGTGAATGCCAAGCTATGTGATTGCTACAAACTTGTATGCTATGAACTTGTATACTAAAGCTATCGGCTATTGTAGAACGGACAAATTGCCTCTCAGTGCTTGCCATACGGTGTTCTTCTTAGTCAGGACTTTGAGGAGCAGACTGTTGGCCTCTAAGTTCTTGCCATAAAGTGATTCATCATTGTCCACCCATGTTTTGTGATGAGTGACTCGGATGATTCTGGTTTCTTATAGTTGACTTTGTGTCATCTCGGGAAATCCTTTATCAAAACACCGATGTTGCGATTCACATCTAGTTCCGATATGGATTGATACTGGATTCCTTAGGGTGTTCAGTTGTCCATAAAGGTAACTCTCAAAACTAGACTTGAAAATGCTATTGTGTGTGCATGTTTTAAACTTTTTAACAAAATGCTAAAGCTATGGTGGAAGTTGGATTGGATGGTAGGTAAAATGCTTAATTATCATTAACAGCAATGTCATATGTGGTTTAGTATGTGGTGGGATGGCGTTTGGGCGGGTTGTAGGCTCGACCCTTTCGTATGCCCTATATATAAGCATACCGAACTGGATATTACAGGTGACGTTAATGAGGTTAAGGTTCTTACCGAAAAGGTTAGCAAAAGCTATTTTTCAAATACTAAACTGTATGAACTCACCAACCATTGTGTTGACTTTGTTTTCTTACATGCTTTCTCAGGTAACGTACAGGAATAAGCTAAGGCTCAGGAATGCATGCTAGGATGCCCAGTTAGAGGACCTAGTAGTTTCAGCAAAACACACATTTTGTTGATTGTTATGAATCACTTTTGATATCTTGTATAGTTACATGATACTAAACATTTGATTCTTTTGATAGTTTTACTTAGTTGAATTATCAAACATTGACAATTGTAATTTAACTTTGTAATCCTAGTTTAATGCTATTTGTGCTTTAGTTATTCTCAATGTTGATGCTATGTAAACAATCTGATCATCACGATTATCACTCCCGATATCGCACCCCGGGAACCTTCCGCCCGACGGGACACACGATCCGGCCCGCCGGCTCGGGGTGTGACAGATTGGTATCAGAGCTTAAGGTTTGAGAGAATAATAGGTCATTTACTTGAAACGGTTTGGCCTAGACTATAACTTAGGGACCCTCATGTACAGATCATAGGATTTGTGCTTTCATTGTGTCTTCTGCATTCGATCACTGTACTAACCAATATTCTTTTGGTTATGATCAGAATGCCGCCTAGAAGACCACTTCCTCTTCTGCCACCGCCACAAAACTCAGCCCCACACTCGTCAACGCCATCACCAGCTGATTCACCTCCTCCTCCTCCACACATTCCTCCTCCAAACCCGAATGCAACTCCAACTCTAGATCCTGCTATTGTTGCCTTGGCAACATTACTAAGCAGTCAGCTGACTAACCAGCTGAAGGATGTTATCCTGGAGATGATCAACAGAATTTTTAAGGCCATGGCAACAACTCTGGGCATACTACGGGAGAAGCTAGTGGAAACACCGGTACTACTTCAGACTGTTCCTACAAATCTTTTGTAGGATGTAAACCGCCAAGCTTTAGCGGTGTTGAAGGAGTTGTTGGACTGATTCAATGGCGAGAGAAGATGGAGACTACACTGGACATTAGAGGTTGTCGAGGCCACCATAAGGTTCGCTATGCCGCTGGATCTTTTAGCAGGCGGGCCTTAACATGGTGGAACTCTCAGATAAGAGCTAGAGGCAGAAAAGAAGCACTGGCCATGCCTTGGGCAGATTTCAAAATCCTCCAAAGGAATGAATTATGTCCAAAGCATGAACTTCAGAAGCTTGAGACTGAACTGTCCAAACATGTGATGAAGGGGGCAGACCATAGGGCTTACACTACTCGCTATCATGAAATGGTAGCTTTGGTTCCAGAGATGGTGTCGACTCTGGAAAAGCTGATTGATCGATATGTGGGAGGATTACCATCCTGCATTCAGGGCATTGTACTGGCTACAAACCCTGCGACTCTAGAGTCAACCACCTCCCTATCAGCTAAACTCACCGATGTAATGGTGAAATCAGGAGTTCTGAAGAAAGATTTGGGCAAAGCTAAGGAAGAACCGTCAACGAAGCCCTAACACCATCAGAAGAAGAACCAGAAGGTCGTCAAGAACTATGTGATGGCCACCCCTTTGCAACAAGTTACTGCAACATCTGCTAATGCTGCACCCAAACCCTATGTTGGAATGCATCCTCAGTGTACACAATGCAAATTTTATCATCCTGCTACTATGAAGTGTAGAAAATGCAACAGTTTTGGCCAACTAGGCTACTGGGCTCAACAATGTCATACCCCAACAACACAGGCTGCAAACAATGCTTCTATAGCATTACCTCCACCACTAAACCCTGGCAATCACAATAACAACAATAGGGGATGCTATAACTGTGGAGAAATAGGCCATTTCTCCAAAGACTGTCCGACGCGAATGCGACTTGGAGTTCAAGCACCTCGTGAGAGGGCATTTGTGAATGGAGCCACTGCAGCACGCCAAGACCCTAATGTGGTCACTGGTACATTTCTTTTACATGAATCTTATGCATCTATTCTGTTTGACACTGGTGCAGATTAGAGTTTTATTTCTTCTAACTTTGCACGCCAACTTAATCTTTCTGAGGAATCTTTAGACTCCCCTTATAAGGTAGCAAATGGGAAACAAATCACAGCTAGTACAATACTTAGGAACTGCCCACTTATACTTACTGGTCATACATTTACCATCGACTTGATATCGATGGAGCTGGGCAGTTTTGACATCATTGGTGGGATGGATTGGCTATCTCTCAATAGAGTGGAAGTCATGTTCTAAAAAGCTGCTTCGAATACCATTGTCGAATGATCGCGTATTGGAAGTTCGAGGGGATCAAGCAAAAGGTAGCTTCAAAATCATATCCTACATAAAAGCGTGAAAGTGTCTACAGAAGAGGTGTATAGCTTTCTTGGCTCATGTGGTGGAGAAAGAGAAAGACAAGATCAAAATTTAAGATGTGCCGATAGTGAAGGAATACCCAGAAGTATTTCCTGAAGACTTACCAGTTTTGCCACCTGTGTGACCAGTGGAGTTTCGCATTGATTTAATTCCTGGAGCAACTCCTATTGCTAAATCTTCTTACAGGTTAGCACCTTCAGAGATGCAGGAATTGTCAAACCAACTATAGGAACTGCTTGATAAAGGCTTCATCAGACCGAGCTACTCACCTTGGGGAGCTCCGGTTTTGTTCGTGAAGAAGAAGGATGGATCCTTCCAAATGTGCATAGACTACCGTGAGCTGAACAAGCTAACCATCAAGAATCGGTATCCATTTCCGAGGATTGATGATTTGTTTGACCAACTACAAGGAGCTCAGTATTTTTCGAAGATTGACTTATGGTCCGGATATCATCAACTTAGGGTTCAAAACGAAGACATACTGAAGACGGCGTTTCGAACCAGATATGGGACTTACGAGTTTATGGTGATGCCTTTTGGATTGACGAATGCACCAGCGGTTTTCATGGATCTCATGAACCGAGTGTGGAAGCCATATCTGGATCAGTTTCTTATTGTCTTCATTGATGACATACTGATCTATTCCAAAAGCAAAGAAGAACATGAACAGCATCTCATGACGATTTTGGAACTGTTGAAGGAAGAGAAACTCTATGCCAAATTCTCTAAGTGTGAATTTTGGCAAAGAGAAGTTCAATTCCTAGGTCATGTAGTCAACAGCGAAGGAATACACGTAGACCCCGCCAAGATTGAAGCAGTAAAGAACTAGGATACTCCGAAGACACCGACGGAAATACGGGTATTGTATTAGATTAGTTAGAAAGAATCATGGAAACTCATTAGCAACATAGGACACTTAGTTGCACGCCGAGACCAAACCCTAGTATGTGTCTATTATAAAGACTTATAGTATTCGAATCTCTTAAAACAACTCAGGTGTTGAAGATACTTAAGCTACAACTAACGAGCGTGCATTATCTGTGGTAATTCATACTTAGGAACACATGTGAGTTCATTTGTCCCTTTTCAAACTATTTTAATTTTACTTCGGGACTGAGAAGCATGTTTATACATTTTAAACAAATGTTTAGATGTTTCTTAAATGTTTTTATGCTTATTCATAATGCTAGTACTAATGCTTTATACACTTAATTTTAAAAACTAAAAGCTAATGCTTTATTCTAAATGCTAATGCTTCATACACTTAACCTAAATGCGAAGGCTATATGCTAAGGTTACATGCTAAGGCTACATACTCTTGTACTAGTTTGCTTAAAACTATGGATGCTTTTAATGTGCAAAGAATGCAAAGGCTAAAATGTTGAGATGCTTTTCTAAACTAAACTTTTGAAGCTTGAATGCTCAAACTCAGAAAGGCTTATATGCTTGATGTGCTTGCTATGCTCGAATGCTCGAAAAGCTTGGAATGCTTTAAACTTTGTATGCTTTATATGCTTGAAATGCTAAGACAACAGGCTAGTACATGTGCATAAGATACGTGAATGGCAAACTATATGAATGCTCTAAACTTGTATGCTATGAACTTGTATGCTAAAGCTATCGACTGTTGTAGAACGGACCAATTGGCTTCTCAGTGCTTGCCATACGGTGTTCTTCATGGTCAGGACTTTGAGGAGCAGACTGTTGGCCTCTCAGTGCTTGCCATAAAGTGATTCCTCATTGTCCTCCCATGTTTTGTGATGAGTGAATCGGATGATTCTGGTTTCTTATAGTTGACTTTGTGTCATCTCAGGAAATCCTTTAACAAAACACGGATGTTGCGATTCACATCTAGTTCCGATATGGATTGATACTGGATTCCTTAGGGTGTTCAGTTTTCCATAAAGGTAACTCTCAAAACTAGACATGCAAATGCTATTGTGTGTGCATGTTTTAAACTTTTTAACAGAATTATAAAGCTATGGTAGAAGTTGGATTGGATGGTAGGCAAAATGCTTAGTTATCATTAACAGCAATGTCATATGTGGTTTAGTATGTGGTGGGATGGCATCTGGGCGGGTTGTAGGCTCGACCTTTTCGTATGCTGTCACACCCCGATCCGGCGGGGTTGGATCGAAGTCCTCGTCAGGCGGAAGGTTCTTAGGGCGCGATATCGGGAGTTATAATCGTGATGATCAGATTGTTTACATAGTATCAATGTTAAGAATAACTAAGCACAATAAAACATTAACCAGGATTACAAAGTTAAATTACATTTGTTACTGTTTAGTAATTTAACTAAGTAAACCTAACAAAAGAATCAAATGTTTCCTATCTTGTATAGGTACATGATATCAAAAGTGATTTACTTCTGTAACAAAATATGTGCTTTCCAAAATCTACCAGGTCCTCTATCTGAGCATCCTAGTAGGCAATCCTGAAATCTGAGCCTATTCCTATGCATCACCTGAGAAAACATGTAAGAAAAAAAAGTCCACACAATGGTTGGTGAGTTCATGTAGTTTTTATATAAAAGTAGTTTGACAAGCCAATCGAATGGCAACCTTAACCTCACCATTAACAACCTATACCATCTGTTTCAATTATGCTTATATATAGGGCATATGTAGGGTCGAACTTACCGTCCGCCTAGCCACCGTCCCACCACATACCAAATCACATGATATATTGTTCCTGATGATAATTAAGTGTTTCATCCTGCATCTTTGGTTTCATAATAATTGATTCATAGAATTCGATTACCCTGTAAATGTTTACCTTGCTTCCCTGAATGACAACCTTAACCTCATCAACGACCACCTATGCTAACCAACCGAGTATGCTTATATATAGGGCATATGTAGGGGACAAGCCCCAGCCACCGTCCCACCACATACCGAGCTGCTTAACATATTGTTGTTAATGATAATTAAGCATTTCATTCCACTACGTTGATTCCATGACCTATGATTCTTAGCATTTGATTACCCTGAAAATGTTTACTTTGATTTCCCAGAAATGACAACCTTAACCTCACTAACAACCACCTATGATATCCAACTGAGTATGCTTACATATAGGGCATATGTAGGGGACAAGCCCCAGCCACCGTCCCACTACATACCGGGCTGCTTAACATATTGTTGTTAATGATAATTAAGCGTTTCACTCTCAACCAACACCACATATGTTTGAGTTTTAAAATGAGTTTATGAGTTCACTTCTGTGGGCAACTGAATTTCTGGAGGCTGCATCACCAAAGGATACACCCAATGGTATTCAGTATCATTCCACAGAAGCAACTAGGGTGTAACGGTCTGCATCCGTGCGTAATTAGAGGATATCCATTAGTAGGCACTAGTCCTACTAGTTGATATCATAATCATCCTAGCCACCGTTACAAAACATGGATGGACAATGAAGAGCACTGAATGACTAGTAGGGGTTGACTTCGCAAGTCAACACGCGATGGCCAATTAGTCTGTTTTACAAAGTCCTGACAATGAAGAGCACTGAATGACTAGTAGGGCTTGACCAATATCAAAACGCGGCGGCCAATCAGTCTGTCTTACGAAGTCCTTGCTGATTATTTGATGTTTCACCTTTCCGATACCATGTGCACATGTACCTGTTTACCCACTTTAATCCCCTTTGTTAACGTGTTTGAGTTTCTGAGTTTATTGAGTATTGAGTATTGAGTATTTGACTATTAACACTGATCACAAGCACTGACACTAAATAAGAGTATTGAGAATTTGAACAAAAGAATTTAACTTAAAGTATTCCCATCCAAATTATCTGAGTTTAAAGTATTTGAACATAGAGTATTAAAGTGTAAAATAACTGAGAATTAAGTAAGTAAGTATTAAATATTGATTTAAAAGCATCAAGCGTAACAAAGTATATGTTTAAGGAACATGCTTTTGAAAAACTGTATGAGTAATGATTTGAATAAGTATGTGTTTGTGTAAAGATACAATCATGACTTATAATCATGATAGGTTATAACTGAAATCATAAAGATTTAGCATAAACAAAATGAATGAACAACTCAACAATTAACAGTTTATTAATAATTTTATAAACAGAAGTTAATAAGTATTTTATAAAACATGGGAATAATTATATAATTCATTTATACAAAACATTTGACATGTTTCTCAGTCCTGAAGTAAAAACAAAATACTTTGAAAAGGGACAAATGAACTCACCTTGTGTCCGTAGTGGTTGACTAAGCAAAAGAAGAATGCACGCGCTCTTTGTTTGTAGTTGTTGTGATGTTCACGATCCTGTATTGATTTCATAATGGTTGTTGCTTAAAAGTATAAGTTGTGGTGAACTGTGTGTGCACTTGTGAGTTAGCCCTAAGTTGGCTAACATTTGTGAGTCGCGGTCATCTTTCGGCCCCTTATACTTATTAAAGATTTTAGTGACACATAACCCAATTAGATTAATGTCAACTTTCTTGTTTATGTGCTTTGATTTCATAACCAATAACAATCCTTAATCAACTTTAAAGATTTGAGTGTTAGGATTTCCCATGATGTGAATAATCCAATTTCATTATCCTCGTAGTAGCTCGTTCAAATCTCATGCATGTTGCTCAAATTCTATTAGTTAGGGTGTTATTTCATGTATTTGGTTATTATGGGCCGAAAGAGGGGGTTGGGCCAACTAAATTTAAGTGAGCCTTGTGTGTCACGTGTGAACTAAGCCATTGGGTTGGTTGTTGTTGTTGGGCCGTGCCATGGGCCAAGGAAATAAAATTTGAGCGGTTAGGGTTTCCTCGGCTAATGCTTTGGTCCCACTATTGGGCTAGGCTAAATAAAATGCTATTGGGCCGGAATCATGGTTATATGGACCGAAATATCCATTTGGGCCATTAGGTGTGGATTTGATCAACTAAAATGAATATGGGCTGAGTGGACAGGACTGGGCCAATGTATTTGGGCTTAAACTACCCACTGGAAACATGGTAACAACCTCAGTGAACCTATTGGTTCTAAGGGACCAAGGTTCGTCTATGGCTTCATGTGGGATTTGGCTAGGATTAATGATCACCAGGTTCGGCCAGGCCTTAGGTTGGTTCCATGTTCGTAGCTCACAACAGGGTTCGGCTCATGGTCATGTCAGTGACTCGTCCCAAGGTTCGCCATATCATGAAAGGGTTCGGCTGATTGTAGTTCCTCTCAACAGGTTCGGCGATAAACATTGGTTCGTCTAGGGTTTGTCTTGTCATCAGGGTTCGCCTGGTTGGGTAGCCAAGGTTCGCGAGTGGGGGAGTAGCCAACAAGGTTCGGGGTTAGCTGGACAAGTAGGGTTCGTTCATACAACCAAGGTTCGGTGCCTTGCATGTGCAGCCATGCAAGGTTCGGCTCAGTCACAGGGTTCGTCTGAGGCTCCTGGCTCGGCTAGGGTTGGTTTCCAATCCGGTTTGTAGCAGACAAAAGGTTCGCTCAAAGGGTGAAGGTTCGGCCATCGTGCAGATCCCACGAACCTGTATGGGCTCGTCTTCCTCGGCTCTATCCCACCTCACCTGTTCTAAGGTCGATTATGAGAGGGGTTAAGCGACCCAGGGATGTTCAAAGGTGCTGGTTCATGAGTGTATAGATATATATATATAACCGAATAAAAGGTGGTGAAACAAATTATGAATAAAACCCTAAATTCTCAAAACTTTAAGCATCAATACATCAACATCAGCTGGACAAATCCGCAGATCGGTTGCACTTTCGTGTAGAAGGAGTTGAGAGCTTCGTGTGGACACCAAGAATGCACGATTTCACCAAGAAACGAGTGAGATATTGTAGTTTGAAGATGGATTATCTTAGAGAGAGAGGGAAAACGGTGGGAGTATGTTTAGAGAGAGAGAGAAATGAATTTTGTACGAGGAAATGCCCTCATTTAGAGTTTTAATACCCCAGGGTGTTCGGGTTCGTTTTGATTGCTCGGTTCTCGTCTTACTTGCGTTTCTGAATCGTAACGCGCGCGTGTTTGTAATTTAATTAAAAGTATTTACTTTAGAATGTTTAGAAAGTGGTTATTAATAATAATTATTTTAAATATCATTTTCCTCGAATTATTTATCGTAATTTACTATTTTAAGCGTTTCGTTATTTTCTTTCGCGTATTTTACGTACCTTAATTTAAAATAGTTTCTTTTTAATTTATTTCTGATGAGTTTCAAAATTGTAAAATAGGAAATATTATATTTCCTTAAATTTATTATCGTTCGCATCGTTTTCGTTTCGTCAGAAAACGTCACTTACGCGCGTTTTCGTACAGAGCGCTAACTGTACAAACACGATCGTACGTTTCACTTTATGATTTTGTTTTCCACTTTTCAGTCATCATTTCAAATCATTAAACTTTCATATTTATTCGTACAGATCGTCATCTCTACGGATAGTTCGTCGGTTTAGCATTCTGTAACAACAACCGTTATGGTTTTGTTCTGTTTATCCTTACATACGTTTATACATAATAGCAATCAAATCAAGCATGTGTGTACCTGTTCTGTGTTGTCTGATGTATTTCTGACTGTTAAACCATGCGGTTTAAGTCAGATTTCAGAACAATAGTATAATAGTTTAGTGTTTAGCATCAAGTGTTAATAGCTTCTAAGTAATTCTCCTAGTTTGTACTTGAGTTACTGTGCAGGTTACTGTTGAGTTTACTGTTCCGGTGACGTTTCCGGCACAGATGTTACAGTCTCCCATTGTTAAAGAAATTTCGTCCCGAAATTTGAAAGTTATTATTGGTACAACTTTCTTTTGTAAACAGTGGAGAGACTTTATTTGGTGTGATGTCCCTACGCTCCCAAATAAACTCTGGGTCGCGTTTGGGATTTCATATGTATGGTCTCAAGGTTTTGCTAGTCTTATTGCTCATATTTGTTTTACTGTGATGGCTTGCTTATTCTCTGTATGACTTTCAAACCTTATTGTTCAAAACTAACTGATGCTATGAGCATCAATTGTTACCCAATCTTAGTGTTAGCTATGGTTTCCTACGTATATTATGTGCATTAACCAAGGATTCTTTCATTGTTTCTATCTCAATAAAAGAAATCCTAAGTTTTTCATGGAATTACTTTTGTGTTTATACTAAGAGGAACAAGTTAAATTTCTTATGCATACTAGTATCAAAATGAAACGAGCACTTATGGTTTAAAGCATATCACATGCCAGTACCCATCTTTGGCATATCTTTGTCTTGTATCCTCAACTGTTTTTTTTTTTTCGGTCTACTTATGTAGCTTAACTATGATTCCAGCATAGTTCTAACATTCATCCTTTCTTAACATCCTAGAACCAAAGTTCTCCAAATTAAGTAATTCGAGTTCTATGAGGTCTAGGTGGAAAGTGACAGTTTACACGCTAGTCTTAGCATTTTGACTTTCTACGGATTTTAGTGTTCTAATTAGATAAGGTCCTCTTTCTAATTATAGTAGTTAAACTATAATCAAGAATTGCCCCCTATTTATTTAATCATTTAACGCTTATTTGACCTAAGGATTTCTTAGGTTACTATTCCGATTATCTTATCGGCACCGAGTTTGCTTACAGTTACCTTAGATTTATTGTTTCTAAAATCACAACAGATCATGCATTCCTAACTAATACATCAATAAATAGTACATCGTAACATGATGAAATTTGCATACCTATGGGGTCATCGGACTCTGAGTGATCTCCAGGAGCTGGTAAAGCAAGAAATTCCTCAGTGATTGCTGGGTCAGCTGGAGGCATCCTCCTAGGGCAGTCCCTCGCGAAATGTCTGAGCATTCCGCATGTGTAGCAGTTGTGGTTATGTTGCGAGGGAATAGAGGTACTTGCTCTTTGTTCCTGTTTCCTAGTGGAAATAAACCAACACTGTTGGATCCAGTGTTCGTATTTCCCACAATTCAGACAGTGTCTACAAGGTTTCTTCTCGTCATGGAGAAAACCACATTTGGCACATTTAGGATATGTACCAACATATTGACGGGGAATGTGGGTTATTGGTGTCCTGCATTGTTGCATCCAGTGGCCCGCCTTCCCACAGCGTGTGCATCGTACACATGGAAGTTCAGCCCGATGATAGTAGTGACAAGCTGAACAGAGAGGGGTTTTTCCCTCATAGTGAGCACTGACTCCTGTAGTTAAATCTGGCATAATTTGACTGATAGGTACAGCTTCAGTGTAGTTCACAGTTCTTTTTCGCCTTTTTGCAGAACGAAGCTTAGGTTTCTTGTTGCTTTCTCCTTTCTCTAGTTCCTCCTTTTCTACAGAAAGGAGTGGGAAGTTCCTAGCAAACTCCTCACTGTTTAGGATCCGGGTGATGATTCCAGGAAGAACCGCCATCAACTCTTCAGTGATCGGAGTTGCGAGTGCATCGATTGCTAGATCCATCTCTTGTGAAGGAAGAGACGATGATGGGTGTCTTCTTGGTGACTTTCTGATCGTAACCAATAGAATATAGGTTAGTGTAATGATCGAACGCAGAAGACACAATGCAAGTAAATTCCCAATTCCTAGGTTCTCTACATGAAGGGTCCCTAAGTTATAGTCTAGGCCAAACCGTTTAAATAAATGACCTATTATTCTCTATAACCTTGAGCTCTAATACCAATTTGTCACACCCCGATCCGGCGGGGTTGGATCGAAGTCCTCGTCGGGCGGAAGGTTCTCGGGGCGCGATATCGTGAGTGATAATCGTGATGATCAGATTGTTTACATAGCATCAATGTTAAGAATAACTAAGCACAATAAAACATTAACCAGGATTACAAAGTTAAATTACATTTGTCACTGTTTAGTAATTTAACTAAGGAAACCTAACAAAAGAATCAAATGTTGCCTATCTTGTATAGGTACAAGATATCAAAAGTGATTTGCTTCTGTAACAAAATATGTGCATTCCAAAATCTACTAGATCCTCTATCTGAGCATCCTAGTATGCAGTCCTGAAATCTGAGCCTATTCATGTGTTTCACCTGAGAAAACATGTAAGAAAACAAAGTCAACACAATTGTTGGTGAGTTCATTTAGTTTTTATATAAAAGTAGTTTGAAAAGCCACTTGAATGACAACCTTAACCTCACCATTAACCACCTATACCATCTGTTTCAGTATGCTTATATATAGGTCATATGTAGGGTCGAACTTACTGTCCGCCCAGCCACTGTCCCACCACATACCAAACCACATGATATATTGTTCCTGATGATAATTAAGTGTTTCATCCTGCATCTTTGGTTTCATAATAATTGATTCATAGAATTCGATTACCCTGTAAATGTTTACCTTGCTTCCCTGAATGACAACCTTAACTCATCAACGACCACCTATACTAACCAACCGAGTATGCTTATATATAGGGCATATGTAGGGGACAAGCCCTAGCCACCATCGCACCACATACCGGGCTGCTTAACATATTGTTGTTAATGATAATTAAGCATTTCATTCCACTACCTTGATTCCATGACCTATGATTCTTAGCATTTGATTACCCTGAAAATGTTTACTTTGATTTCCCCGAAATGACAACCTTAACCTCACTAACAACCACCTATGCTATCCAACGGAGTATGCTTATATATAGGGCATATGTAGGGGACAAGCCCCAGCGACCGTCCCACCACATACCGGGTTGCTTAACATATTGTTGTTAATGATAATTAAACGTTTCACTCTCAACCAACACCACATATGTTTGAGTTTTTAAATGAGTTTATGAGTTCACTTCTGTGGGCAACTGAATTTCTAGAGGGTGCATCAACAAAGGATACACCCAATGGTATTCAGTATCATTCCACAGAAGCAACTAGGGTGTAACGGTCTGCATCGGTGCGCAATTAGAGGATATCCATTAGTAGGCACTAGTCCTACTAGTTGATATCATAATCATCCTAGCCACCGTTACAAAACATGGATGGACAATGAAAAGTACTGAATGATTAGTAGGGGTTGACTTCGCAGGTCAACACGCGATGGCCAATCAGTCTGTCTTACAAACTCCTGACAACGAAGAACACTGAATGACTAGTAGGGTTTGACCAATATCAAAACGCGGCGGCTAATCAGTATGTCTTACGAAGTCCTTGCTGATTATTCAATGTTTCACCTTTCCGATACCATGTGCACATGTACCTGTTTACCCACTTGAATCCCCTTTGTTAACGTGCTTGATTTTCTGAGTTAATTGAGTATTGAGTATTGAGTATTGAGTATCTGACTATTAACGCTGATCACAAGTATTGACACTAAATAAGAGTATTGAGTATTTGAACAAAAGAATTTAACTTAAAGTATTCCCATCCAAATTATCTGAGTTTAAAGTATTTGAACATAGAGTATTAAAGTGTAAAATAACTGAGCATTAAGTAAGTAAGTATTAAATATTGATTTAAAAGCATCAAGCATAACAAAGTATATGTTTAAGGAATATGCTTTTGAGAAACTGTCTGAGTAATGATTTGAATAAGTATGTGTTTGTGTAAAGATACAATCAAGACTTATAATAATGATAGTTTATAACTGAAATCATAAAGATTTAGCATAAACAAAATGAATGAACAACTCAACAATTAACAGTTTGTAAATAATTTTATAAACAGAAGCTAATAAGTATTTTATAAAACATGGCAATAATTATATAATTCATTTATACAAAACATTTGACATGATTCTCAGTCCCGAAGTAAAAACAAAATAGTTTGAAAGGGACAAATGAACTCACCTTGTGTCCGTAGTGGTTAACTAAGCAAAATAAGAATGCACGCGATCTTTGTTTGTACTTGTTGTGATGTTTACGATCCTATATTGATTTCATAATGGTTGTTGCTTAAAAGTATAAGTTGTGGTGAACTGTGTGTGCACTTGTGAGTTAGCCCTAAGTTGGTTAACATTTGTGAGTTACGGTCATCTTTCGGCCCCTATTGGGCTAGGCTAAATAAAATGCAATTGGGCCGAAATCATGGTTATATGGACCGAAATATCCATTTGGGCCATTAGGTGTGGATTTGATCAACTAAAACGAATATGGGCTAAGTGGACCGGAGTGGGCCAATGTATTTGGGCTTAAACTACCCACTGGAAACATGGTAACAAACTCAGCGAACCTATTGGTTCTAAGGGACCAAGGTTCGGCTATGGCTTCATGTGGGATTCGGCTAGGATCAATGATCACCAGGTTTGGCCAGGCCTTAGGTTGGCTCCATGTTCGCAGCTCACAACAGGGTTCGGCTCATGGTCGTGTCAGTGACTCGTCCCAAGGTTCGCCATATCATGAAAGGGTTCAGCTGATTGTAGTTCCTCTCAACAGGTTCGGCGATAAACATAGGTTCGTCTAGGGTTTGTCGTGTCATCAAGGTTCGCCTGGTTGGGTAGCCAAGGTTCGTGAGTGGAGGAGTAGCCAACAAGGTTCGGGGTTAGCTGGACAAGCAGGGTTCGTTCATGCAACCAAGGTTCGGCTCAGTCACAGGGTTCGTCTGAGGCTCCTGGTTCGGCTAGGGTTCGTTTCCAATCTGGTTCGTAGCAGACAAAAGGTTCGCTCAAAGGGTGGAGGTTCGGCCATCGTGCAGATCCCACGAACCTGTATGGGCTCGTCTTCCTCGGCTCTATCCCACCTCACCTGTTCTAAGGTCGATTATGAGAGGGGTTAAGCGACCCAGGGATGTTCAAAGGTGCCGGTTCATGAGTGTATAGATATATATAGATATAACCGAATAAAAGGTGGTGAAACAAATTATGAATAAAACCCTAAATTCTCAAACCTTTAAGCATCAATACTTCAACATCAGCTGGACAAATCCACAGATCGGTTGCACTTTTGTGTAGAAGGAGTTGAGAGCTTCGCGTGGCACCAAGAATGCACGATTTCACCAAGAAACGAGTGAGATATTGCAGTTTGAAGATGGATTATCTTATAGAGAGAGGGAAAACAGTGGGAGTATGTTTAGAGAGAGAGTGAAATGAATTTTTTATGAGGAAATGCCCTCATTTAGAGTTTTAATACCCCGGGGTGTTCGGGTTCGTTTCGGTTGCTTGGTTCTCGTCTTCGTTGCGTTTCCGTATAGTAACGCGCGCGTGTTTCTAATTTAATTAAAAGGATTTATTTTAGAATGTTTAGAAAGTGGTTATTAATAATAATTATTTTAAAAATCATTTTCCTAGAATTATTTATCGTAATTTATTATTTTACGCGTTTCGTTATTTTCTTTCGCGTATTTTACGTACCTTAATTTAAAATAGTTTCATTTTAATTTATTTCTGATAAGTTTCAAAATTGTAAAACAGGAAATGTTATATTTCCTTAAATTTATTATCGTTCATATCGTTTTCATTTTCGTTTCGTCAGAAAACGTCACTTACGCGCGTTTTCGTACAGAGCGCTAACTGTACAAACACGATCGTACGTTTCACTTTCTGATTTTGTTTTCTACTTTTCAGTCGTCATTTCAGATCGTTAAACATTCAGATTTATTCGTACAGATCGTCATCTATACGAACAGTTCGTCGGTTTAACATTCTGGAACAACAACCGTTATGGTTATGTTCTGTTTATCCTCCCATATGTTTATACATAATAGCAATCAAATCAAGCATGTGTGTACCTGTTCTGTGTTGTCTGATGTGTTTCTGACTGTTAAACCATGCGGTTTAAGTCAGATTTCAGAACAATAGTATAATAGTTTAGTGTTTAGCATCAAGTGTTAATAGCTTCTAAGTAATTCTCCTAGTTTGTACTTGAGTTACCGTGCTGGTTAGTGTTGAGTTTACTGTTCCGGTGACGTTTCTAGCACAGATGTTACATATGCCCTATACATAAGCATACCGAACTGGATATTACAGGTGATGTTAATGAGGTTAAGGTTGTTACCAAAAAGGTTTGCAAAAGCTATTTTTCAAATACTAAACTATATGAACTCACCAACCATTGTGTTGACTTTGTTTTCTTACATGCTTTCTCAGGTGAAGTACAGAAATAAGCTAAGGCTCAGGAATGCATGGTAGGATGCCCAGTTAGAGGACCTAGTAGTTTTTGGAAAGCACACATTTTATTGATTGTTATGAATCACTTTTAATATCTTGTGCAGTTACAAGATAGTAAACATTTGATTCTTTTGATATGTTTACTCAGTTAAATTATCAAACATTGACAATTGTAATTTAACTTTATAATCCTAGTTTAATGTTATTTGTGCTTTAGTTATTCTCAATGTTGATGCTATGTAAACAATCTGATCATCACGATTATCACTCCCGATATCGCACCCCGGGAACCTTCCGCCCAACAGGACACACGATCCGACCCGCCGGCTCAGGGTGTGACAAGATGCGGGGACTTGTGTTATGATAGCCTCCAGTCACTAGCACTAGAATGGAGGTGTCTTAAGGGTCGGCAGCCGCATAGCCGAATGAAGCCACACAGCTCGGCCGAATGGTCTAGGGCTGAAGGAAAAGGACTGGTTCGGGCGAATGGAGGGATAGTCGGATGGTTCACTCGGTGGTGCCTCCTTCGCATGTATGGAGCCATTCGGTCGGGGCTACCCATTCGGAGGGCAACACATTCGGCCAAGCGTATCACTTATCTTCATTTGGAATCACCTCCATTCGGCTCCCACCTCCATTCGGCTCCCACCTCCATTCGGTTTAAGCACCCCATACGGTCTAGCCACCTATTCGGCCAAAGGCCTATTCGGATAAATACCCATTCACTCAGTCTAACATCATACGGCCCATGGTTTAAGTTGTAAATGAACACTTGAACAAATTTTCTTGATAACATGCATGGGATTATGGAGGTTGGGTAGTTTTACTACAAAGGTGGTGAAGTTTTCTCTAAAGAAATGACATGACATTTAGAGATCTTCTCTCATTGGAATTTAAGTTGTTAAGGGTCACCACCTAGAGCACATACTAAAGATGGTTAAGAAGTAATAATGACTCAAGCGATTACAATAACAACATGTAAAGCTTTAATGTGTAAACCTAAGTTTATAATTAGAAACTATTACGGGTTCCAACCTTCACAACGTACTATGGAAGTAAGTCAAGTTAAACATAAAACAAATAACAAGACGTACTAAGCTTAACCTAAATTGGTTAAGTGCTAGTAGGATCCATCACAAGTGAACCGGGGCCAATTGAGGACAAAGATCCATAAGTGTTAGCCAACTTTAGGGCTAACTCACACAAGCACACACACAAATACCTATAACTTGTACTTATAAGTTACAAACATCGTGAAATCAATACAGAATCGTGAAAACAATATCAAAAACAACAACGAACGCGTGCATTTCTAGTTAGTACTTAGTCAACCATATCAACTACAAGGTGAGTTCATACGCCCCATTTCTAATCTTAACTGATTTCAAATCTCGGGGCTGAGAAACATGCTAAATCTTTTAATTACTTAAAAGGTTTAGTACAACATATTGTTTATACTTTCATTTAGATAATATTGTTTATCTTTATTATCGCTTGTCATTGTATGTATGCTTGTTTGATCATAACATAACTGAGATATCTAGGATGAAACATGATAATGTAGCTTACTGAATCATCAACACAATAGAATACTAAAAGTTGTAGATTATATATTACAACACCGTATTATGCTTACTGAAATGAACAACGGGATAATCAAGAGATAACACGAACAACTAACAAGAATGATATGATGATAACATAATTTCACCATATCATTCACCACCGGAGTTAGCTAAGTGTAATAAGACTAGTTCTTACCACACTATCCTTACAACTCGGTGAAGACTATGGGATAACATGAAGCAAATACTAATGAGAACAGGAATGATGATCATGTCCACATGACTTCATGACATCATTCGCCACCTGAGTTAACTAAGTGTAGTAAGACTAGCTCTTACAACACTGTAGTTACAACTGGGTGAAGGCTATGGGATAAAAAGAATGATGATCATGATAACGTAACTTCATGATAACAAGATCATTCACACAATTACTAACATCGTGTATTAAGAAAAGTTCTTATAACACTTTGTTAAAGACTACGAGAACACTTAACAATGAGAACAAACAACACTGAGATGATGACTATGGTTAACACAACAACAATTGATTACTATTAAGATGTCTGTATTATATCACAACAATCATGTGCCATGTATTCAAGTTCAAATTGTAGGTCCCTCATCAGTGAATCTTTTACCAGTTAATTTAGTGGGACTATACCGACGATAACATAGTGGTACCATAGGTTTGACAAACCTCCGGCGATTGAGGTCGGTATGTTGATCGTATTTATCATTGGCCGGTAACGTATGACTGGTGACAGGGCGGCATCAGTCAGGTTTGGTAAACGACACATGGTGATATTAATCTACAGTGATAATTGTAATTAATCCTTCGATTCTATTGACTAGTAGACTGAGGAATTGATTTTGTCTGATGTCACATTACTGGTAGTACTTTTGTTGAAGGCTACGAGAACACAAGGGTGATAGAGGTAAATCGGATGCATTGTGATCTGATTACGTGAGGATCACAATGGATTCCTTTTAAGCTCTATGCACTGCAAGATGAGAACAAATTTCAATAGGTTAACTAACACTTCTATTATTAGTAGTGACTGACCGTTAACCCCACAACGAGAGAATAATAACAAGGATAAGATTTAATAAATCTATTTTCCTTAAAACATCGAGGGTTCATCAACACTTCAGTTTTGATAACTTTAAACCCTCATATTCTATTATTCTACATATAACACACTAAGCGATGAACACAAACTTATGGGTGAATATTAAATGGGTGGAACACATGTGAGAGGGAAATGGGTATCTATAGTTGTATTGCAAGTGGTGTCGAGTTCTATTAGGTATGTGGTGGGATGCCGGTTGTGGCTTGTTCCCCTACGTATGCCCTATATATAAGCATAACTGATAGGATGATAGGCTACTTGTAAATATAACTATGGAGAGGCCATTGTGCGAAACAAATGAATCAAACATTAATCGTACTTGTGTATGACATTGTGGCTGTGTATAATAACCAATCAATGTTTTCAACTACTAAACTTATGAACTCACCAACCTAGTGTTGACTTTGTTTAAATGCATGTTTTCTCAGGTGATGAATAGGTTTAGTCACCATCATTTAGGGATTAAGCTAGAGGACTTTTAGAAGACCTAGCTTCATTTTGTGTTAAGCATACTTTTGAATGACAAAACATTTAATCATCATTTGTAGATCTTGTACAGTTACAAGATAGAAAACTCAATGATACTTTTGGATAGATTTACTTAGTTAAATTATGAACGCAACATTGTAATTTAACTTTGTAATTCTATATCATTGTCATGTTACCATTTCTCATTTATATCTCATGTGCTATGTAAACAATCTGATCATTTTGATTATCAAACAATATCGCGCCCGAGAACCTTCCGCCCGACGGGAAAGTCGATCCAGGCCGCCGGCTCGGGGTGTGACACTTTGTCTCCATCGAGACTAATAGTCTCATTGAAAATGGTCCACCAACCAGCCGTTGATACTCGATTTCTTATCTAGCATTATCATCGATACTATGATGTCCCATCATCGATAGTATCAACCTGCAACTGCCAACTTTCATTCTAGCATTATCCAAGTAATCAAGACCTATTTTCATGAATTTTTATTGTCGTTTAGTGACCTAAATTCGATTCACAAGAGCAGTGGTTCGGGTTTAGTGAAAACCCTGAGAAACCAGTGCTTCAAGCTCATATTTACCTCGATTCTTGTCGTTCTAAGCTCCGATCAATTGTACTTCCTTGTTCTACACGTTGAGAGGGTTCTTTGGACATCAAGAACACGAATTCTTGAGATGATTTGCTATGGTTGAGTGTGGTAGAAGTTAGAGAGAGAGTGTAGGGAGAGAAAGGAGGGATTTCTTATTGTAGAGAGAGAATGCCGAAATTATGGGGAAAAGAAGAGAAAAATGGGGTTTTATAATCCGGTTGTTTACTCGCATGTTCGGTCTTGATCGGTTTTGTTTAGTTGCAACATTACGTTACGAGACGTTAATTACGTATAATTTTATAAAAATAGTTTAATTAAAATCTTTTTAGGTGGTAATTCCTAGTAAGTATTATTTTATTTTATTTTCATTATTTTAAAGTTCGCTATCGTTTACTTTTATTGTTTCGTTAGAAAACGCAACTTACGCAGAGCGCTGACAGTACGAACACGATCATTCGTTTCACTTTCTGATTTGTTTTTCTATTACTAGATATCATTTAAAATATTAAACCAACATATATATTCGTTTGAATCATCACCCAAACGAATACACCGTTCGCTTAACACTTTTGTAATGATATTAGATTATTATTAGTTATTGATATCCTCACAGCCGTTCATAACCTTCATCATAATATTTCTCGTTCGTTTGTCTCTTCTCATTATATTTTCAGTCATCCGATCCTTGTTATCGAAGAATCTGTGTGATGACTGTTGTGTTTTGTTATCTGCGCACATTTTTATTTGTACTGAATCTGTTCATCTTGTACTATGATATCATCATAGTTTCTCTGTTCTGTACTTTGTCTTTAGTTTATTTCAATAAATACACTATTGTATTTAAACTAAGGTTTGTAACTTTTGTACTACCGTACGGTTTTGTGACACTTCGGCATTCCGGATTAATCCCGTTAACCGAAAACTAACGGGAATTGTACGAAATCGCACAATATCGAACTAGAAGGGTTAGAATTGAATAATACAAGTCTAGAAACAATACAAATTGTAAGGATTAAACTTATAATAACATAGAACATACAATTTTGACTTTTTCGGTCAAAATTCGACTTAGGAATCCAATTAAAACCAAAATTGAATGATAAATAATTCACAACTGAATTAAATCACTAACAACGGTTACATTGATGATTATCATCATCAATTCAATGATTAATTTCGATCATAATGATGAATTAAACCCATTAACAATCCATAATGTTGAAACCGTAGCCATTAATTACTAAAACCATATAATTCAACCTAGATGTCTCAAATTGAAGTTTCCTAACCTTCAATCGGCATCATTAGAAACCTCTGCAGTCATAAAATTGATCTCATGAACATCACCTGGAAGGATTTCATCGAGAGGTGACCGAAGATCACGTTCTAGTCGACCGACAACAATTTGATATCAAAACAGGTAATAATCGATGCTTACACAACCTAAAACCTTCAATTAAACAAAGACCCATACTAATTCGAAGTTATAATCACGAATTATAAGGGTTCGACCATTAGGGTTCATACTATGAACGGATTTGGGGGTTTTAGGGCAAAAGGGATTAAAAATAAAATTAAACTACATAGAAAGTTTCAGAGAGTCCCGATTAAGCAAAACCAGAAACTAATTTCTTGTAAAAACATAGATTGATAAAGATCTAATTCTAGGGTTCGTCTTAGAAAATGATTTGGGGGTTTTAATTTAAATGGATTTGATAATCAAATTAAACATCATAGACAATTTCGGAATGCAATGTTTAATGATAAACCTATGTCAATTACATCAAAGAACTACGGATTGTGTGATTTTGATTTCTAAGGTTCATGAGATAAAACGAATGGGGGTTTTTGATATAAACGAGTATAAAAATCAAATTGGATTATACAGAAGAGTTCGAAAATCATTTGTTAATGATAACCCCATGGATTTACAGCTTTAGAATATCGAATTTAACAAACTTGAATTGAGAAATTGGGACTTAGGTTCGAATTCGGTCCGGGTATAAAAACCATATGTTTTTGCTGATATTAATCAATTAAACACACACATGTACTCGGTTAGATCCATGGAACAAAAGCCCTATGGATTGAAGATCGAATTGGTTCGAATCGAGGCTCAATTGGTGGTGTTGGGCTCGGTTAAGGTTAAACAAGGGGGGACCGAGCATTCAATAGTTAAAACAATTTATTTCAGAGTCCTAATGCGAAATCAGAAATAGAGAAGCTGGTTTGGATTTGTATCGTTGGTCCGGGAGGTCCAGGGTTCGAACCCTGCCTCTGCCGGGTTTTGAATTTAAAAACCATTTTGGTTTTTAATCCGTAACTCACTCGTTCTAACTCCGATTTAACCCGTTCAAAAGGCGTTGGAACCGAAATGGAATTCCGAACGTCATGAAACTATAAAATTTATATTTTGACTCAAAACTTTAATCGCGTGTATTTTACGCGCGTGTAAATTAAATCATATACGTGTATATGATTTAAACAAACGAAATAAAATTCGTGCATGCTCTCGTATGTTCATTCGAACAATCTAACATACGTATGATTGACACGTATGTGATTACACACATTAAACGACATCCCGAATAACACAACGTAATCGTTTAAACACAGATTATTTCGTAGAGGATTATTTACGCGACTGCACGTGTGTTTGATCATTCTACTCACAATCAAAGGTGCGTACACGACCCGTTTCTTATTTTAACTGTTTTGGGGGAGAAAACATGTGCAACAAACATTTTAGATCCATATCACTTGCATGAGTTGGCTATTTACTATAAGTGCAAACATAGCATTACAAAGCCTTACATTTCGAACCGTTTAGTTTGCCGTAGTGCAAAGCGTGGTAGTTGGAAATAGATCTATTGGGTTTGACAAACCTCACTTGGTAGATGGGATCTACGCAAGTGTTTAACTGACCAAACACACATTACTATTGTTTATGCTAGACAATAGGGAAAAGGCTATCAAACATTGCAACAACATTTCTTACAAACAGCTTGTTCAAACATCTGGTTCAAATATTTGTGATTACTCATACAAACCTGTGTATGCACCAACCTTTGTGTTGACTTGATTTACATGTTTTCTCAGGACACTAAGGCACAAGCAAGGACAAGCAGGGACTAGGATATTGAGTCTCATGCATACAGTTTACTTTAGTTGTTGATTTAAAACATTGAACATTGTATTTATGGTTTTGCAATAGTTACTTTCTATTATTAGTTTTCAAACGCTTCCGTAAATGTTAAACTTTGATTTTACAGTTTTAGACCAAAGTATGTTTGAATATCATATAGAGGTCTTCATTATGTCTAATGATCTGAGATCCTGGTTTGTCACGACCCAAACGGTATGATTCCGTTAGTTGAAAATTGGGGGTGTGACAGATTGGTATCAGAGACATTGGTTATAGAGAACTAGGTTTGCATTTGTAGACTTAGACTATAACTGTTAGACATTAGACAGTTGCTTACACGATAGTTTGTATAGCACTTACATATGGCATTATGCAACAGACATGGCATCATCATCTACACCTACTCACACTGAGGAACAAGTAGTAGCATTGTCAGACATCATGACAAGGAGGATCGAGCCAGTGGATGATACGATCCACTATGGGATGGAAACACATGTTCAACAAAAGGGGAACAACCAATATTGGCAATGGTTTCCTGATCTCATACGCAGCTGGGTGCGGGAAGAACGAGTGCCACCACCACCAACTGCCAACACTGTTAATAGCCTTTGGACGTTACCTGCTCTTGGATATCCACTAGAACAGGCATTTGCTGCTTTTGTTGCACGCATGGAGCGTGAAATCCGCAACATGCGGGAAGTAGCAGGGATGATCACAGAATTGCTTGAGAATAACAACTGGCTGACACAAATGTGGGATAACCTCACTGAGGAGTTGGTTAGGACTAATGAAGAACAGGAAAATTTGGTGGAAACGATCTGGATGATGCGAGGGACGATCCTCGAACTCACTGCACGACTAGAAACTACTGAGTTACGTGTAGCTGTAGCCGAGGCAAGGGCTGAGGAAGCCAATGCACGGGCTGGTGCGGCGGCGATTGAAGCCAATATAGTGAGAGACTTGGCTGGGGAGGCCATGACCCTCATCACTGGGCATATGCGTTACCAGCATGGTGCAGTGACTGGTCCAGTGGAACGGGAAGATTCATCATCAACTATTGGTCCACCAAACGATGGAATCTAGTCATTTCATTCACTTTCTAATTAACAAACTTATATGAGTGGGTTGTACTCATAAAAGTAGATTTCGTGTTTAGTTTTTTTGAATCTCTTTGACAAACAATTGTAAGCACTAGTTTATCATAAATGATTAAGAATTGTTACCTTAATGGTTATGGTAGTGTGTTACATTTACTTTATGCATGAATGATGATTATGCGATGCGTGTAGTCTCATTTTGTATATTTGTAAATATGAAGATCATGGTTGGAGAGAACATTAACATGAACGCAACGGAACATGAGGCACTTATTAACACTCGAATCACCGAGACAATTGCAAACTATACGCAAACACACCAAACAGGATCACACGGTCCATCGGGGAAACTGGTAAAACCACAAATATGCACGTTCAAGACATTCTTGGACTGCAAACCACGTAATTTCAGAGGATCGGAAGGAGCCGTTGGACTTCTTCGATGGATTGAACAGTTAGAATCGGTGTTTGAGATGTGCAATTGTCCGGAAGAAAACAAGGTCAGATACGCTAATGGTACTTTGGAGGGTTCAGCCTTGGCATGGTGGAACTCTATCGTATAGACACTCGGCTTGAATACAGCCAATGCCCTTACTTGGAACGGATTCAAAATCCTGTTGCAGGAGGAGTATTGTCCCCGTAATGAAATGCAAAAACTTGAGGATGAATACGGGCAACTCAAGATGAAAGGTTCTAATATTGAGGAATACACTACTCGATTCCAGCAATTAGCAAGCCTCTTACCGCACAGGGCAACCCCGTCTAGCAAGTGGATCAAGAGATACATTGGAGGGCTGGTATCTCAGGTTTGAAAATTGATCATATCTGCAAATCCTACTACCATACAGCAAGCTGTTCGACTGGCACACCAACTGACTGATCAAGCGATGCAACGGGGAACATTACCCAAACGAACAGTAGAAGCTAAGGTGGGAGACCACAAGAGAAAATGGGATAGCCTTGATTCCAAAAATTTCATTCAGCAGTCATTTCAACAGAACCACAAACAGGAATCCAACAAGACTCATCACAATCCATACAATAATCAACAGTCATCGGGAGGGTATAATGGTAAATGGCCAAAGTGCAACAAATGTGGGTTCTATCACTTTAGGAATCAATGTGACAAGTACCGATGTCAGCGATGCAGAAAGATGGGTCACGTAGCAAAATACTGTCGAGGGGAACTGCATGCAAGCCCACTCGACCGTAGCAACACACAGAAAGGATGTTTTGAGTGTGGCATACCTGGACATTTCAAGAAGAAGTGCCCACAACTTAAGAAAAGAAGGGCTAATGACATGACTACAAAAGGAAACAGCAACAACAACACAAATGCTGCTAGAACAGGGCGTTTGTGATTGGAGGACGTCAGGCACGGGAGGATCCCAACATTGTCACGGGTACGTTCCTCTTAAATAATCACTATGCCTCTATGCTATTTGATACTGGTGCAGACCGGAGTTTTGTATCTAGTTCACTTTCTAAGTTGCTAAATGTTAGTCCTACTGCCTTAGAAAATCTATACACTGTAGAACTAGCTGATGGCAAGTTAATTGTAGTTGAACAAATCCTTAAAGGATGTATCCTTGATTTGATGGGTCAGACATTGGAAATTGATCTTATGCCTATCACTTTAGGCAGTTTTGATGTAGTCATTGGCATGGACTGGTTGTCCAAACACCAGGCTGAAATGGTACGCCATGAAAAGATCGTTCGTATACCTCTTTCGCATGGAGAGACATTGTATGTACAAGGCGAGTAGAGCAGTACGCCACTGCAACTCATATTTTGTATGAAAGCACACAAATGTCTGCGTAAAGGTCATACGGCAGTTATAGCACTTATAACTGAGAAGCCTGTAGTTGAGAAGAAGATAGAAGACATCCCAGTAGTTTGTGAATTCCTGAAGTATTTCCAGAAGATCTACCGGGATTACCGCCTATCCGACAAGTGGAATTTCGAATCAACCTTACACCAGACGCAGCACTGATAGCTAGGGCGCCTTATCGACTTGCACCGTCTGAAATGCAAGAGTTGTCCACACAACTTCAAGAGTTGTTGGATAAGGGCTTCATACGACCTAGTTTTCCACCGTGGGGAGCTCCAGTCTCATTTGTTAAGAAAAAGGACGGAACTTTCCGTATGTGTACCGATTACCGGGAACTGAACAAGGTTACCATTAAAAACCGGTATTCGTTACCTAGGATTGACAATCTGTATGATCAGTTACAAGGTTCAAGTTACTACTCGAATATTGATCTCAAATCGGGTTACCATCAACTTAGAGTACAGGAAGAAGATGTTCCTAAGACAGCATTCAGAACGCGCTATGGCCATTATGAATTCTTGGTCATGCCATTTGGGTTGACAAACGCTCCAGTTGTATTCATGGATCTCATGAATCGAGTTTGCAAACCTTACCTTGATAAGTTTGTCATCGTTTTCATTGATGACATTCTCATCTATTCTCAGACTGAGGAGGAGCATGCTGAACATCTTCGATTGCTGTTAAAATTACTGAAACAAGAACAATTGCATGCTAAGTTCTTGAAATGTGACTTCTCGATGCGAGAAGTTCAATTCTTGGGTCATATAGTCAATGAGAAGGGCATACATGTTGATCCAGCGAAAATTGAAGCGATTAAGAATTGGGAAGCACCAAAAACCCCTACCGAGGTACGACAATTCTTTGGTTTGGCGGGTTACTACCGACAATTCATTGAGGGTTTCTCAAAAGATCGCTCAACCACTTATAGCTCTTACGCACAAAGGGACGAAGTATGATTGGACTGATAAACATGAAGCTGTATTTCAGCTATTAAAACAAAAACTCTGCAGTGCACCGATTCTGTCCTTACCGGAAGGGACGGAAGACTTTGTAGTGTATTGTGATGCATCTGCCCAGAGTTTGGGATGTGTTTTGATGCAACGCGATAAAGTGATTGCTTACGCTTCACGACAACTACGACCACACGAAAAGAATTACACTACTCATGACTTGGAGTTAGGAGCAGTGGAACTTACTCTGAAAATTTGGAGGCATTACTTATATGGAACCAAGTGTACTATTTACATTGGTCACAAGACTTTGCAACATATCTTTGATCAGAAGGAACTCAATATGAGACAGCGACGATGGGTCGAGTTGTTGAACAATTACGAATGCGCAATCAAGTATCAATCGGGAAAGGCTAATGTGGTAGCTGATGCTTTAAGCAGAAAAGACACATCAACAAGACGGGTTCGTGCACTTATGATGACGATAGATACTGACTTACCTGACAAGGTACGCAGTGCTCAGCTGGAAGCCTTAGAAAAGGATAATTTGGTACATGAATCCTTACGGGGAAATAGAAACACAATGGGATGTCAAGTCTGATGGAATTCGTTATTTCATTAATCGACTGTGAATACCTTTGTATGGTGGTTTGAAGGAATTCATGATGGATGAAGCGCACAAGTCCAGATATTCAGTCCATCCTGGATCAGACAAGTTGTATCATGACTTGAAGGCACTGCATTGGTGGCCTCACATGAAAGCCGACATTGCTAGGTATGTTAGCAAATGTTTGACTTGTTCGAAAGTCAAAGTTGAATATCAGAAATCATCTGGTTTGCTGCAACAACCAGAAATACCGATGTGGAAATGGGAACAGATTTCGATGGAATTCATTGCTAAGTTACCCCGTACACCGAGTGGTTGTGATACGATATGGGTAATTGTCGATCGATTAACGAAATCTGCACATTTCTTAGCAATTAAGGAAACCGACAAAATGGAGAAACTGACTCGTATTTACATCAAGGAAGTGGTATCAAGGCATGGCGTGCCAATCTCTATCCTATCAGATCGGGATGCCCGATTCACTTCAAACTTCTGGAAATCTCTCCATAAATCATTGAGAACTCGTTTAGACATGAGTACCGCATATCATCCGCAGACCGACGGTCAGAGTGAACACACAATCCAAGCGCTCGAGGACATGTTAAGAACATGTGTAATAGACTTTACTGATAGCTGGGAAAACCAGTTATCGTTGGTGGAATTCTCTTACAAATCCAGAACCGTATGGAAGCGGCTCGGGATCGACAAAAGAGTTACGCTGACAAACACCACAAACCGTTAGAATTTCAAGTAAGAGACATGATTCTTCTAAAAGTGGCACCTTGGAAAGGTGTGACACAATGCGGCAAGCACGGGAAGCTTAGCCCACGATACGTAGGACCTTTTGAGATCCTAAAAAGGATTGGTACGGTAGCGTATCAACTCAAGTTACCGGATGAACTCAGTGGAGTTCATGATGTCTTTCACGTATCTAACTTAAAGTAATGTCTCTCTGATGAGACATTGATTGTACCGCTGGACGAAATACAAGTAGACAAACAGTTACGATTCATCGAGGAACCAATTGAAATCATGGACCGAGAGGTCAAACAACTCAAACAAAGCAAGATTTCGATAGTCAAAGTTCGGTGGAATTCAAGATGCGGTCCTGAATTCACATGGGAAAGGGAAGACCAAATGATGAAAAAGTATCCCCACTTATTCAAAATAACAACAAACATTATGAAGGCACGTTAAATTTCGGGACGAAATTTCCTTCAACAAGGGGATGATGTGATATTTCACACTCTAACTGTAAGCACAAACACCTTATACTATTGATTTTCTTGCAGAATGAAAACACAAACATTTCATAGTAGCACATACATGATTGATAACATTACATTTGATGTACTACAATTCATGGTGGTACAATCATGATCATTTAAACAATGGTGGAGTTACATATAGAAGGAACCAGAATAATTGTGTAAGGTAAATTGACGAATACAGGGGCCCATGTACTCGTGAATTTACAGGTACACATGAATTTTGGAAATTTCTATTTTGTCGACTACAGCCAAACACTTGCTATGTGCGAGACTACATAGTTCAAACAATTGCAAACATGTTGCTATGAGCGAGGGTTACATAGTACCGTATGATTAAACACGCACGTTCACAGTTAGGAGCACTAACTAGTGGGCACGCAAACATTTACATGGAATAATCACACTTAGTTGTGATGTTGCAAACATTGGGTTTTGTGTGTGAGTACACACAAGCACACAGAATGATCAGACATTACGCTAACACGTACAATTTGAGCTCGCAAGTAGTTTCCTAACTACTTTAAATGTTTAACAATTTTCGGGACGAAAATTCCTTCAACAAGGGGATGATGTGACAATTCGGCATTCCGGATTAATCCCGTTAACCGAAAACTAACGGGAATTGTACGAAATCGCACAATATCGAACTAGAAGGGTTAGAATTGAATAATACAAGTCTAGAAACAATACAAATTGCAAGGATTAAACTTATAATAACATAGAACATACAATTTTGACTTTTTCGGTCAAAATTCGACTTAGGAATCCAATTAAAACCAAAATTGAATGATAAATAATTCACAACTGAATTAAATCACTAACAACGGTTACATTGATGATTAATCATCAATTCAATGATTAATTTCGATCATAATGATGAATTAAACCCATTAACAATCCATAATGTTGAAACCGTAGCCATTAATTACTAAAACCATATAATTCAACCTAGATGTCTCAAATTGAAGTTTCCTAACCTTCAATCGGCATCATTAGAAACCTCTGCAGTCATAAAATTGATCTCATGAACATCACCTGGAAGGATTTCATCGAGAGGTGACCGAAGATCACGTTCTAGTCGACCGACAACAATTTGATATCAAAACAGGTAATAATCGATGCTTACACAACCTAAAACCTTCAATTAAACAAAGACCCATACTAATTCGAAGTTATAATCACGAATTATAAGGGTTCGACCATTAGGGTTCATACTATGAACGGATTTGGGGGTTTTAGGGCAAAAGGGATTAAAAATAAAATTAAACTACATAGAAAGTTTCAGAGAGTCCCGATTAAGCAAAACCAGAAACTAATTTCTTGTAAAAACATAGATTTGATAAAGATCTAATTCTAGGGTTCGTCTTAGAAAATGATTTGGGGGTTTTAATTTAAATGGATTTGATAATCAAATTAAACATCATAGACAATTTCGGAATGCAATGTTTAATGATAAACCTATGTCAATTACATCAAAGAACTACGGATTGTGTGATTTTGATTTCTAAGGTTCATGAGATAAAACGAATGGGGGTTTTGATATAAACGAGTATAAAAATCAAATTGGATTATACAGAAGAGTTCGAAAATCATTTGTTAATGATAACCCCATGGATTTACAGCTTTAGAATATCGAATTTAACAAACTTGAATTGAGAAATTGGGACTTAGGTTCGAATTCGGTCCTGGTATAAAAACCATATGTTTTTGCTGATATTAATCAATTAAACACACACATGTACTCGGTTAGATCCATGGAACAAAAGCACTATGGATTGAAGATCGAATTGGTTCGAATCGAGGCTCAATTGGTGGTGTTGGGCTCGGTTAAGGTTAAACAAGGGGGGACCGAGCATTCAATAGTTAAAACAATTTATTTCAGAGTCCTAATGCGAAATCAGAAATAGAGAAGCTGGTTTGGATTTGTATCGTTGGTCCGGGAGGTCCAGGGTTCGAACCCTGCCTCTGCCGGGTTTTTGAATTTAAAAACCATTTTGGTTTTTAATCCGTAACTCACTCGTTCTAACTCCGATTTAACCCATTCAAAAGGCGTTGGAACCGAAATGGAATTCCGAACGTCATGAAACAATAAAATTTATATTTTGACTCAAAACTTTAATCGCGTGTATTTTACGCGCGTGTAAATTAAATCATATACGTGTATATGATTTAACAAACGAAATAAAATTCGTGCATGCTCTCGTATGTTCATTCGAACAATCTAACATACGTATGATTGACACGTATGTGATTACACACATTAAACGACATCCCGAATAACACAACGTAATCGTTTAAACACAGATTATTTCGTAGAGGATTATTTACGCGACTGCACGTGTGTTTGATCATTCTACTCACAATCAAAGGTGCGTACACGACCCCTTTCTTATTTTAACTGTTTTGGGGGAGAAAACATGTGCAACAAACATTTTAGATCCATATCACTTGCATGAGTTAGCTGTTTACTATAAGTGCAAACATAGCATTACAAAGCCTTACATTTCGAACCGTTTAGTTTGCCGTAGTGCAAAGCGTGGTAGTTGGAAATAGATCTATTGGGTTTGACAAACCTCACTTGGTAGATGGGATCTACGCAAGTGTTTAACTGACCAAACACACATTACTATTGTTTATGCTAGACAATAGGGAAAAGGCTATCAAACATTGCAACAACAGTCAGCTTCGGTGTCTACCACTTATGTAAATAGTACAATGACTAGCTATCATGACTATGCAATGTGTGATTATGTGATCTACAAACATTTCTTACAAACAGCTTGTTCAAACATCTGGTTCAAATATTTGTGATTACTCATACAAACCTGTGTATGCACCAACCTTTGTGTTGACTTGATTTACATGTTTTCTCAGGACACTAAGGCACAAGCAAGGACAAGCAGGGACTAGGATATTGAGTCTCATGCATACAGTTTACTTTAGTTGTTGATTTAAAACATTGAACATTGTATTTATGGTTTTGCAATAGTTACTTTCTATTATTAGTTTTCAAACGCTTCCGCAAATGTTAAACTTTGATTTTACAATTTTAGACCAAAGTATGTTTGAATATCATATAGAGGTCTTCGTTATGTCTAATGATCTGAGATCCTGGTTTGTCACGACCCAAACGGTATGATTCCGTTAGTTGAAAATTGGGGGTGTGACAGGTTTCCTGATGGTTTCGTGCCAGATGTTACAATACTAACAGATGTTGATACTGTTATTATCGACAAAGTTGTTTGTGACTTCTCATGTTGTCCATGGAATCTAAGTCCATTGATATTACCTGGGGTTGTCGATACTAGATACTATTAGGTAATCCAAGTGTGGTGAACCTAAAAACAATTACCAACAATCCCGAATGAAGCTATGGGACGGATGGAAGGTGAAAGTATCGACTAAGGGGGAATTAGTGTTTTCCCAAGTGTTAAACGATTTTGAGACCCTTGACACTATCACTTGATCATCGATACTATCCCCTAAGCTTTGGTGCTATTGCTTTATTTTTATTCTCTTAATTTAAGCTCAAGTTTAAGAACTAATGATTGAAAATGAGTTCATAAGGGTGAGTTATATAGTCATATTATCGAAGGGTGGTCAAATTGGTTCATTCTAGTGTTAGCCGATTATGGGAACCATCGATATTATACTTAATATCCTCTAAACACATATAACTGATACACTAAATGTTTTAGTAACAAAGTATGACTTAAAATAAATATAATGGATAACAAAAGGCTGATAAAAAGAACTGGTATGGGTAAAGGATAACTAGAGTTTTCTTAAGTATTAGCAAGCCTTGAACACTTTAAAATATAACATTTTCTTAACATATTCATGACTTTATTAAACATTTTCAAGGTGGAATAAAACATAATAGGAAATGGTAAATAACTTAGTTAAATTTACTTAGTTAAACGGTTAATTTTAACAAAACCTTTGGGTAAGAACTACATTTTAAAAAAACCTTAGGTTATGACTTATTTAAGTCCTAATGAACATGTAATCAAGGAATATCATAATATAATAAGCTTAAACTAAATGGTGAAGTGTTAGTATATTTCATTACAAATTATGGCTAAGGTTAATCAGAACAAAAAAGTAAGTGAACCTTAAGAAGTTACAACAAATTTAAACAATGTAGGTTAATACATAACACAACAACCCATACTTACAAGTTGGGAACATCAATTAAATCAATCACAGGGCTTTGAATACAACACATTACAACAACAAAGAGCGCGTGCATTTCTTATTTAACATTCAACCACTTCAATACCAAGGTGAGTTTATATGCCCCTTTTCTAATCTTTTTAATTTCTAAATACGGGGCTGAGAAACATGCTAAATTATTTCCTACAAGATTTTAGCACTTTATTTCATTATTCATGATTATAAGGTAACAAATTTTTTACCTTTGCTATCATATTTATGATTAATTAGGTGTGAAATATTATTTATAACATATGGGATTATTCAAGTGTTGGTAACAATCACTTGAGATATCAATGATGATCTCATTATAATATAAATGCATGATATCATTAAACATTTTGTGGTATCATTGTGTGAGAAGACAAGTACTTTGAACATTGTGGTGATAACATTGAGATGATAACATTGGGTTGAGATAACAATAAGACAATAACAATGAGATTATAACATTATATTGATTACTAGTAAGCCTGATTATGTTATGTCACACCCCGAACCGGCAGGCCGGATCGTGTGTCCCGCCGGGGGGAAGGTTCCCGGGGCGTGATATGGCGAGTGATAATCGTTATGATCAGATTGTTTACATAGCATCAACATTGAGAATAACTAAAGTACAAATAACATTTAACTAGGATTACAAAGTTAAATTACAACTGTTAATGTTTGATAATTTATCTAAGTAAACCTATCAATATAATCAAATGTTTTCTATCTTGTATCTGTACAAGATATCAAAATAGCTTCACAGCGTTCATCAAAACATGTGCTTTTCAAAATCTACTAGGTCCTCTAACTGGGCATTCTAGTATGCATTCCTTAGCCTTAGCTTATTCCCGTATGTCACCTGAGAAAGCATGTAGGAAAACAAAGTCAACACAATGGTTAGTGAGTTCATATAGTTTAGTAGTTGAAAAATAGCTTTAGCAAACCTTTTCGGTAACAACCTTAACCTCATTAACATCACATGTAATATCCAGATCGGTATGCTTATATATAGGGCATACAAAAGGGTCGCGCCTACAACCCGCCCAGACGCCATCCCACCACATACTAAACCACATATGACACTGTTGTTAATGATAATTAAGCGTTTTACCTACCATCCAATTCCATCATAGTTTCAAGCATCCTGTTTAGAAGTTTAAGATATGCACCCAATAGCATTTACAAAACCATTTCGGTAGCAACCTTAACCTCATTAACATCACATGTAATATCCAGATCGGTATGCTTATATATAGGGCATACGAAAGGGTCGAACCTACAACCCGCCCAGACGCCATCCCACCACATACTAATCCACATATGACATTGTTGTTAATGATAATTAAGCATTTTACCTACAACCCAATCCAGTCTCCATCATAGCTTTAGCATACTGTTTAAAAGTTTATAAGTTTCTAGCATTCACATAGCTTAGCCTTAAGTATATTGTACAAGGATAATAGTTTCACAACTCGTAGTTTAGCATTCATGAATCTCATGAATGGGTACAAGCTTTGCTCTAGCATAGTTTAGCATTTACGTAGTCCATGATTAGATACAAGCTTTGCTCTAGCATAGTTTAGCCATTACGTATCTCATGAATGGATTCTAGCTTTGCATCAGAATAGTTTAGCATTCACGTATCTCATATATGTAGATACAAGCCTTGCTCTAGCATATTTTGGCATTCACGTATCTCATATATAGAAAAAAGCTTAGCATTCACATAGTTTAACATTCACATATCTCATGCATAGATACCAGCTTGCAATAGCATAGTTTGGCATTCACATATCTCATGCATAGATACAAGCTTAGCATTTACAAAGTTTAGCATTCACATATCTCATGCATAGATACCAACTTGCAATAGCATAGTTTGGCATTCATGTATCTCATGCATAGATACAATCTTAGCATTTACAAAGTTTAGCATTCACATATCTCATGCATAGATACCAGCTTGCAATAACATAGTTTGGCATTCACGTATCTCATGCATAGATACAAGCTTAGCATTTACAAAGTTTAGCATTCACATATCTCATGCATAGATACCATCTTGCAATAGCATAGTTTGGCTTTCATGTATCTCATGCATAGATACAAGCTTAACATTTAGCATATGATCATAGCTTGTAGCAGTTAGCATCTAGTATTAGCATATAGTTCTAGCATATAGTTCATAGCATTCGCATTAACATATAATTTAGCATGTAGCTTATAGCATTAGCATTAGCATGTAGTGTAGCATGTAGCTTGTAGCATTAGCATATAGTCTGTAGCATTAGCCTTAGCATATAGTTTGAGAATATAGTTTGTGGCATTAACCTTAGCATATAGTTTGAGCATATAGTCTGTAGCATTGGCCTTAGCATATAGTTTGACCATGTAGCTTATAGTATTAGCATTAACGTCTTGTTGTAGCATGTAGTTTATAGCCTTAGCATTAGCATCTAGTTGTAGCATGTAGTTTATAGCCTTAGCATTAGCATCTAGTCGTAGGATATAGTCTATAGCATTAGCACTTAAGTTAAAGTCTTTGCTTTTAGCTTTTAGAATAAGTGTAACAAGCATAAGCATTAGTATTAGCATTATGAATAAGTGTAAAAGCATTTATAAAACATTTCAATACTTGTTTAAAATGTATATCATGCTTCTCAGTCCCGAGGTAAAACAAATTAGTTTGAAAAGGGACAAATGAACTCACCTTGTGGTTGAAGTGGTTGACTAAATATAAACAAGAATGCATGCTCTCGTTGTTGTATTTGGTGTTGTTTTCAAAATCCTGTATTGATTTCCTGTTGTATATAATTTGTAAGTAATAGTTGTGGTGATGTGTGCGCGTGTATGTGGTAGTCCTAAAATTGGCTAACACTCCTCGGCCTTGGTCATTATTCGGCCTTAGTTACTTGCTAGGGATTATAATGAACCCTTAACAACATTTATTTAGGCTCATTCTCTCGTGTTACTAATCCTTATATTCTATTTGATTTGGTCCTGATCATTAACTGCGAACACTTTTGTGAAACAAGGTCTTAGGATTTTAGGAAATTCATTAACTTCAAAATCCTAATACCTTTGTAGTATTTTAAATTGAAAATCCCATGCAAGTGATCATGAATATTGATTTAAAGTGTTTTTACATCATTTGTTACTTGGGCCGAATGAACCATAGTGGGCCGAAGAATCAATTGGGCTAGACCGAACAAAGTGTGGGCTAAAGTAATGGTTCTGGTTCTGCTCCGACTATGTACTGTTGGGCCACTTAATTCCATCACTCTCTGGTCAAATAATTCAATGTGGACCGAATTAGTATCCATGGACCGGTTGGTTTTATTTTGCTTGATTGTGGGCCCGGTTAATCCGCATGGGCCGAATCAAATAGCTCACATAAGAGTGTGCATGGTCGAGTGATGGTCCTAGGTTCGTTGCAGGAATGGTTTGAACAGTCCCATGGTTAGTCTCAGTAAAGGTTCGGCTGTCCCTAGGTGCTACCCATGGTTCGTGCCTCATAACGTCGTGGTTAGGGCCTTGCAGCTCATAGGTTCGTGGTTCCAAGGTTCAGTGGTCTCAAATGGTTCGGCTGATGGTTCATGGTGTAACATCAGTGCCGGAAACGTCACCGGAACAGTGATCGGTACAGTAAAATGAACAGTGATTAAAGTACATAACTCAGTTGATGTTCATATATCAGTATCATTTCATATTATCCTAGAACAGACTCAAACTTGTTTCAAAACGAAACTCAGAATCATGGTTCGTCAGTCAGATAATTATCTGGCAACACAGAACCATCATGTGATTACTTGTAGGATTTTATTATGTATAAACGTATGTGAGGCTTTACAGAACAAAACAACACGGATGTCGTTACGTGAATACTAAATTGATAGATTATTCGTATAGGTGACGATCTGTACGAATAAATCTGGAAGTTTAATGTTCTGAATGATGTCCAGTAATTAGAAAACAATATCGAAAAGTATAGTTATCACCGTGTTCGTACGGGTGACGATTCGAACGAATACGCGCGACGACAGTACGATTCGATTGTAAACCGTAAATTAATTATTTCTGAAAATTTAAAATAAACAGAAGATAATTAGTTAATTTATTAGGAATCACAATCTAAAATAATTTTTGATATTCTAATTTAAGATCGAGTCGTTTCGTTACGACAACGAAACGAAACCGACACTTCTACGCGAACCGAACAACGAAAACGAACCCGAACTCACCCGGGGTATAAATACCCGGAATGAGTCTTCTTCCTCATTCACCCTCTCCACTTTCTCTCTCTAAACTCAAAAACCCGGAACTTTCTCTCTCAAGAAATCCCCACTCTCTCTCTAAGATTTCTTCCTCATTTCTTGATGAAATCATGTGTTCTTGGTGTCAAAATCACCACCACAACTTGTAGATCATAGAAGTACAACCGATCGGAGCTTAGATCCATCAGATTCGAGGTAAAATCCGAGTTTTTGTTCGGTTTTAAAGGTTTGAAAACCCTAGAATCGACCCCCTTCTTGAAACCGACTAACACACTTCAAAACTTTAGGGAAATCACTCACGACACCTCTGGAACATGTTAGGAACGAGTCTTGGTTAAAACCCTGGTTATTTACCTTGAAAAGTCATGGCAGCACCTGTGTTCTTCGACAGGCCGAATGGCCAGGCTCATTCGCCGAATGGCCAGGCTCAGTCGCCAGACTCATTCGCTGAATGGCCAGGCTCAGTCGCCAGACTCATTCGCCGAATGGCCAGGCTCAGTCTCCAGACTCCTTCGCCGAATGGCCAGGCTCAGTCGCCAGACTCATTCGCCGAATGGCCAGGCTCAGTCGCCAGACTCATTCGCCGAATGGCCAGGCTCAGTCGCCAGACTCATTCGCCGAATGGCCAGGCTCAGTCGCCAGACTCCTTCGCCGAATGGCCAGGCTCAGTCGCCAGGCTCAGTCGCCATACTCATTCGCCGAATGGCCAGGTTCAGTCGCCGAATGGCCAGGCTCAGTCGCCTGAACCATATTCGGCCTTCACCCCTATTCGACCAAGTTGTTTCGGTTACGGCTCCTTCGGCTAGGGGTTGGGTTAGAACTATCAATGACGATCAAGAATTTTGGACGCATGGCATGCATGGGGATTACATAGGGTGCATGGACGGGTTAGGTACACACGCCTCATGCATGGTGTGTGTGTGTGGGTACATGGGAACACAAACAAGGGTTATAAAGGAAATAGACCTTAAGTCCTACAAATACATAAGTACTGGGGATGAGTTGACAAACAAGTTTCTAACACATATTATCAACTAAATAATTAGTGATAACATCATTCAAAGAATTACAACATGGGAGAAATCATAAAGGGTCAAAATGTTAACATAAGGATTAGTGTTGATGTAATGAGTAACACATCAACCCTAAGAAAGATCCATAAAATCTTATAACTAACCTAGATGATTTACATGAATTATCTAGGCTTAGTAAATCAACACATTGATCAAGTATCGTTGAACACATAAAGTCTAATAATAGGCCCAAGAGTGGCCCAATGGGTTTAATATAAGCCCATCAAGTTCGATTACACTTTTCTTAAAATTAATTATGTTTTCATAAAAGAAATTAAATTATAAATCTTATTAAAATAATTAAATGATTTCTAAATAAAAGTTTAACTTAAAATAAATTATCTTAAAAATGTGTTGAATAAAGACTTGTGGTGTAATTAAAATAAACCCTAATTATCTAGGGTTAGTAGTTAATAATATGGAGACATGGGTCTATTACGGGTAATAAGTTAGACTAAGTTAGATAAAGTTGTAGAAACACATTAGAAATCTAGGACACTTAGTTGCACACCGAGACCAAATCCTAGATTCGACGACTACTATATGTACTTATCGTATTCAAATTCTTTTAAAACAACTTAGGGACTGAAGATACCTAGGCAACAATCAAAGAGCGCGCATATCTTTTGTGGTAATTCATTTCAGAGCAACACAGGTGAGTTCATTGCCCCTTTTCTAACATTTTTGTTTTAAAACGCGGGGCTGAGAAGCATGCGTAAACTGTTTTATTTAAACTGTTTATTTAAATGCTTTTATTTATTATATGTTTTACATATATATGTTTGTTGATACTCTTAGACTCCTGTCTAAGAAATTATTGAACAGATCAAGTTATCAAATAAATTTAAGTACTCTTATGAGTAAGACCTTAAATTTAAACCATAATTCAACCCTTAGTCCATCAAGTTCAAATTCAAGAATCTAAATTCAAAGTGAAATCAAATGAACATAATCAAGAGACTCAAGGAATCAGAAATTATGAATGTGTGTGAATCATTGAAATAATGAAATCATTATGATCTAATGAACTCATTAATACTCAAGTCAAGGTGGATGTCAGTTGTATATGGAATCAAGACCACGTGTAACACACATATAAAGTCCCTCTCAGGTATAGAAGACTCTTGTACTCAGGCTATACGGGCAATAACATGAACGATCAAATGATATCAATATCAAAGTCAAAATCATGTGAATCAAGAGATCAAGAATCATAGGATATCCTTAAAGTCCCACTCAGATGCAGAAGACCATTGGGTCAGGCTGTAACGGGCAAAACATTAAAGTCCCACTCAGATGCAGAAGACCATTGGGTCAGGCTGTAACGGGCAAAACATTAAAATCCCGCTCAGTTCAGGTGTACTCCTTGTGAGTTATGCTTGACATGGGTCACGTGTGAGAGGTTACAACTTGGACACCCACCAACAACTAAGTCTAACTGATTGAGTAAAATCATACCCAATCATCATGTCTTAGTTGTATTTAAATGTTTTATTTAATTATTAAATTAAATATTTGACATTTTACTATCATCACTGACTTTTGGGAAATACTATATCTACGATCAAAATCAAGAGGATCAAAGGCAAATCCGGTTTCAAAATCATAATCAAATTTAGAGGTGTTGGGTAAAAATGCTTGATTATCATTAACAACAGTGTCATATGCATATTAGTATGTGGTGGGATAGCGTCTGGGCTTGACCCTTTCGTGATTCCCTATATATAAGCATACCAATGTGGATATTACATGTGGAGTTAATGAGGTTAGGGTCTTTACCAAAAGAGGTTTTCAAATCATTTTCAGATCATTTTCAAATCACAAAACTATATGAACTCACCAACCATGTGTTGACTTGATTTTTGCATGACTTCTCAGGTGACGAACAGGTCAACTAAGGAGTTATTTCCTTTGGACTAGGACTTTCAATAGAAGGCTTAGCATTTTGGACCTGCATACTTTTGAAGACATCATTATACAAATTATTTTGTATATCTTGTGTAAATATAAGATAGAAATTTCATGATGTTGATGGTAGATTTACATTGTTAAATTATAAACAATACTGATGTAATTTAACTTTGTAATTCTATTACATTTAGCATTCTCATTTATATCGTGTGCAATGTAAACAATCTGATCATCACGATTATCACTCACGATATCGCGCCCCGGGAACCTTCCGCCCGACGGGACAACCGATCCTATCCCGCCGGCTCGGGGTGTGACAGATTGGTATCAGAGCCATGGTTATAGAGAAATATAGGTCATTTATTTAAAAGGTTTGGCCTAGACTATAACCTAGGGACCCTGCATGTAGAGAACATAGGTATTAGGAATTTACTTGCATTGTGTCTTCTGCATTCGATCATTGCACTAACCAATGTTATATTGGTTATGATTAGAATGTCACCAAGAAGACAACCATCACCGCCTCTACCTTTGCAAGAGACGGATCCAGCAGTCGAGGCACTCGCAACTCTGATCACCGAACATTTGGTGGCAGTTCTTCCAGGAATCATCACCCAGATCAGGAACAGTGAGGAATTTACTAGGAATTTCCCACTACTTCCTGCCGAGCAGAAGGAGACGGAAAAAGGAGAAACCAGCAAGAAGCCTAAGCGTCATTCTGCAAAAAGGCGAAAGAGAACTGTGGACTACACTGAAGCTGTACCTATCAGTCAAATTCTGCCGAATTCGACCACAGGAGTCAGTGCTCATTATGAGGGAAAATCCCCTCTCTGTTCAGCTTTTCACTACCATCATCGAGCTGAATTTGCATGTGTGCAATGTACACGCTGTGGAAAGATGGGACACTGGATGCAGCAGTGTAGGTCACCAATGACCTCTACTTCCCGTCAATACGTTGGTACAGATCCTAAATGTGCCAAATGTGGTTTTCACCACGACAAGGGGAAACCCTGCAGACACTGTCTGAATTGTGGGACAATAGGACACTGGATTCAACAGTGTCGGTATATCCTAACTAGGAAACAGAAACAAAAAGTGAACACCTCTACATCCACTCCTAATAACAACTACTACACATGTGGAATGCTTGGACATTTCAAAAGGGACTGCCCTAGGCAAAGACCTCCCGCAGACCCAGCAGTCACTAAGGAACTACTTGCTTTACCAGCTCCTGGGGAACATTCGGAGTCCGATGACCTCACAGGTATGCATATTTCATGCTGTTATGTTAAAGTACTTATCAGAGTGCTAATTTTAAAAGCATACTCCGTTGTGAATTTAGAAACAATAAATTTATAATAGCCGTAAACAAAGTCAGTGCCAAAAAGATAATCAGAATAATAACTGAAGGAACCTTTAGGTTAAATAAGGGTTAAATGATTAAATGAAGATAGAGTAATCATTAATGCCGGTTTAATTACTGTAATTTAGAATAGGACTTTATCAAATTAGAACACTAAAAGCCTTAGGAATTCAAAATGTCAAAGCTAGTGTGTAGACTTTCATTATCTACCTAGATCTCCTAGAATTTGAGTTACCTAAGTTAGAGAACTTCGGCCCTAGGATGTTAGAAAAGGTAAATGTGAGAACTGTGCTAGGTTCTTGTCTAGATCAAATAAGTAGATCAAGGGAAATCATTTGTGAATGCAAAATGAAGATACGCCAGAGAAAATATTCCGAATGAAGTATGGACATTCCAAGTTACGGTAATGCCTTTCGAATAGAAGAGTGCACCTATGGTTTTTGTGGACCTCATGAACCGATTGTGCAAACCCTATCTAGAATAGTTTGTCATTACCATTAGGGATGACATACTGATTTATTCTGATAGCAAGAGAGAATGCAAACGACATCTCAGGGATATTCTGGAGTTGTTAAAGGAAGAACAACTCTATCTTAATTTCTTTCATTTTGAAATTAGGATAAGAATAAGTCATAGTTGGAACAACAGTTACGATGAGTCCCGACAGTCACATGACTTTCGGGTAGAAGTAAGATAAATATACATCATCTCGTAGACGGGTATAGGATTACTTAGAAGGTAAATCATTACCTTTATTCCAATAGTACTACCATATCTTAGGTAGACCTCCCCGATATATAAAGTCCACTTTCAAAGTTGAGAACAGATTAAACAGATGGTGAAGTATGTATACGGTTATATCAAATAACCTAAGAATTCACCATGTGACTTAAGGATCTTAATCAGACGATCAAGATTCAGAGTTGTCAGAGTCACCTACGAAAGCTTTAAGGAGTGTGTCAGAGGGTAGAACAGAGTGACAGTTTAAGATGAACTGGATAAAATACCTACTACCAAAATAGTGGGGGGATTCCGGCGATAAATAAATCAAGAAGACTTATTCTTGAGAAGGCACACGGGCCAGATAATCAGTGTATCCGGGCGCCGATAAAATGTATCGAGGGTTATAGAGATTTTGTTGGTGACCGGGTGTAACAACCGGTTTTTAATAATGAATGTATTGTGAATAATTGTTAATCAAACGATTGTGGTTGTTGTGATTTGAAAAAAATATGTAAGAATTACGTCATTAATGGGAAGAGCACATTTGGTCGTGCTTGAAATCCACGAGGATTTAGTAACTTTTATTATTGGGGATTGATAGTATGTGAAAAATGATGAACGTGGGCGAAAACCGTGCGCAAAACGGAGTTCGTATGCTCCCGGAATCGCGAAACGAAGTTAAAAATCAAAATGATGATGCTGGTGACGTGGGGCGGTACGCCTGGCGGGACGCACCCAGTTGGGGCGATGCGCCCCATGTACTATGTCGGCAAAAACTTTTTAAAACGATCAGATCGCATTTTTTAAGAGATTTTCTTATCTCTTTCGACCTGTTCTGGCTCCAGACGAACAAACCAACATTTCTAAGCCTAAAACCTTCATTTTGAAGGCTTCTAATCATCCAGATCGCGCATAGGATCGTGTTTTCAAGTCCCGATCGTTGTTTTAACCGTAGAAATCCGTCAGATCAGGTAACGGTTTGTTTTATCCTACTGGTTCAATATTTTGTGGATTAAATCTAGTTTTAAATGTATTAGTATGATTATGGGCATTGATTATTGCCTAGTTGATAACTAGGGATTGTTAGAAACGAAGAACTTGTTGTTTTGATGGTGAAATCTTCGTTTTGAAGCCGGGATGATGTCCGGTTGTTATGAAATCCATATCATGGTGTGATAACCAGTAGGAATGGGTAGATTATGGTTTTAAATGAAATATGGATTATGATCCATGGATTAAACAATGATTATGATGAATTGATGTTAACATTATTAATAGTTATGATCTTAAAATAAATATTGAATAATAAAAGTGATTAAAGATCGTAACTAATATAATGAACATCAGTTATTTGATAAATTGCCTAACAGAGGCATGAGATGTGATTAATTGTGATAATTGACTAAAACTTGCTAAAGATAGTAAGATAGAGTCAATTATGTGATAAATTGACTTTGAGAAAGTCAAACCAGTCAAGTGCATTGAACTTGATTATATGTGTTATATGTATTGAGTATAGTTGTATATTTGTGAATATGCAACTAGGTATTGACGGTGAAAGTCAAAGGACGATTCACAGAAGTGGAAAAGAGGTTGTAGGAAGTGAACAACCGTATGAACCAGGTAAGTTACCCAACTTACTGTAACATTACATATAAGTAGTAGAAAGAGTCTAATTGCGTATTTGATATATGTGAATAATGTTAAATATGTGATTGAAACTATGGGATGAGAAATCCTTTAGTTTGTGTTTGTTAAGTTTCAATGGGAAACGTATATGCAAAATATTTGCAATAGAATAACCGGATGACCCGGTGATTGATTGATTAATATGATTTGGTGTTTATAGAATGATGGTGCATAACTTGATTAATGAATCTAATTGAATTATAAGACCTTTGAGAAGGCATTATTAGTTTCAAAACGAGTGTTATGCTTGTGTGGTGTGCATAATATAAATGCATTAAAATTTAGCCGGATAAGCCGGTGAAATTGATTCAATTGTTGAACCACAAATGTGTGGCTAACCGGTTAATCCGGGAACTAAATTGTTGAACCACAAATGTGTGGCTAACCGGTTAATCCGGGAACTAAATTGTTGAACCACAAATGTGTGGCTAACCGGTTAATTCTGGAATTGATAAATATGACTCCACAATGGTGGATAGCCAGAGGTGCTGGCAATTGTCTAGATGGAAGTACCGGTGGGTGAACATCTTAGACTTGATAAATATGACTCCACAATGGTGGATAGCCAGAGGTGCTGGCAATTGTCTAGATGGAAGTACCGGTGGGTGAACATCTTAGACTTGGTAAATATGACTCCACAATGGTGGATAGCCAGAGGTGCTGGCAATTGTCTAGATGGAAGTACCGGTGGGTGAACATCTTAGACTTGATAAATATGACTCCACAATGGTGGATAGCCAGAGGTGCTGGCAATTGTCTTGGATGGAAGTACCGGTGGGTGAACATCTTAAGACTTGAATTATTTATGATATCACAAATGTGTGAATAGTCAGATGTGCTGACAAATAGCTATGGTGGAAGTACAGAAATGTGAACACCATAGAGTAATTTTGATTAAATTATTGTGAACAATAGTTGATGATTGGTAATGTGATATTATTACCTGGTGAGAGTCAATTCGAATAGAAATGACTCGGTTTGAATATTGATTGTGAAAAATGTATTTGTACATTTTGTTGTTGAAGAACCATTGGGGTTACTTACTTAGTTCATATGAACTAATTGTGACTTATATGTGATGTTACAGGTCAAAGATAGATATGCATTGGGCGATCTGATCGGGCATGTTATGAAGCAGAACCAAACGTTATGTAAAATTTTCTGATGGTATTAAACTTAAACACACTAGTTTTATTAATCATAAATGTAAATGATTTGAAATTAAGTGTGTTTAACTTATGAAATGTTATTTTTACGCTTCCGAACAAAATTTTTGAGAAAGTTTAATCTGGGACCTAAAATGGGACACGTGTAATCGTGTGGAAAGTTTGGGTGTTACACCGGGAATGAAGAAATACATAGCCGAACACGTCGGCAGATGTCTTACGTGTGCAAGAGTAAAGGCGGAACACCAGAAACCGTCAGGGTTACTGGAACAGTCTGAAATTCCGCTCTGGAAGTGAGAACAAACAGCTATGGATTTAGATGCCAAGCTACCCCGCACTTCCAGTGGTCATGATACCGTTTGGGTCATTAATGATCGATTCACAAAAATATGCCCTTATCTTGCCTATGCGTGAAACTTTCACGACGAATAGACGAGCGAGATGGTGCATCAATGAGATAGTGGTACCCCACGGTGTGCCATTGTCCATTTACTCGGATAAATATAGCCGATTCACATCAAGGTTTTAGAGATCATTACAGAAATCTCTAGGGACGCACGTAAATCTGAATACTGCTTACTATCCACAACCGGATGGTCAAAGCAAATGTACAATTCAGACCCTGGAGAATATGTTGAGAACTGATGTAGTTTTCAGTGGGAATTGAGACTCTCAATTGCCACTGATCAATTTCTCCTACAACAGCAGTTATAATAGCAGCATTGAATGTACACCATTCGAGGCTCATTAAGGCCTGAAGTGACGATCACCGAGCTGTTGGACTGAAATAGGAGATAATCGAACCACTAAACCAGAGCTTAGTCAATAAACTATTGGCAGGATTGTTCAGATTTAACAAAGTCTACAGACAGCAAGGAGCAGACATAATAGCCAAGCTGATGAATAATGTCAGCCATTGACATTTCAAGCGGGAAATCGTATCAACTTAAAGGTATCTCCAAAGAAAGATGTGGTCCATTTTGAAATCAAAGGACGAATAAGCACCACGATACATAGGACAGTTCGAGACCATCGAACGTATTGGTCCTGTGACGTATAGACTGAGATCATCAGATGATCTCGATGGTGTGCGCGACGTGTTTCACGTCTCAAGCTGGAATGAATGCCTTAATGGCAAATTGCTCTTCATATCAGTTGAAGAAATTCGACTGAATGAACATCTATACCTTACCTAGGAATCTTCGAAGCGTATGACTCACTAAGTTAAACAACTAAGGCGAAGCCGTACTTCTATTTCTAAGTCTCATTGGAATTCAAAGCACAAAACTCAAGTTTACTCAGGAAATGCAAAGATCATATAAAGTTCAGGTAATCCCCAGCTGATGCAGAGAAAGCCGTACCCGATAACTATACTTAAATTTCGGGACGAAATTTCTTTAACAAGGGGAGACTGTAACATCAGTGCCGGAAACGTCACCGGAACAGTGATCGGTACAGTAAAATGAACAGTGATTAAAGTACATAACTCAGTTGATGTTCATATATCAGTATCATTTCATATTATCCTAGAACAGACTCAAACTTGTTTCAAAACGAAACTCAGAATCATGGTTCGTCAGTCAGATAATTATCTGGCAACACAGAACCATCATGTGATTACTTGTAGGATTTTATTATGTATAAACGTATGTGAGGCTTTACAGAACAAAACAACACGGATGTCGTTACGTGAATACTAAATTGACAGATTATTCGTATAGGTGACGATCTGTACGAATAAATCTGGAAGTTTAATGTATCGAAAAGTATAGTTATCACCGTGTTCGTACGGGTGACGATTCGAACGAATACGCGCGACGACAGTACGATTCGATTGTAAATCGTAAATTAATTATTTCTGAAAATTTAAAATAAACAGAAGATAATTAGTTAATTTATTAGGAATCACAATCTAAAATAATTTTTGATATTCTAATTTAAGATCGAGTCGTTTCGTTACGACAACGAAACGAAACAGACACTTTTACGCGAACCGAACAACGAAAACGAACCCGAACTCACCCGGGGTATAAATACCCGGAATGAGTCTTCTTCCTCATTCACCCTCTCCACTTTCTCTCTCTAAACTCAAAAACCTGGAACTTTCTCTCTCTAGAAATCCCCACTCTCTCTCTCTAAGATTTCTTTCTCATTTCTTGATGAAATCATGTGTTCTTGGTGTCAAAATCACCACCACAACTTGTAGATCATAGAAGTACAACCGATCGGAGCTTAGATCCATCAGATTCGAGGTAAAATCCGAGTTTTTGTTCGGTTTTAAAGGTTTGAAAACCCTAGAATCGACCCCCTTCTTGAAACCGACTAACACACTTCAAAACTTTAGGGAAATCACTCACGACACCTCTGGAACATGTTAGGAACGAGTCTTGGTTAAAACCCTGGTTATTTACCTTGAAAAGTCATGGCAGAACCTGTGTTCTTCGACAGGCCGAATGGCCAGGCTCATTCGCCGAATGGCCAGGCTCAGTCGCCAGACTCATTCGCCGAATGGCCAGGCTCAGTCGCCAGACTCATTCGCCGAATGGCCAGGCTCAGTCGCCAGACTCATTCGCCGAATGGCCAGGTTCAGTCGCCGAATGGCCAGGCTCAGTCGCCTGAACCATATTCGGCCTTCACCCCTATTCGGCCAAGTTGTTTCGGTTATGGCTCCTTCGGCTAGGGGTTGGGTTAGAACTATCAATGACGATCAAGAATTTTGGACGCATGGCATGCATGGGGATTACATAGGGTGCATGGACGGGTTAGGTACACACGCCTCATGCATGGTGTGTGTGTGTGGGTACATGGGAACACAAACAAGGGTTATAAAGGAAATAGACCTTAAGTCCTACAAATACATAAGTACTGGGGATGAGTCGACAAACAAGTTTCTAACACATATTATCAACTAAATAATTAGTGATAACATCATTCAAAGAATTACAACATGGGAGAAATCATAAAGGGTCAAAATGTTAACATAAGGATTAGTGTTGATGTAATGAGTAACACATCAACCCTAAGAAAGATCCATAAAATCTTATAACTAACCTAGATGATTTACATGAATTATCTAGGCTTAGTAAATCAACACATTGATCAAGTATCGTTGAACACATAAAGTCTAATAATAGGCCCAAGAGTGGCCCAATGGGTTTAATATAAGCCCATCAAGTTCGATTACACTTTTCTTAAAATTAATTATGTTTTCATAAAAGAAATTAAATTATAAATCTTATTAAAATAATTAAATGATTTCTAAATAAAAGTTTAACTTAAAATAAATTATCTTAAAAATGTGTTGAATAAAGACTTGTGGTGTAATTAAAATAAACCCTAATTATCTAGGGTTAGTAGTTAATAATATGGGGACATGGGTCTATTACGGGTAATAAGTTAGACTAAGTTAGATAAAGTTGTAGAAACACATTAGAAATCTAGGACACTTAGTTGCACACCGAGACCAAATCCTAGATTCGACGACTACTATATGTACTTATCGTATTCAAATTCTTTTAAAACAACTTAGGGACTGAAGATACCTAGGCAACAATCAAAGAGCGCGCATATCTTTTGTGGTAATTCATTTCAGAGCAACACAGGTGAGTTCATTGCCCCTTTTCTAACATTTTTGTTTTAAAACGCGGGGCTGAGAAGCATGCGTAAACTGTTTTATTTAAACTGTTTATTTAAATGCTTTTATTTATTATATGTTTTACATATATATGTTTGTTGTGTCACACCCCCAATTTTCAACTAACGGAATCATACCGTTTGGGAACATGACAAACCAGGATCTCAGATCATTAGACATAACAAAGACTTCTATATGAATTTCAAAACATATGTTGATCTAAAACTGTAACATCAAAGTTTTCAATGTTTGCGGAAGCGTTTTAAAAACCAATAACAAAACGTAACGGTTTGAAAATGTAAAGTACAAATCCAATAACATTCAATGTCTTAATTGATCAAAGCTAAAACACTTGAACTGAAATGCATGCATGAGACTCAACATCCTAGTCCCTGCTTGTCCTTGCTTGTGTCTTAGTGTCCTGAGAAAACATGTAAATCAAGTCAACACAAAGGTTGGTGCATACACAGGTTTAAGCATTCACAAATGTTGAAACCACAGTTAGAATATATAGTTTACAGATAACATAATCACACGTGCATAGTCATGATAGCTAGTCATTTGTACTATTTACATAAGTGGTCGACACCGAAGCTGACGTTGCCATGCTATAGCATGTTTTTGCCTTAACACTATTGTCTAGCACGAACAATAGTAATGTGTGTGTTTGGTCAGTCAAACACCTGCGTAGATCCCATCTACCAAGTGAGGTTTGTCAAACCCAATAGATCTATCTTCAACTACCACGCTTTGCACTACGGCAAATTAAACGGTTCGAAATGGAAGGCGTTGTAATGCTATGTTTGCACTTCATGTAAACAGCTAACTCATGCAAGTGATATGTATCTAAAAATGTTTGTTGCACATGTTTTCTCCCCCAAAACAGTTAAAATAAGAAAGGGGCCGTGTACGCACCTTTGATTGTTACAGAATGATCAAACACACGTGAACTCGCGTAGATAATCCTCTACGAAGAATCTGTTTTTAAACAATAACATTGTGTTATTCGAGATGTCGTTTTGTGTTCGAAATTACATACGTGTCAACACACGTATGTTAGACTGGTTATAAACGCACATAAGTAAGTACGCGTGATCGTTTAATAAAATCATATAGTCCGTATACGATTTTATTTGAATAAGCGTATTCATACGCGATTTCGTTTTCGGGTTAAAATATGAATTTTATTATTTGAATTAGTTCGGGATCACGTTACGGTTCCAACGCAACTTGAATGGTTTAAAACGGAGTTCAAACGAAAGAGTTATAAGTAAAATACAAAATTTGTTCAAATCTTAGAAAAACAATGGAGGATGGGTTCGAACCCATGACCTCTTTGATCACACACTCATGCCCAACCATCTGACCTACTTCCACATTTGTGACTAGTTTTCATTTTAAATGTTTTTTAAATAGAACCAAAATCAGTTCCTTTTGGTTTAACACTACCCGAACCATATGGTTCCCAATTGAACCCCGATTCACACTCAGTCGAACCCAAGACCATAGGGTTATATTTCCAGATACACAAACGAGTTATCATGAGCTTTTAATCGTTTTATTTCCTCGAATTATTAGGGTTTTATACCCCAATTCGAGTTTGAACACAAAACTATGAACTTTGATTCAATTTTTCAAATTCGCTAATGATATTCAACAAAATCATATGGTTTTCACTACTAAAGAGATTTCGAACCCTTCTACATAATTTAATTCGAAAACCAAATTCATTTCCATTAAAATCCCCAAATTCTTTCATATTACGAACCCTAGAACCCGAGACCTAACAATCTGCTGTTGAAATGTGAAATTAACATGGGATTTTTATCAAGAGTCATATCCCGAATCTGTGTATGTGTTCTAATTTGTTTTTAGAATTCGTTTGATTACAAACCCCCAAAACGGTTTACTATAAGAACCCTAGAATTTGATCGCATATAATTCGATATTTTTAAATGAAATTATCATACAGATTTCGATCAATAGATCATCACGAAACTATCTGTATGTTTTGATTTAAGTTTCAAACCTATTTCACCCACAACCCCCAATTCGGTTCGCATCAAAAATCTTAGTAATCGAATCCTACTAATTCGTTATTGGAACCACAATTTAGCATAGGGTTATGATTAATCGGTTAGTTTAGGTGATGTAGGAATGATTTGTTACCTTGTTTGATTTAGAATTTACGGAGATCAAATTCAAGCCCTAGTTTCGGCTCCTTCACACTTGAATCCTTCAATCCGAACTTCTGGAATCAAATTGTCGTATGGAGAACTTACTAAAGGTGCCGATTGATGCTATGTAATTCTCAATTTGTGATGTTTACATCGAATTATGAGGGCTCTACTATCACAAGTGACAGTTTCAACATTGTGGTTCATTAATTCCTTTAATTCGAGTTTTAATGGGCTAGTAACTGATAAAACGATTGGAAATCATAAATATCAATTATTTGAGTGATGAATTTGTTTCACAATAGCTTATTGATATGAATTACGAATTTAATTGACAATTTATCCGATTTTTGACTTTCAAGGTCAAAGTTTTGCATTTTAACTTAATTAACCTTTGAAACTAAAATGTATTGGAACTGATTTTGATAATTCCTAAGCCCTCAAGTTTGATTTTGTTCAATTACATAACACTTCGGTTAGCAACATTGAACCAAAATCCCAAATCGTCACTAATTTGGCCAATTGGAATACTATTGGGCTAAGTTAATCCATTTGGGCCTCAGTTTTTGCAATTGAGCCTACATTAAACTCATTGGGCCTATCTTGGCCTTACTGGGCCAACCTTGGCCTTACTGGGCCTTCTTTGGCCTTACTGGGCCAACCTTGGCCTTACTGGGCCTTCTTTGGCCTTACTGGGCCTTACATGTCTTGTTGGGCCTGTGATCTAACCACATTCAGTTAGCGAAGTTAACTCAAAAAGTCGGATTGTCACATGTTGATACTCTTAGACTCCTGTCTAAGAAATTATTGAACAGATCAAGTTATCAAATAAATTTAAGTACTCTTATGAGTAATACCTTAAATTTAAACCATAATTCAACCCTTAGTCCATCAAGTTCAAATTCAAGAATCTAAATTCAAAGTGAAATCAAATGAACATAATCAAGAGACTCAAGGAATCAGAAATTATAAATGTGTGTGAATCATTGAAATAATGAAATCATTATGATCTAATGAACTCATTAATACTCAAGTCAAGGTGGATGTCAGTTGTATATGGAATCAAGACCACGTGTAACACACATATAAAGTCCCTCTCAGGTATAGAAGACTCTTGTAGTCAGGCTATACGGGCAATAACATGAACGATCAAATGATATCAATATCAAAGTCAAAATCATGAGAATCAAGAGATCAAGAATCATAGGATATCCTTAAAGTCCCACTCAGATGCAGAAGACCATTGGGTCAGGCTGTAACGGGCAAAACATTAAAGTCCCACTCAGATGCAGAAGACCATTGGGTCAGGCTGTAACGGGCAAAACATTAAAATCCCGCTCAGTTCAGGTGTACTCCTTGTGAGTTATGCTTGACATGGGTCACGTGTGAGAGGTTACAACTTGGACACCCACCAACAACTAAGTCTAACTGATTGAGTAAAATCATACCCAATCATCATGTCTTAGTTGTATTTAAATGTTTTATTTAATTATTAAATTAAATATTTGACATTTTACTATCATCACTGACTTTTGGGAAATACTATATCTACGATCAAAATCAAGAGGATCAAAGGCAAATCCGGTTTCAAAATCATAATCAAATTTAGAGGTGTTGGGTAAAAATGCTTGATTATCATTAACAACAGTGTCATATGCATATTAGTATGTGGTGGGATAGCGTCTGGGCTTGACCCTTTCGTGATTCCCTATATATAAGCATACCAATGTGGATATTACATGTGGAGTTAATGAGGTTAGGGTCTTTACCAAAAGAGGTTTTCAAATCATTTTCAGATCATTTTCAAATCACAAAACTATATGAACTCACCAACCATGTGTTGACTTGATTTTTGCATGACTTCTCAGGTGACGAACAGGTCAACTAAGGAGTTATTTCCTTTGGACTAGGACTTTCAATAGAAGGCTTAGCATTTTGGACCTGCATACTTTTGAAGACATCATTATACAAATTATTTTGTATATCTTGTGTAAATACAAGATAGAAATTTCATGATGTTGATGGTAGATTTACATTGTTAAATTATAAACAATACTGATGTAATTTAACTTTGTAATTCTATTACATTTAGCATTCTCATTTATATCGTGTGCAATGTAAACAATCTGATCATCACGATTATCACTCACGATATCGCGCCCCGGGAACCTTCCGCCCGACGGGACAACCGATCCTATCCCGCCGGCTCGGGGTGTGACACATGGACACAGGTTCGGCAAGGTATAGGTTCGCATGTAATGAGGTTCGTGATTAGGGTTTCAGCCAGACACAAGGTTCGGCCAGGTTCGGTCCTCTCTGTTTCGTTGCCACTAGGGTTCGGTTGATATCAAAGGATGGTGACTTAGCAGGAAGGGTTCGTGGTTGCTGGGTTCGTGGATGATGGTTCGGCTCTCGAATGGAAAGGAGGTTCGGCCAAGGAAAAAGGTTTCCTGAGTCGAGGTTCGGCCACCATAGGACTTCAAACCCCACAAGTTCGGCCGATCCCTTGTACCGAACGAGCAAGCTCACCATCATCATCGAACCTCGCCTATTGTTGGGCTGCTTTCAGGGCTGTGTTATGCGAATGTGGTTTCTCATGGCCGTGGAATTCATGGTGAGAAGTTGGTTGCCCGATTAGGGTTAAGTAGAACAAAAGGGGTTGCGAAAACCCTAACTTTAGTGATGTTCAAGCCTCCATACCTCATTTTTTGGTGGATAAATCTTCAGATCTGTTGTACTTTTATGTAGTGGACATCGAGAGCTTCGTTTGGACACCAAGAACGCCTGATTTCACCAAGAAACGAGTGAGATATGAGGATTTGAAGCTTGAATACGGTGGTGGGAGAGAAATCCGGAAATTTGTTCTAGGGAGAGAGTGGAATGGAGAAAAATGAGAAAAATGAACTCATTAAGGGTATTTATACCCCGAGTGAGTTCGGGTTCGTTTCGTTTGCTCGTTTTTCGTCTCCGTTGCGTTTCTGAATTGTTACGCGGAATTTACGTGTTTTAAATAAAAAGAGGTTATTTGAACTATATTAAAAGTGGTTATTCCTAGTAAATGTTTTACTTTTCTTATTTTGTTTTCGATCGTATCGTTTTTCGTTTTCATTTCGTCAGATCGCGCCACCTTCGCGCGTATTCGTTTGAATCGTCTCCCGAACGAAGACGACGATGGTTTCACTTTGTGAGTTTTGTTTTCTACTTTTTAGTCATCATTTCAGAATGTTAAACTTTCAGATGTATTCGTCCAGATCGTCACCTATACGAATAATCTGTCCATTTAGCATTCCTGTAATGAAGTCCGTTATTACTTTGTTTTGTTCAACCTCGCGTACGTTTATACATAATAACATTAAATCAAGCATCTGTGTTTCAGTTCAGTGTTATCTGATGTGGTTCTGACTGTTAAACAGTGAGATTTAATCAGATTTCAGAAACAATTACATAATAGTTTAGTGTCAAGCATCACAATGTAAATAGCACATACATAGTTCACGTAGTTTGTACCTGAGTTACTACTGTTGTGATCACTGTTCCGGTAACGCTTCCGGTACTGATGTTACACATTATATCATTGTATTCATGTGTCCGGAATTCATTTCATGTACATTAAGTCCCTTTTTATATCGTATAACATTAAGTAGAAGAGGCTAAGCCAACGGTAACGTAGTGGTACCATAGGTTTGACAAACCCCCGGCGAGTGAGGTTGGTACGTTATGCGTATTGTTTATAACATTTGGCCGTTATCGTATCACCAGCAATAGGGCGGCAACAGTCAGGTTTGGTAAACGGCCACATGGGTGATATTAATCAACAGAAACTGTTCGTAATTGTGCCACTTCAATTCTGTAGACTGCAAAACTATGCGATTGAACTCACACATGTCAAAAGTTGGTGACATATTATTGTGAAGACAAGTGATTACAAATGGATAGGGATAAATTGGAGACATTGTGGCTTGATTATGTGAGGACCACAATGTCGTCCCATTTATGCTCTATACATTTAATTGGATTAATACAACAAATGAGTTGACTATCAGAAGTGAATTACAGTAAACTCTACATATGAGAAGACAATTAATAAGGTTAAGATTTGTTAAAATCTATATCTTTAAAACAGTAAGGGTTTACCATCACTTATGTTATGGTAATACATACCATACAAGAACATTATTTCTATATATATCAAATTGTGGGATAAGAACGTGTGAGAAAAACAAATATGGGATGAAATGGGTATCCTAAGTTGCATTACAAGTGGTATTAAATTCAGTGAAGTGTGTGGTGGGCAGGCGGCTTCACTTGTGATGCGTATGCCCTATATGTAAGCATGCTTAATTGGGTGAAATACTATATGTATGTGGAACTATGGAGAGAACACCGCTGGCGGAATAAGATAATGTTAATGACAATAAGACTTAAGAATAACATATTCAAATGTTACTAAAACACTAAACTTATGAACTCACCAACCTAGTGTTGACTTGTTTTACTTGCATGTTTTCTTAGGTGAAGAACATGTTTAGTCACTAGATCTCGAGACTTAAGCTAGTGGGCCTTAGTAGTGGACCAAGCTTCTTTTGATTGTGCATATTTTGATGACATTTATATGAATCACTTTTGTGTATATTCTGCAAATACAAGGTAGCAAATTTATGATTCTTTTTGGGTAGATTTACATTGTTAAATTATGAATATGACTTACGTAATTTAACTTTGTAATTCTAGGTCAATGTCATTTTTAGCATTTCACATTATATATCATTTGCATCATAAACAATCTGAATATTTCGATTATCACACGATATCATGCTCCGAGACCTTTTGGCCCGACGAAAAAGTCGATCCAGCACGCCGGCTCGGGGTGTGACAAATATCATAAAGATCACAGAGACGAAGCGATGCAGTTCAAGAAGGTATTACATGTTTGTATCAAGCTCAAAATTTGTGCCCGTAGTCATCTACCTTTTTAGTGGAAAGAATGAAGAGCAACACTGAGTTTTTGCTAAGGGGAAGTCTATTAGTACCCTGATAGCATCAGCCTCAAATGTTGAACTGAAGAATGAAGCTGAAGTAGAGTCGAAGTGAAGACTTTTATGTTATTTTTTTTTTGTAATTGTGTAGTTTTAGTTTGTTTTGTTTGATTTGTATTTTGTTTAGTTTTATATTTTTTAGATTTGTTTAGTTTTGTATTTTGTAAATTAACTAAGTGATGGTTTCATCGATACTAATAGTACCGATATTAATACCATTGATACTATTAGTATCGACACTAGTCAACCATCGATACTAACAGTATCGATGGCAGGTGTATAAATAGGCTTATTTCGATACTAATTGTATCGAACTTAAGTTTGTGTTTTCTCTCTGATTGTAGGAATTTCATTCTAGATATTAATAAGATTGACTTTGAATCAATGATTATTTCTATTTCTACTTATTTCTATCATTGCTCAAATATAGATTTATGTATTCTGCACGTATTTTTATGTGATACTTGATCATTCAGATCATAGACACGCACCTACCCAAACCAACATAAGCAAAAGCACTAATTATATTTAAACATCATGAATGTGCGAACTTTAATCACTTTGTTTTAAGTTCTGAATTATTGCATAAAACCATTGCCTTTAAAAATTTGGTATTATCATGTATCTTACTATATATACTAACAAAGAAACATATATTTTGGCACTTGTCATATTCTTAAACCACTATTGCTACATGTCAATTTCTTATCACTTTATTTGATTATTTTGAAATTAATTTTTTGTAACAAATAAAATAAACTAAAACCTAGAATTTTAATTTATAATATTTTTATAAACAAATGGCATTTTTCAATTTATTTTAAAAACCAAAGTAAAAGAAATGATAGGGAAAGTCATACTTTTGGTCCTTTATGTTTAGCATTATTTTTTAAATTGTGTTGTTAAAATTCATAAGTACATAAAGTACATTTAAATTTCTTGCTTTATAAAAGTTACTCTTTTATATATTACAATATGAAGTTTTTATTATTTGTTAGATCAAAAATAATAATTGTTAGAAATATAAAGTTCATATATTATTTGTATAGTTATAAAGTCTTTAATTATTGTTTTAACACTTAAATTATTTTTTAATATGTAAAGTAATCATTTTTCTTAAAATACTGTTTTATAATTGTTATATTTTTATTACTAACTATTTTATATTTTATATTAAATACATATAATACACGGGTAATAGCCTACTTTATTAAATATTTATAAATCATAAAAATAATAGGTGATGAATTTTCATTTTAAAAAAAATTAATTTCCCAACATATCCCATTGAAAAATAAAAAATCCCAGCTCAATCTAAACCTAAATTTGTGGCTTTATACACTCATTCTCTCGCAATGGGCGTTTAACAGAATTCCAGAGAAATCGGGATCTCAATCCCTTCTATATTCATGTTCGATTCAGTCATATGGAGTCATTTGTATTCTCTCGAAACCCTCAGCTGTGTTTGAAAGTTGAAGTTGCCGATTCTAGATTTTGGTAGAGACTCGATCGATTGATCCGTATTCTGCGCATTAAGGTAAAAATCAACCTTTTGACCGCTGCTCTGCTTTTTTGTTGAATCAATGGCTCGAACACAGTGGTTTCAGACTACGAATTTTGACCCCTACTTCGAATTTTCATTTTCACCTGTCGTAGGTTTTTAACCGTAGGCATTTTGCCAATGGCTTGTTTTAGTGTGGTTGAATGACAACGAATTAGAAAATTGTTAGAGTATAACTGCTCACTGAAGTTTTATGATGGCATCAAATGCATATTTAACCACGAAATTGTTCGATTATTGTTAAAATTCAACCACCCAATTGAACAACTTTTATTAATTTGCTGCTTTTTTTTTTGCTGAATCAAAAACTTTTGATTTTGTTATCAGTTTGCTAATTGTTTAGTTATGCTTGCAATATGATAGTATGTTTCAATTTGATAATTGTTTAGTAGTGTCTTGTTAATGTATCAATTTCCTTGTAGCAAAATATGGATTCTTATGCTGGTGACGATGGTCTTTACACGAACATGGTTGGATGAAAGTTCTCAACTACCTGCATACGAGTCAGTACCTGAGGGTAGTGCAAGTGCTGGGACAAAACGTAAACACAACCATAAATCGTGCAAAAGCAGACGCGCTTGTAAACTTTATACGCTTTTGTTTATTCAAATTTCATAGACCTGCTGTTAAATTTCATGTTATCTCAAAGACAAGAATGATGGGTTTATGCTTATAAAATAAGATTTACAAGATTTAGAATAATTATTTTTCCAATTTCAAAAATTTAACAAAAAAATTCTCAGTTAAGAGATCATTTTTTCTTGACTGCTCACGTTTCCTTTGCAAGGTTGGAATCATTGTTCGTGACAACAAGGTTGTTTAATGTTGTCTCAATTGTTGATAGCTAACAAAGCTAACGTTTTGGATTATTGAATAATTTTGGAGTGTTATTTCATAATAAATCATTGATTAACAAATGTATGTTTCTAATTTAAGAAAAAATTTCGGCTGTTTGAACAATGAGATATTTGTTGTTTCTTGTGTTTTAGATATATTGTTAATGTCATTATTGTCGATAATCTTTGCATTATTCACATCACTACAATCTTAATGTTTAATAAACAATGAACATTTAACCCAAATCTTTATTAATGAACACAAATAAATGGATGGTCTAAATGATAGAAAGTATTTTTAACAAAAATGTAAATACTCTTTTTTGCTGCTTTTTTCATACATGGAATGTTGCAGACAACATGTTACCCTGTTGACTTTTAGGCAGTCTTTAGCTTCTGGAGAATTTTAAAAAATGGAACTTTGTTGCTTAACAGCCTACGTTCTTTCATCAAATCATTTCACTTTCTGTCTTCTATCTATTGACTGCAGAACAAGTTGTTTTTCTTGAAGAGGAAACTGCTGCTGCACAATCTGTTGCTACACAACCCGCGGCTGCACAACCCGCTGCAGCACAACCCGCTGCAGCACAACCTGGTGGTGCTGAAATAGCTTCTACTGAACAACTAGGTGCTGAAATAGCTGCTGCACAACAACGTGCTGGTCCATCAAAAAGGCGTGGTCCAAATATAAATCATACCGTTTCTAGCACTTTATATAATTTTCCTAAGGGTACTAAAATTCCTCTGACTATGGATAAGGAAACAAAAACTTTTGTAGGTACCTTAGCAACACACTTTGCTACCGAGTGTGGAATCGTTATTCGGAATGTTTCTCCAATGAAGTTTCACACTTGGGATGCAAAAGAAGTGAAAACACTTGTGTATGAGAAATTGGAAGTAAGTTGTCTATTTTTTACTTTTAATAAATTCAATATATTAGATGTTAAATTTAAATTTAAATTTATATTACTAACATAAATATTCAATGCAGGAAAGCTTTGAGTGGTTGTGGGCAGATAATGTTCTTATGGAATATGTAGATGCTTGACTATGCGCCCAGTGGAAACGCGCCGGAGGTGTTTTAAGTAAGCATTGGAAGAAAAACGGGGGAAAAATCCGCTTGTGGCAATATCGAATATGAAGCCTAATTACCGGAGTGAAGAAGACCGGAATCCTTTTAGCAACTATTGGGAGTTAGAAAAAAGTTGGGTTCATTTGATGTATTTACTTTTACAAATCATAATAAATATTCATGAATAATTTTCTTATTTTTTTTGTGTTTTAACATGTATTACATAATTAAATTTTGTAGAAATACAGTGATAAGATGGAAGCAAACAGTGAAAAACAAGTTAACATTAGCAGAGGGGCTCTCGTTCGATGTCTAATCATGTATACCAAACGGTAAGATTTACATTTGTTTTGATTTTAAAATTGGTAATCTTATTATCAAAATATTAATTTGAGAAGTTGTGTTGTAATTGTTTTTGGTATGAGCATTGTTAAAATAACCTTTTTTACATGACTGGTTATGCCATGAATCTGTCTTGACTTTTTACATTTCCATCTCTACTTGACACGTGTCCATTTTGGCATGCATAGTTTTGTTATTTGAATGTTATAGAAAATTCTACTTGTTTGAATAACTAGTACCAACAAATATTATCCTATAAGAATCACAATTCTTTAAAAGTCTTATGTTTATACATGTTAAAAGGTAATGACTTCAATTGTTTTTTTGAATATATTTATTATTCATTATCTTAAATTATATATGAACAAAAAAATCCGAAGAGTCAACTGTCCCTTAGCCTGTTGCAAGTTTACTACATGCTGCATTATAACGTTAAGAAACAAGGTTGGTTAAACGATCATTCAAGAATTGAATACGTAATCATCTTTGTACTAAAATCTTTTGATATAAAATTGTAGTTTTTTCTAATCTTGATTTTTTCACACCCCGGGCTCTCGACGGCCCCAACGCTGCGACCCGAATTGGATTGATGAATAATACATTCTCGGTCAGATTTTATTACTCTTTTTCATATGTTTCAGCGGAAGCGTTGTTTCATGAATTCAAAATTTTACGCAGCGAAAATTGTTATTTTTCGAACTTCATAAATAACTCACATGCATAGATGTGAAAACCATATTTCATCATTTCTAAATGACTCATACGCATAGGTATGAACACGATCATTTCATATTATTGTAAACCGGATTTTCACAAACGCATTATTTCAAATCATTTTATAATATCTTGTTTACACGTGACTTGGAGGAATAGCTCCAATAGTTCCATGGTCTCACCACAAGTTCCTATTCAAGGCATCATAGACCAAGAGTCTCTAATCATTCTTTTCTTTTACATTTCATTATTACCTGAAAGTTTTTGAAAGTAAAACGTCAACATAATGTTGGTGAATACAATTAGCAGACTCGATATGTAAGCATAGCATGTCCGGTCCTTTAACCATAAGTAATATAGGCAATACTACACATTTTGCAGGTTATTTCACTGATCGATACAACCACTACATACCCTAGCTAGTACTGTCACTAGTTAAGCACAACAGCGGGGTGCGTCTTACAATTGTTCCCTCCAGCCCACAGTCCTTCACTGGTTAGGTTTCCAGCGGAGTGCGTCTTGCGTATAACCTTCCAGGATATGCTACCAGCCACGTATGAGAATTTCACCCATATGCGGATACAATTTGCAAATCATACGTATACTAATGGCTTAAATGCTGGTCACATAGTATCCCTTTATGCATCAAAGTTTAAGCATACCATGCTCATAAAAATTTATTTAAAAATTTAAAAACAAGTAAAATGTATTCAAATAAATTTTTGGTTGGATGAGCCACAACTTAGAACTTCTCAATATAAATTTGGGCAGCGTTTCTGCTTAATCCATTCTTGTAATTATTCTGCAAGGAAGATTTACTTATTTACTTATTTATTTATTTAGTTATTATTATTATTAATATTATTGTTGTTATTACGATTACGATTACGATTACGATTACTATTATTTTAAGTAAACTAATTTTTTTTAATATATACATAGGGTCGGATCCTAACTCTCACCTTATGAGTTAATAACTAAAAGTTAAATAATATACCTAAACGAACTACCCCCTTAATCTTGACTTTGTATTTTGATCAGCATATCCTAGCATCCAGATCCTCTAATTTCTTTCTCAATGTGTGTATATATTGTGTGTGTACGTATGTGATTTTTAAATGAAAATAAAGGAAGCATTTAATTTTTTATAGGCAATTCATACTTGCTACTTAAGAATATGATAAATGTAGGTTTGATACATGTTTTCTTATTCGATTAAATGTTGCATTGTAAGTTCTGTATTGGCCTCCATGAAATCTTGTACACAAATTTGAAATTTGTAATATTTTATTATTATAATTAATTTAGCTCATACTTTGTTTCTCTCATATAACTTTCAGAAAATAATATTTTATAAAATTTAAAAATATTGTTAGGATCAGCTCAATTTTCTCTATGTTTCGACCTAAGTTTCGTTAAAGACGGACAAACTTTAATTATAATATATTTTACAAATTTTAGGTGTTCTCCTATAATAGATACTGATTGTCACACCCCTTTCGTCGCGTGCGGAATCCATGTCGCGGTGACGATCAATGGTTGAATCATGCACAAGTATTGATGTGACAACTACTACCTGACCGACCGGGAATTTCTTATGGTACAACAGTAACTATGTGTACATACATGTTGGTGAACAGTGCTTGTATTAACAGAATTCTAAATACAAGAAACAATTGTACGTATTTTCGTGTAAACTTAAATATTGTAAGTAGAAAACCTAAGTACAGTTAACACAACAGATTATGAGAAACAACAGCGTTCATGTGAATAACAGAAACAAATCGGTTGCGATCTGATATCCATAGATGACAGGAATCAGATGGCCGACATTTCAGTGTGAAAACAATGTGAAAACAGGGTGTTTAGTTGAGTCCGACAGTGAGGAAATACAATTTACAACAGTATTTCGGTGTTGTTTTAGAATAACGAACTCACAGTGTGTTTGCGTGGTTGACGATTCACACAAACATATCTGTGAGTTTAACGTTCTGAAATGGTAACTGGAAAGTAGAAAACAAAAGTCAGAAAGCCAAACCATCGACGTGTTCGTTCGAATGACGATTCGAACGAATACGCGGTATGGTGACGTGATTTGACGAAACGAAAACGAAAACACGACACGAACGACTTTAAATTTATAAAATTGAATAAATAACATTTTACAATTTTGAAAATCATCAAAATAAATAAATTAACCTCTTTTAATTAAGAGATATAAATTACGCGTAAAATTCTGGATACGTAACGAAAACACAAACCGAGCAATCGAAACGAACCCGAACACCACTCGTAATATAAAAACCCTAAAATGAGAGTTTCCCACTCATTTCCACCATCTACTCTCTCTCTCTAACACCATTTTCGGATTCCACCTCCCACCACCGTTTCCAAGCTTCAAAACCCCATAACTTCCTCAATTCTCAACGAAATTTGATGTTCTTGGTGTCCACACGTAGCAAGTGATCTCCTCTACAAGGAAGTACAACTGATCTGAGGTGTTATCCGGCGAAGAACGAGGTAATGATTCACGAAAAATCTGGAAATTAGGGTTTACTACCCCATGTTCGATATAGCCACTCAACCGGTTTGAAAACCATGCTATCTTCGATCTTAGACTATCATCTCAACTTCACCACAGTTGTGCAAGCATGGGGGAAGCTATAGAACAAATCCCAACCTCTCTGGTTCGATGTTGATGAGGGAAATGTAACAGGTTCGTGAAGTCACTGTTGGTGGACCAATCTGTAACATCATGGGGCGAACCTTCGATCTCAAGAACCAACCATCATGTCCACGAACCCTTGTCATCAGCCGAACTCACCTACAGCTGGCCGAACCCCCTTCTTCACGAACCTACCTCCACAGTGCCGAACCCTTCTTGAATCCTCACGAACCCATGCACGAACCTTTCTCAGTTAGAACCTGGCCGAACCACTGCGTGGGTGTATTCGAACCTTTCTTCAGCGGCGAACCCTTGAACAGTAATCATTTATCCGAACCCTTCACAAACCTTGTGTTTTGCCGACCATTATCACTGCCATAGTCACGAACCTGCATGTGTATCACCCAACGAACCTTGGCATGGCTACATAGACGAACCATCACCTAACCCCAAGGTCTACGGTGTCGGCCCAATGTCAATACTTGGTCTAGAACTTAGTTTCAGCCCATAAACCACTTGACGGGCCCGTGTTTCATTCGACCCATATGTGACTCGGCCTAATGCAGGCCCACAACATACATTCGGCCCAACATGCCCCAATACAACACCCACTCGGCCCATTTCCCTTGCTACGGCTCGATCGAAATTGCCCCGACCCAACAATTTAATTATATGACCCATTTTGGTTATTCGGCCCATGATTACAAAGTAGGATAATTCATGAAATAATAGTATGACAACTTATTTAAAATCTTTATAAAGAATAAAAGATTTATAATAGTTTCAAACTAGAAACGTAAGTATTGTAGTGATAAACTATAATAGTTATAAGGTTACACTTTTTTATGACATTGGATTCAAGTCAAACAATAACACATAAGGAGTATACTAAACTCAATTAAAGCCAATTGAGTGTTAGTATAATCTATAATCATCAAACAAGGGCCGAATACTAATCAAGCCAGATGTGTGCCAACCTAATTTGAGGATGACACACACATGCACACACAAGTCAATACTACTTATACTTATAAAGTACATACACCGTGAAATCAATACAGGATCGTGGAAACTACCACAAGTACAGACAAGAGCGCGTGCATTCTTTATTTAAGCTAAGTCAACCCTACAACAACAAGGTGAGTTCATATGCCCCTTTTACTTTAATCTTACTGATTTTAAACTCTCGGGGCTGAGAAACATACTTACTTTTACTTGTTTAAAAGTTTTGCTTAACATATTGCTTATGCTTTGATTTAGATAATATTAAATGGTTTATTATCGCCTATCATTGCATGCTTGTATGATCATGAGATAACAGGGAAACTCAAATGAATATGATAATATAATTTCATAGTTCATCAACACAATAGAATAACATAGTTGTAAGATTTTATCTCACAACACTTAGTTATTCCTACATAAGTAAACAATGAGACAATTCATACACAAACAAACAATGAGAACAGTTACAGTGAAACATGATGACACTACACATCACATGGATGATTAGAAGATAAAATATCTTCTAAATATCATTCCACATTATAATTGACTAAGTGTGATAAGTCAAGTACTTATAACACTTAGTTACAACTTAAAAACATACTATGCGATAGTATGAACACATTTATCAATCCACCACCTGAGCTAATTAAGGGTGGCAAGACTAGTTCTTACCACAGCTTAATGGCAACATGGTGAACATATGGATCATTTAGAATGATAATCATGATAACGTATCATCATGATAACAATATCATTCTCACATCGGTTGACATAAAGTAATAAGACATGTTCTTATTCAACTTTGTTAATCACATGAGAACATCCCACATTGAGAACAATAACAATATCGATGTACATCATCCATCGTTACCTGTGGACTAGTAGACTGAGGAATTTATTTTTTTCTCATGTCATATTATTAGTAACAGTTCCGATGAAGGCTATAAGATCACACGGCGGGATAGAGGTGAATCGGGTGCATAGTAATCTGATTACGTGAGGATCACAATGGACTCCTTTTGGGCTCTATACGTTGCATTTGAGAATATATTACAAACAGTTAACTAACACTTTTAATATGTAAAAGTGAAACAACAGTTAACCCCATAATTATAGAATAATACATGGAACAGATTGAGAATCTAATATCCTTAACACATAAATTGATTATCAATACTTCGGTTTGATAACTACAACGCTGTCATCATATTATTCTATACATGAGAATACAGGTGATCAAGAATGAGATGAACACGTGGAATTGGGAATGGAAATCAATAGTTGTATTGCAAGTAGTGTGGAGTTCTAGTAGTGATGTGGTGGGATGTTGGCTAGGGCTTAGTTCCCTTACATATGCCCTATATATAAGCATCACTACTAGGATGATATAATAATTGTAAATATAACTATTGAGAAGCCATTGGGTGAACAGGTAAACATACAACATACAAGTAACATAACATACATTGTGATTGTGCATGTGAATGAATCAAGGTTTTCAATTAACATACTTATGAACTCACCAACCTAGTGTTGACTTTGTTTAAATGCATGTTTTCTCAGGTGAGGAACAGGTGTAGGTACTTACATGCAAGGATTAAGCTAGTGGACTTTTAGAAGACCTAGCTTTATTTTGTGTTGCATGCTTTTGGTGACAAGAACAATGAATCATCTTTTGTATATCTTGTACAGATACAAGATATATTTACATTGATTCTTTTGATAGATTTACTTGGTTAAATTATGAACGATACATTGTGATTTAATCTTGTAATTCTATATCATTGATGTGTTAGCATTTCTCATTTATTTATCATGTGCTATGTAAACAATCTGATCATTTCGATTATCAAACGATATCGCGCCCCGGGAACCTTCCGCCCGACGGGAAAACCGATCCATTCCCGCCGGCTCGGGGTGTGACAGTTGGTATCAGAGCCAAGGTTATAGAGAAATATAGGTCATATTACTTAAACGGTTTGGCCTAGACTATAACCTAGGGACCCTCAAGTAGAGATTACTTGACATAGGACTCTATTTGCATGTGTCTTCTGCATCTTATCACTGCACTAACCGATTTTCTTTCGGTTAGGATCAGATTGCCGCCGAGAAGACCACCACCTGCTAAATTGCCACCACCACAAGATTTTGCACCGCACTCATCTACACCTTCACCTACTGATTCTCCTACACAACCACCTCCTCCTCCACCGCCACCAGTTCATCAGTTGGATCCGGCAACGATAGCACTGGCTACACTACTGACCAGTCAACTGAGGGATGTGATCCCGGAGATGATGAACCAGATTAATACCAACAACAGCAACAACGTTGCCAACTCATCTGGAGAAGGCAGCGGAAACACCCGCCATCACCAGGACTATGTAACCCCCCGACCGATGGCGGAAACGTCGGGATGCCACGAGGGATGTGTAGATTGTTCAAAAGCTCGTGGGCATCTAAATCAAATCGTCATATATCATTCAATCAACCAAAGTAATTACACAAAAATCATGTTCATCATGAATTAAATACATCAATTACACAAAAGAATTAGCTAAACTAACTAAACTCTAATCGCTAGAATTTTAGTTAATTAGCTAAGTCCAAGATCCTATATGATGATGTCCAAAAGTGTGAGTTCCATCTTCATCAACCTACTTAGCCTTATTACCTGAAACATGTAAAAATCAAATGTCAACTACAAAGTAGTTGGTGAGTAATCATAAGTCTTTATAATTAAAAATGTTTTACAAAATAGTTTTATAAAATGAGTATAGAGTTTAGAGTTTTCCTTAGAATTCCATATGACACCTGCGAGATAATCCATTACAATAACCAAGAACATAACCCAAAGCACATAATTCAACACATAACCACAAATCTCAATTAATCATAACTAATCATAGATAGCCCATCACATAACCAATCAACCAATCACAATCATCAATCATCTCAAATATTATAAGTGACTATACATGTATCCTTGTAGTTGACCGAAGCCAAAGACTACGATACACGGATGTGGCAACTTCCACGTGACAATACATGCATCATTATAGTTGACCGAAGTCAAAGACAACGACACACGGATGAGGCAAACTCCTCGTGACAATACATGCATCATTGTAGTTGACCGAAGTCAAAGACAACAACACACAGATAAGGCAAACTCCTCGTGACAATACATGCAGTCATTACGAAGGACCGAAGTCAATAGTAACAACTCATGGAATATGATAATCCATAACTATGGATTTCATACAATTAAGCAAGTGTCATCCATGTAATATCAGAATAATATTGAAAATGGGTATACACGTTTCACCTCCGAATTTAAAACAAAACAGATTAAAAGAAAAGGAGGGTATGAGAACTCTCCTGTCTCCTTAGATTCGGTGTTCCCGCAATATGCGCGCTCACGTAAGAGAATTCACTAGCAACTCAATCACCTGTATTTAACGTATGGTTGTGTTCATCAATATATGCGTTTCATTTTAATTGAATAGTTATAAGTTTTTATTTCTTATTGTTATGTGTTTTGTTCCCCTTAGTTCTTGTATTTAAATTAAGAACAACTACCCAATATTGTATGAGTGATCACCATTAATATCTATATAGTTGAACTAATTACTTGAACTATATATTGATGGTAACTTATTATGAGCCTTGAGTACATCTTTATAAAATAAGTACTACAAGTGAGTAACCCTAATCTTATACATACTTAAACATCCATGCATGTCTACTTTTGTCAATTGACATATTATAAATTATCAAAGTTTACTTAATGCATAACATAACTTATGTATGTCATTTATTCATAATATTAAAACCATGTAAGATCTTAAACTTCTACTTAGGAAATTTAGAGAATTTAATAGCCAGGATTAAGTATGCATGCATGGTTGTTCATATATGTATATGTCTATGTATATCCTCGCTTCCCATTACCCTTAACCTATCAACCTATTGGATTTCAATTCGGTATCCCTTAAGGGCATCGAACCTTCTATCACCATTAGGATGGGTTCGGCTAACAAAAGGGAAAAGGTTCGGCCAATTGAATGCTAAGGTTCGTCACCCTTATAGTTATATGGTTCGGCAATAATATATGGGTTCGCTGCATGGAGTTAACTCAACCGAGGGTTCGTGGCTTGCTAGTAACCAAAAGGTTCGTGGGTGTGATGATTGCAAAGGGTTCGCCGACCTGCAAAGTGGTTCGCCCGTACAAGGTTCGTGTCCCGACTAGATGGTTCGGTGCCCCTCAGGCTCGCCACCTTAGGGTTTGCATGGCATGAGGGTTCGCTGCTGAGAGAGTAGGTTCGCCCATAGTGAGGGTTCGGCCATGGCAACCACTTCATGCATGGTTCGTTGCCCAGCTAAATGGTTCGTTACATGAAACAGGTTCGGCCCAAGTTACCCTAGGTTCGGCCATCCAATAGGGTTCGGCCCTTATGGTTTCCCGCCCAATGAAGGTTCGTGAGGTTAAGGGTTCGGCCAGTCACGAGCTACAGCTCATTCTCATCACCATCGATTCCTAAATGTTCATAGGTTTACACATTGCTGCCACGGTTTAATACCCAACGATCTATCCATGTAAACCCTAAAATCATTTACCAAGTTGATATCCATACACGAAATAGGGTTTTTACCCAAAACCGAAAAGTAAAGTGGTCGTCTTACCTTCAAATCGTGGTCAACAGCAGGGTTTCTTCGTATCCTCTTGTAGCTCTCGATCACGCGGTCGTTTTGGCGCCAAGAACACTTGAATCCGTCGAGTAACGAGTGAGATAAGTTAGAGAGAAGGTAGAGAGAAAGTGTGTGTGTTTCTAGAGAGAGAAGGAGAGTTGAGAAAATGAGCGGAAATGGTGGAGTCTTCCACCATTTAAGTCTATCCCATTCCCGCGTGTCCGGTCTCGTTTTTATCGCGATAAAATATACTAATTGTTCAGTTTTTAACGTAAACATATTTAAAAATATAACTCGTTCAAATAATTTAAATTTCATCTTTATAGAATAATTTTAAAGAAAATGATTTCTAATGAGCTACTTCGTAAAATAATTCCGTTTCGTTTTCGTTAATTTAATTATTCAAATTACCCGATTTATTCGAGTTGAATTTCAGTTGTAATTCCTAATAAACATTATTGGTTTATTATTTAAATTAATAACGTTTGATATTATTCAATTATCTCGTCGAAACGCGTTACTCGCGTACGTATTCGTAAAGATCGTCACCTTTGCGAATCCGATGCTCGTATCGTATTTCGATTGGATTTATAATTTATGGAATATCGTTTCAGTATATTATTCTTAATAATTATATTCGAGTGAATCGTCACTCACGCGAATACATTATTAAGTTAATACTTCTGAATCAACATTCGCGTTTAAGTAATGTTCGCAACCTCACTTCGCGTAATTAATTCCCATTATTTATTAACTTTAATATTATCATTCCCAAACCAAAACCCACTAAACCCTAGTCACTGACACATCCATGATAGACCGAAATATGCATATGTATAGGGCATATGCAGAGGTAGGTCGCAACCTCCCCTACACCGTCCCACCGTTATTTCGATAAACCATGACCATGTGTCCTTGACTACGTTCAGCAACCAAACCATAACAAACTCCCCGTTCCATTCCAATTCAACTCAAATCCATTCCAGACCAACAATCCACAATCAGTATAATGTAACTGCGATAAACTCTCTGGTTCTGTTTAGTTGGGTTACAACTAAACTTCCCATGGTTTACGCGTATAATATGTTATAAACATGCATACCTGTAACAGTGATAATCACCAATAAATAATTCATCATCATTAATAACAATAAATCTTAGGTCGTAACAGTACAATCGTATGGATGTACGGACAACCTAAAGTACATTGATGTTACAGTCTCCCCTAGTTAAAGGAATTTCGTCCCGAAATTCAACTTGGAGTGACCGTAGTAAATAAATGTGGGTACTTAAGCTTCATCTGATCTTCTCGCTCCCAGGTGAATTCTGGACCCCGCTTTGATTCCCAACGTACTTTAACAATTGGAATTCTACTGCGTTTGAGCTTTTTAACCTCATGATCCATTATCTCCACTGGTCTTTCAACAAAATGCATGGTATCATCGATGCGAATGTCATCGAGTGGTACCTGAAGATCCTGATCAGCTAAGCACTTTCTTAGATTGGACACGTGAAACGTCGGGTGCACGTTACTAAGTTCATTAGGAAGTTCTAACTTGTAAGCAACCTTCCCGATCCGTTCAAGGATCTTAAAAGGGCCAACATAACGTGGAGCAAGCTTTCCTTTCTTTCCAAATCAAACAACGCCTTTCCAAGGCGACACTTTGAGCAATACCATATCTCCCACTTCAAATTCTAAGGGTTTTCGTCGTTTATCCGCAAAACTCTTCTGTCGATTGCGTGCAGCTAACAGATTGTCAAGGATCTGGCGGATCTTGTCAGTCGTTTCCTGAATAATCTCAGGACCAGTAATCTGCGAATCGCCGACTTCGGTCCAACAAATAGGTGACCGACATTTCCTTCCATAAAGAGCTTCAAACGACGCCAAACCAATGCTCGCGTGATAACTGTTGTTATACGAGAACTCAACCAATGGTAAATGGCTATCCCAATTGCCATCGAAATCGATGACACAAGCTCTTAACATGTCTTCCAATGTCTGAATCGGTCGCTCCGTTTGACCATCCGTTTGAGGATGATAAGCGGTGCTAAGATCCAGTTTTGTTCCGAATGCTTCATGAAGTGATTCCCAAAATCGTGCCGTGAAACGAGCATCACGGTCCGATATTATGCTTAAGGTAATACCATGTCGGCTAATGATCTCATCAATGTAGATACGAGCTAACTTCCGTACAGGGTAAGTTTCGCGTATCGGTAAGAAATGAGCCGACTTGGTCAATCTATCAATAATCACCCAAATGCTATCTTTACCATTTGCGGTTCGTGGGAGTTTAGTAATGAAATCCATGGAGATATTCTCCCACTTCCACATCGGTATTTCAGGTTGTATTAACAATCCAGAAGGTCGCTGGTGTTCTGCCTTGACCTTAGCACGGTTAAGACACTTAGACACATATTCAACAATGTCCTTCTTCATTCCAGGCCACCAGTACAAGCCCCTAATTACATCTTGTCAGAACCTGGATGGATTGACTAACGAGACTTATGAGCTTCATTCATAATCACCATCCTAAGATCACCCCGGTTCGGTATCCACAACCGATTCAAATAATACATCAATCCATCATCTTTAGTTTCCAATAAAATTTCAGCCCCGCAAGACATCTCATGTTTCAAATCATCTTGAGCTAATGAGTGTTGTTGGGCTGTGAGAACATCATCACTGAGACTAGAGTGCACTCGGACACTATGGATCTGAACTTGACTTTTGCGACTAAGCGCATCTGCTACTACATTCGCTTTACCAGGATGGTAGCGAATTTCACAGTCATAATCATTCAACAGTTCAACCCATCTCCGTTGCCTCATATTAAGTTCTTTTTGATTGAGAATGTGTTGTAAGCTCTTATGATCAGTAAAGACTACACACTTTGTGCCATAGAGATAATGTCTCCATATCTTTAAAGCAAACAAGACTGCACCAAGTTCCAAGTCGTGTGTAGTGTAGTTGTTCTCATGAATTTTCAGTTGTCTTGATGCATAGGCCACAACCTTTCCCCGTTGCATGAGAACACAACCGAGACCTAGGTTGGATGCATCACAATAGACCACAAAATCATCGTTTCCATCAGGTAGTGTCAAGACAGGAGCATCACAAAGTTTCTGCTTCAAGGTCTGGAACGCCTCTTCCTGCTTTGGTCCCCATTCGTATGGCTTATTCTTCTGTGTCAAGGAAGTAAGCGAGACAACAATTCTGGAGAAATTCGAAATGAACCGCCGATAGTAACTGGCAAGTCCGAGAAATGATCGAATCTCGGTGGGTGTCTTCGGTGTACTCCAATTCTTCACCGCATCAATATTTGCTGGATCCATGTGAACACCATATTCATTGACTATGTGTCCCAAGAATTGAACTTCCTTAAGCCAGAATTCACATTTAGAGAATTTGGTATACAGTCGCTCTTCTCTTAGGATCTCCAGAACCAACTTAAGGTGTTTATCGTGTTCTTTGGTTTTTGAGTAGATCAAAATGTCATCAATAAATACAATCACAAATTTATCCAAGTATGGCCTGCAGACACGGTTCATGAGGTCCATGAAAACCGCAGGTGCATTGGTAAGGCCGAAAGGCATCACCAGAAATTCATAATGGCCATATCTTGTCGTGAAAGCTGTCTTAGGAATATCATCTTCATGTACGCGAAGCTGATGATATCCGGACCTAAGATCGATCTTTGAAAACCATGCCGAGCCTTGAAGCTGATCGAAGAGATCATCGATGCGCGGCAGTGGATATCGATTCTTGATTGTAAGTTTGTTCAACTCGCGGTAGTCGATGCACATTCGGAACGACCCGTCCTTCTTCATGACAAACAGGACTGGTGCACCCCATGGCGAATGGCTCGGACGAATGAATCCTTTATCAGTAAGCTCTTGCAGCTGGCTCGCCAATTCCTGCAACTCCAAAGGTGCAAGTCTATAGGGAGCTTTGGCGACTGGGTTCGCACCAGGTACTAAGTCAATTCGAAACTCTACTTGACGTTCTGGTGGAAGACCCGGCAAATCATCTGGAAATACTTCTGGGAAATCTCTGATTACAGGCACGTCTTCAATTCTCTTTCCTTTATCCTTCTTCTCCACAATATGAGCTAAAAATGCTATACATTTCTTCCTATGGTACTTGTGTGCTTTAGTGCATGACATAAGCTTAAGACCTTTGCTAGAAGTTTCTCCAAAGACTCTTAAAGTTTCACCAGAAGGCAATGGAACACGTATGTATTTCTCATGGCAAACTATCTCCGCTTTGTGGGTGGCTAACCAATCCATGCCTATGATAACATCAAAGCTACCAAGATGCATAGGTATGAGATCAATCGGGAAAACGTGATCATTTAAGTTCACAATGCATCCGATAATAACAGTGTCAATATCAATAGTGTTTCCGTCAGCCACCTCCACGTTAAACGGTTTATCTAGATATGTACGTGTTCTACCAAGCAAGCATTCAAAATCATATGAAACAAAACTCCTATCGGCACCAGAATCAAATAAGACAGATGCATAAGAGTTGTTGATCAGAAATGTACCATTGACCACGTCCTGGTTGGCTTGAGCAGCTAGAGCATTTAGCTGAAACGCCCGGCCTCTTGCCACCCTCTGATTGTTTCCGGTCAACTTTGGGCATTGGTTTCTGAAGTGACCTACTTCGCCACACTCATAACAGGCTCTTGCCTGTGCAGGTACCTGGCGAACAGGTGCAGCTTGTATCGGTTGAGCTTGTGGAGCGGGCAATGCAAGCGGAGCAAATTGCATCCTTTGTGCTTGCTGTGCCCTCCGACAGACATTAGCAAGATGGCCAAATTTGCCACAGTTGTTGCAGATGCGACAAGTCACGTTTGGCAAGTGATGATATCTGCAGGTATTACACTGGGGAGTGTTCCCAATGTAATTTCTTGCAGTGGAGTTGTTTGATGATTGCTGTATAGACTTAGCAGCAGGAGCAGTGACCACAAAATTCCTGGTCTTTCTCTTCTTGTTGCTGCTTTTAGAAGAACTAGCAGCCTCAGTCTTGACTTCAGATTTTGTTTCTTTCACAGCAGACTTCACCTCAGCTTTCTTCGTCCCCTTTCTCGTGAGTGTTCCAGCCTTTACATGATTATCAGTGAGCGTAGCAGCTAAACGGATCGCAGCCTCAAGTGTTTTGGGGTTGCTCCCGTAAACTGTATCCTGAATTTGCATCGGCAGACCACCAATGTATTTCTCAATTGCTCTCTCCAAGGGTGTCACCAGATGAGGTACTAGCAGACTATACTCATGAAACTGAGTATTGTAGGTAACATTCTCCCCGCTATCCTGCTTGAGTTCCCAGAACTCAGTCTCCAGTTTCCTCATCTCACTGCGAGGACAGAATTCAGTGGTCATCAGATTCTTGACCTCAGTCCAAGTCAGTGCTAGGGCAACATCAACTCCCCTAGTTCGCTTTTCCCCATTCCACCAAGTTAGTGCTCTCTTTTGAAAAACACTGGTGGCATAGCGCACCTTCAAGTTCTCAGGACAGTCGCTGTTGATGAAGGTATTCTCCATGCTCTCAAACCACTGCAGTAGACCAGTGGCTGATTCAGCACCCGTGAACTTCAGAGGATTACAGGAGTTGAAATGCTTGAATGTGCAAATTGGCGGATTTGCACCTCCTCTGTTTTGATTGATGTTCTGATTGGCCTGAGTCAACTGGTTCACCAATCCAGAAATAAGTGTTGCTAACTCTTGTATGCCGGAGTTGGCATTACTGTTGTTAGCATCCCCATTGTTTGAGTCATCTTCGTTGTGATGGCGCGGCGGCATGTTTCTGAGAAATTGGAAACATGTTACTACTGTTTACAACGTAAGTCATACAAACAATGGTCAAATGAGTTCATTTAGACAGTTAAGATTACATATAGGAACTATATTTCTCTCCTATCTGTCATTAAACTCATAAAGATTTTAAATTTCCTAAACTTATACTAAGTGTCCTAGTTGGTCATAACTAACATTAACTAGTTATTCCTAAGTCCTATACATTTCCCACCCTATACCAACACTGACAACCTCCCGATGCAATGCAACAAGCTTATATATAGGGCATATGCAGAGGTAGATCGCAATCTCCCCTACACCGTCCCACCACCGTTCCATTGCACCACAATTATGCCCTTGCTAGAATTTAGGGTGTATCATGTATCTTACCATAGTCACACTTCACAAACCTTATCCTAGGTAGGATAATTTTGAGTGAAGTGGTCTCTAGTTCCCTTGGACAATTAGGTTTGCGTAATGTCTAAGTTCACCTGACATGTAGGTTTGCCTATTTCTAAGTTCACCTAATGTCTAAGTTCACCTGACATTAAAGTTTCCCCTAATGTCTAAGTTCACTAAATTCCATACCAAATCTCAATGTCCATAATCATCAATAAGGGTCCATATCATCACTGAGTGCTCTTATTTTCACTAAGTGTTCATATGCTCCCTGTAATTTATCCTCATCAAGTGTCCACACCATCACTAAGTGTTAGTATCATCACTATGCGTTTATATTCTCTCCAAGTGTCTATATCATCATTCAAGTCTCCAATCAATCACTAAGTGTTCGCGTCGTTCATTGACCCTATGCACCCTACGTGTCCAATGAGCGTGTTTCTAAGTGAATTTATAAGTGTTCATCAAATGTGATCATCCAAAGTGTCAATCCAAACCAACCTTAACCAACATTCCATCAATCATAACCTTACAACACTTCCTAGTAATGTCCTAATAATATCCTATGTTCCTGACACTGACAGACCCCCGATATACCACAAATGGTATATGTATAGGGCATATGCAAGGGTAGATCGCAACCTCCCTTACACCGTCCCACCACCTTTGTAGTATACCACGAGTGTGTCCTTGTCTAGAGATCAAGAGATCTAACAGAAAATCCCTAAGCAGATAAATCCCTAAACAGTTAAGTTCTTAAGCAGATAAGTATCCCATACGGGTAGTTCCCTTATTCCTCAATACTGACATCCACCTGATGTACTGTAAATGGTATATATATAGGGCATATGATAAGGGTAGGTCGCAACCGCCCAAACCACCGTCCCACCACCTTTACAATACAACACGAGTATGTCCTTATCGAGTCATTAGGGCACAAATAAGAAAGTAATTAGTAAGCAACATATATAGATCAGATGTATAACAGGAGTTCAATTAACATGTAATAAACACATAAGCATGAAATCCTGAATATACTAACTAGTGTATGAATTTCTTCATACTAGGGTATCCTACGGTTATAGACTAGGTCAACCATTTCTAGTAACCTAATTCCCTATAACCCAGGCTCTGATACCAATCTGTAACACCTCGACCGATGGCGGAAACGTCGGGATGCCACGAGGGATGTGTAGATTGTTCAAAAGCTCGTGGGCATCTAAATCAAATCGTCATATATCATTCAATCAACCAACGTAATTACACAAAAATCATGTTCATCATGAATTAAATACATCAATTACACAAAAGAATTAGCTAAACTAACTAAACTCTAATCGCCAGAATTTTAGTTAATTAGCTAAGTCCAAGATCCTATATGATGATGTCCAAAAGTGTGAGTTCCATCTTCATCAACCTACTTAGCCTTATTACCTGAAACATGTAAAAATCAAATGTCAACTACAAAGTAGTTGGTGAGTAATCATAAGTCTTTATAATTAAAAATGTTTTACAAAATAGTTTTATAAAACGAGTATAGAGTTTAGAGTTTTCCTTAGAATTCCATATGACACCTGCGATATAATCCATTACAATAACCAAGCACATAACCCAAAGCACATAATTCAACACATAACCACACATCTCAATTAATCATAACTAATCATAGATAGCCCATCATATAACCAATCAACCAATCACAATCATCAATCATCTCAAATATTATAAGTGACTATACATGTATCCTTGTAGTTGACCGAAGCCAAAGACTACGATACACTGATGTGGCAACCTCCACGTGACAATACATGCATCATTATAGTTGACCGAAGTCAAAGACAACGACACACGGATGAGGCAAACTCCTCGTGACAATACATGCATCATTGTAGTTGACCGAAGTCAAAGACAACAACACACAGATGAGGCAAACTCCTCGTGACAATACATGCAGTCATTACGAAGGACCGAAGTCAATACTAACAACTCATGGAATATGATAATCCATAACTATGGATTTCATACAATTAAGCAAGTGTCATCCATGTAATATCAGAATAATATTGAAAATGGGTATACATGTTTCACCTCCGAATTTAAAAGAAAACAGTGTAAAAGAAAAGGAGGGTATGAGAACTCATCTGTCTCCTTAGATTCGGTGTTCCCGCAATATGCGCGCTCACGTAAGAGAATTCACTAGCAACTCAATCACTTGTATTTAACGTATGGTTGTGTTCATCAATATATGCGTTTCATTTTAATTGAATAGTTATAAGTGTTTATTTCTTATTGTTATGTGTTTTGTTCCCCTTAGTTCTTGTATTTAAATTAAGAACAACTACCCAATATTGTATGAGTGATCACCATTAATATCTATATAGTTGAACTAATTACTTGAACTATATATTGATGGTAACGTATTATGAGCCTTGAGTACATCTTTATAAAATAAGTACTACAAGTGAGTAACCTTAATCTTATACATACTTAAACATCCATGCATGTCTACTTTTGTCAATCGACATATTATAAATTATCAAAGTTTACTTAATGCATAACATAACTTATGTATGTCATTTATTCATAATATTAAAACCATGTAAGATCTTAAACTTCTACTTAGGAAATTTAGAGAATTTAATAGCCAGGATTAAGTATGCATGCATGGTTGTTCATATATGTATATGTCTATGTATATCCTCGCTTCCCATTACCCTTAACCTATCAACCTATTGGATTTCAATTCGGTATCCCCTAAGGGCAGCGAACCTTCTATCACCATTAGGATGGGTTCGGCTAACAAAAGGGAAAAGGTTCGGCCAATTGAATGCTAAGGTTCATCACCCTTATAGTTATATGGTTCGGCAATAATATATGGGTTCGCTGCATGGAGTTAACTGAACCGAGGGTTCGTGGCTTGCTAGTAACCAAAAGGTTCGTGGGTGTGATGATTGCAAAGGGTTCGCCGACCTGCAAAGTGGTTCGCCCGTACAAGATTCGTGTCCCGACTAGATGGTTCGGTGCCCCTAAGGCTCGCCACCTTAGGGTTCGCATGGCATGAGGGTTTGCTGCTGAGAGAGTAGGTTCGCCCATAGTGAGGGTTCGGCCATGGCAGCCACTTCATGCATGGTTCGTTGCCCAGCTAAATGGTTCGTTACATGAAACAGGTTCGGCCCAAGTTACCCTAGGTTCGGCCATCCAATAGGGTTCGGCCCTTATGGTTTCCCGCCCAATGAAGGTTCGTGAGGTTAAGGGTTCGGCCAACCCTTGAGGGTTCGGCCAGTCACGAGCTACAGCTCATTCTCATCACCATCGATTCCTAAATGTTTACAGGTTTACACATTGCTGCCACGGTTTAATACCCAACGATCTACCCATGTAAACCCTAAAATCATTTACCAAGTTGATATCCATACATGAAATAGGGTTTTTACCCAAAACCGAAAAGTAAAGTGGTCGTCTTACCTTCAAATCGTGGTCAACAGCAGGGTTTCTTCGTATCCTCTTGTAGCTCTCGATCACGCGGTCGTTTTGGCGCCAAGAACACTTGAATCCGTCGAGTAACGAGTGAGATAAGTTAGAGAGAAGGTAGAGAGAAAGTGTGTGTGTTTCTAGAGAGAGAAGGAGAGTTGAGAAAATGAGGGGAAATGGTGGAGTCTTCCACCATTTAAGTCTATCCCGTTCCCGCGTGTCCGGTCTCGTTTTTATCGCGATAAAATATAATAATTGTTCAGTTTTTAACGTAAACATATTTAAAATTATAACTCGTTTAAATAATTTAAATTTCATCTTTTTAGAATAATTTTAAAGAAAATGATTTCTAATGAGCTACTTCGTAAAATAATTTCGTTTCGTTTTCGTTAATTTAATTATTCAAATTACCCGATTTATTCGAGTTGAATTTCAGTTGTAATTCCTAATAAAGATTATTGGTTTATTATTTAAATTAATAACGTTTGATATTATTCAATTATCTCGTCGAAACGCGTTACTCGCGCACGTATTCGTAAAGATCGTCACCTTTGCGAATCCGATGCTCGTATCGTATTTCGATTGGATTTATAATTTATGGAATATCGTTTCAGTATATCATTCTTAATAATTATATTCGAGTGAATCGTCACTCACGCGAATACATTATTAAGTTAATATTTCTGAATCAACATTCGCGTTTAAGTAATGTTCGCAACCTCACTTCGCGTAATTAATTCCCATTATTTATTAACTTTAATATTATCATTCCCAAACCAAAACCCACTAAACCCTAGTCACTGACACATCAATGATAGACCGAAATATGCATATGTATAGGGCATATGCAGAGGTAGGTCGCAACCTCCCCTACACCGTCCCACCGTTATTTCGATAAACCATGACCATGTGTCCTTGACTACGTTCAGCAACCAAACCATAACAAACTCCCCGTTCCATTCCAATTCAACTCAAATCCATTCCAGACCAACAATCCACAATCAGTATAATGTAACTGCGATAAACTCTCTGGTTCTGTTTAGTTGGGTTACAACTAAACTTCCCATGGTTTACGCGTATAATATGTTATAAACATGCATACCTGTAACAGTGATAATCACCAATAAATAATTCATCATCATTAATAACAATAAATCTTAGGTCGTAACAGTACAATCGTACGGATGTACGGACAACCTAAAGTACAGTGATGTTACAGACTATTCCTACAATAACTTTGTAGGTTGCAAGCCATCGAGCTTTAGTGGTAGTGAGGGTGCCGTTGGATTGATCCAACGGATCGAAAAGATGGAAACAACACTGGAGATCAGGAACTGTCCGGAACAGTATAGGGTAAAGTATGCTGCGGGGTGATTTCACAATCGAGCGTTAACTTGGTGGAACACTCAGGTTAATACCAGAGGCAGGGATGAGGCCCTGTCAATGCCTTGGGATGACTTCAAGGCATTACTGCGGGAAGAGTTTTGCCCAAGGAACGAAATCAAGAAGGTTGAGACCGAATTACTCAATCTGGTTATGATTGGTGCTGGGCATCTGGCCTACAGCACAAGATTCCATGAGTTAGCATCATTGGCACCAGATATAGTGCCTACACTGGAAAAGAGAATTGAGCGGTATATCGGGGGATTACCGGCCTGTATGCAAGGTTTTATCCTTGCTGCTCATTCAACAACCATGGAAATGGCTGTTACTCTGTCATCAACAATGACAGATGTGATGGTTGCCTCTGGGGCAATCAAGAAAGAGGCTGACTCAGCCAAAGCTGGAACTTCAAGAAAGTCGGATAAAAGACCGGTGATGAAACAAAAGGTGGTTAGAAACTTTGCTGCCACTACTCAAACCCCAATGCTCAAGCAACCACCACCGCTGCAAATCAGGAAGCCACACACTGGCACTGCACCTTTGTGCAACTCATGTCAGTATCATCACCTACCAAACATCCCGTGCAGACACTGCACCAACTGTGGGAGATTTGGTCACACAGTAACTCACTGCAGGAGCCCGAGGGCTCCGAACAGAAACAACAATGCAGCCACTGCTGCTGCTGATGCACGATAGGACCCGAATGCTATCACGGGTACATTTCTCTTATCTGACTTATGTGCATCCATATTATTTGACACTGGTGCGGATCAGAGTTTTATCTCATCCGACTTTGCATGCCATCTTAATTATGCAGAGGAATTGTTAGACTCCCCTTACAGCATTGAGATAGCAAACGGCAAACTGATCACAGTTGATACAATACTTAGGAATTGCCCACTAACACTTGGCGATCACACATTTTCCATTAACTTGATACCGATGGAGCTGGGTAGTTTCGACATCATCGTCGGAATAGATTGGCTATCTCTTAACCGAGTCGAGTTCATCTGTTCCAATAAACTATTACACATTCCAGTGGAGAACAATGAGATCTTGGTGATTCGTGCAGACCAAGCGAAACGCAGTGTCAAGATAATATCATGCATGAAGGCTCGCAAGTACCTCAGAAAACAATGCGTTGCATTCCTAGCTCACGTGATCCAGAAAGACTAGAAGACAATCAAGAATCAAGACGTGCCAATTGTGAAAGATTATGCGGACGTGTTTCCGGATGATTTACCGGGACTGCCACCCGAGAGATCGGTGCAGTTTCGAATCGATTTGATTCCGGGAGCGACTCCTGTAGCCAAGTCTCCTTACAGACTTGCACCATCAAAAATGCAGGAGTTGTCCAACTATTTACAAGAGCTACTCGACAAAGGATTCATCCGACCGAGCGTTTCCCCGTGGGGAGCTCCTGTTCTATTTGTGAAGAAGAGGGATGGAACTTTCAGGATGTGCATTGATTACAGAGAACTCAACAAACTTACTATCAAGAATCGGTACCCGTTACCGAGGATTGATGATTTATTTGATCAGTTACAGGGAGCACAATACTTTTCAAATATAGACCTGAGATCAGGTTATCATCAGCTCCGGATTCAAGAGGAAGACATACCCAAGACGACTTTTCGTACCCGATATGGTCACTACGAGTTCATGGAGATGCCATTCGGATTGACGAACGCACCGACTGTGTTCATGGATTTGATGAATCGGGTGTGCAAGTCGTACTTAGATCAGTTTGTTATGGTCTTTATTGATGATATACTGATTTATTCAAAGAACGAGAAGGAACATGAGCAACACCTCAAGACCGTCTTGGAACTACTGAAAGAAGAACGACTCTATGCCAAATTCTCCAAGTGTGAATTCTGGTTAAGAGAATTTCAGTTCTTGGGCCACGTGATTAACAGTAATGGTATTCATGTGGATCCAGCCAAGATTGAAGCAATCAAGAACTGGGATGTGCCTACAACACCAACAGAGATAAGATCATTTTTGGGATTGGCAGGCTATTACAGGAGGTTCATCTCGAATTTCTCTAAGATAGCCTTGCCTCTAACTAAGCTCACACAGAAGTCTGAACCTTTTGTGTGGACTTAGAAACAAAAGGAGGCGTTCCATACACTGAAACAAAGATTGTGCAATGCTCCAATCTTAACACTCCCAGAGGGCAATGATGACTTTGTAGTTTACTGTGATGCTTCTCATCAGGGACTCGGATGTGTTTTGATGCAACGAGACAAAGTCATTGCTTATGCCTCAAGACAACTGAAGATACACGAGAAGAATTACACGACACATGACTTAGAACTGGGAGCTGTTGTCTTTGCTTTAAAGATTTGGAGACACTACCTCTATGGTACCAAATGCACTATCTTCACAGACCACAAGAGTTTACAACAAATATTTGATCAGAAGGAGCTTAACATGAGACAGAGACGTTGGGTGGAGCTCCTGAACGATTACTATTGTGTGATCAAATACCATCCGGGCAAAGCAAATGTTGTTGCAGATGCTTTGAGTCGGAAGGAAAGAGTCAAACCTTTGCGCGTTCGAGCAATGGGAATGACTGTGCAAACAAGTCTGAGAGAACAAATTCTACAAGCACAACAAGAAGCGGTGGCAAGAGACAATCTGAAATGCGAGCTCGATTGTGGAGCCGAGAAACACTTCAAGACAAAACAAGACGGAGTTATCTATTATCTGGATCGTGTTTGGATTCCAGCAGTAGATGAACTTCGAACCCTCATTCTTGACGAGGCACACAAAACATGCTATTCAATTCATCCTGGTGCCGATAAGATGTATCAAGATCTTAGGTCATTTTATTGGTGGCCGGGAATGAAGAAAGATGTTGCCACTTATGTTGGCAAATGCATCACATGTGCCAAGGTCAAAGCTGAACACCAGAAACCTTCGGGTTTGCTGGAACAACCAGAGATACCACAATGGAAATGGGAACAAATAGCTATTGATTTCATTACCAAGCTACCCCGCACTTCCAGCGGACACGATTCGATTTGGGTCATCATTGATAGATTGACCAAGTTCGTACACTTCTTGCTAATCAGAGAAACTTACAAGATGGAGAAACTAGCGAGACTCTACGTTGATGAAATAGTAGTAAGGCACGGGGTGCCATTGTCTATTATATCAGACCGGGACAGTCGATTTACTTCGCGGTTCTGGAAATCATTGCAACAATCCGTAGGGACAAGTGTTAACTTGAGCACCTCTTATCATCCATAAACGGATGGACAAAGTGAGCGCACCATTCAAACCCTACAGGATATGTTGAGGACATGCATCCTAGACTTCGGTGGAAGTTTGGATACTCACCTACCACTAATTGAGTTCTCCTACAACAATAGCTACCACAGCAGCATCGGATGTGCTCCATTTGAAGCACTCTATGGTAGAAAATGTTGGTCTCCAATCTGTTGGACCGAAGTGGGAGACAACAGAATCACTGGGCCTGAACTTATCCAGGAAACTATGGATAAGATAGCCCAGATACAACAGCGATTACAAGCAACACGTAGCCGCCAAAAGAGTTATGCCGACAAAAGGCGCAAGCCTTTGGAATTCGATGTGGGTGACCGAGTCATGTTGAAAGTGTCCCCATGAAAAGGCGTAGTTCGGTTTGGGGCTAAAGGCAAGCTAGCACCTAGGTATGTCGGACCGTTTGAGATTACTCAACGCATAGGTCCTGTGGCATACAGACTCAGACTCCCTGATGAACTCAGCGGAGTACACGATGTGTTTCATGTATCAAATCTCAAAAGGTGCTTAACAGACGAAACATTGATTATACCATTGGAAGAGATACAAATTGACAAGCAATTACACTTCATTGAAGAACCTGTAGAGATTATGGAATGTGAAGTTAAGAAACTGAAACGAAGCCATATCCCTATTGTAAAGGTTCGATGGAACTCCAAGCGTGGACCAGAGAATTTACCTCGGAGAGCGAGGACAACATGAATACAAAGTATCCCCAACTGTTCGAGAAGTAAAGCCCGACTTATATATGCTTAAATTTCGGGACGAAATTTCTTTAACAAGGGCAGACTGTGACAACTAGTACCTGACCGACCGGCAAGTCCGTACGGTATGTGTACTTTACTACAGTAACTATGTGTACATACATGTTGGTGAACAGTGCTTGTATTAACAGAATTCTAAATACAAGAAACAGTTGTACGTATTTTCGTGTAAACTTAAATATTGTAAGTACAACATACTTTTGAAAGATTAGTTGTGTGTATTTAAGTGAAAACCTAAGTACAGTTAACACAACAGATTATGAGAAACAACAGTGTTCATGTGAATAACAGAAACAAATCGGTTGCGATCTGATATCCATAGATGACAGGAATCAGATGGCCGACATTTCAGTGTGAAAACAGGGTGTTTAGTTGAGTCCGACAGTGAGGAAATACAATTTAAAACAGTGTTTCGGTGTTGTTTCAGAATAACGAACTAACAGTGTGTTTGCGTGGGTGACGATTCACGCTAACATATCTGTGAGTTTAACGTTCTGAAATGGTAACTGGAAAGTATAAAACAAAAGTCAGAAAGCCAAACCATTGACGTGTTCGTTCGAATGACGATTCGAACGAATACGCGGGATGGTGACGCGATTTGATGAAACGAAAACGAAAACACGACACGAACGACTTTAAATTTATACAATTGAATAAATAACATTTTTCAATTTTGAAACTCATCAAAATAAATAAATTAACTTCTTTTAATTAAAAGATATACATTACGCGTAAAATTCCGGATACGTAACGAAAACACAAACCGAGCAATCGAAACAAACCCGAACACCACTCGTAGTATAAAAACCCTAAAATGAGAGTTTCCCACTCATTTCCACCATCTACTCTCTCTCTAACACCAATTTCGGATTCCACCTCCCACCACCGTTTCCAAGCTTCAAAACCCCATAACTTCCTCAATTCTCAACGAAATTTGATGTTCTTGGTGTCCAAGCGTAGCAAGTGATCTCCTCTACAAGGAAGTACAACTGATCTGAGGTGTTATTCGGCGAAGAACGAGGTAATGATTCACGAAAAATCTGGAAATTAGGGTTTACTACCCCATGTTCGATATAGCCACTCAACCGGTTTGAAAACCATGCTATCTTCGATCTTAGACTATCATCTCAACTTCACCATAGTTGTGCGAGCAAGGGGGAAGCTATAGAACAAATCCCAACCTCTCTGGTTCGATGTTGATGAGGGAAATGCAACAGGTTCGTGAAGTCACTGTTGGTGGACGAATCTGTAACATCATGGGGCAAACCTGCGATCTCACGAACCAACCATCATGTCCACGAACCCTTGTCATCAGCCGAACTCACCTACAGCTGGCCGAACCCCCTGCTTCACGAACCTACCTCCACAGTGCCGAACCCTTCTTGAATCCTCACAAACCCATGCACGAACCTTTCTCAGTTAGAACCTGGCCGAACCTCTGCGTGGGTGTATCCGAACCTTTCTTCGGTGGCGAACCCTTGCACAGGAACCCTTTAGCCGAACCCTTCACAAACCTTGTGGTTCGCCGACCATTATCACTGCAATAGTCACGAACGTGCATGTGTATCACCTAACGAACCTTGGCATGGCTACATAGGTGAACCATCACCTAACCCCAAGGTCTACAGTGTCGGCCCAATGTCAATACTTGGTCTAGAACTTAGTTTCAGCCCATAAACCACTTGATGGGCCCATGTTTCATTCGACCCATATGTGATTCGGCCCAATGCAGGCCCACAACATACATTCGGCCCAACATGCCCCAATACCACACCCACTTGGTCCATTTCCCTTGCTACGGCCCGATCGAAATTGCCCCGACCCAACAATTTAATTATATGACCCATTTTGGTTATTCGGCCCATGATTACAAAGTAGGATAATTCAAGAAAGAATAGTATGACAACTTATTTAAAATCTTTATAAAGAATAAAAGATATATAATAGTTTCAAACTAGAAACCTAAGTATTGTAGTGATAAACTATAATAGTTATAAGGTCACACTTTTTGATGACATTGGGTTCAAGTCAAACAATAACACATAAGGAGTATACTAAACTCAACTAAAGCCAATTGAGTGTTAGTATAATCTATAATAATCAAACAAGTGCCGAATACTAATCTAGCTGGATGTGTGCCAACCTAATTTGAGGATGACACACACATACACACACAAGTCAATACTACTTATACTTATAAAGTACATACACCGTGAAATCAATACAGGATCGTGAAAACTACCACAAGTACAGACAAGAGCGTGTGCATTCTTTATTTAAGCTAAGTCAACCCTACAACAACAAGGTGAGTTCATATGCCCCTTTTACTTTAATCTTACTGATTTTAAACTCTCGGGGCTGAGAAACATGCTTACTTTTACTTGTTTAAAATTTTGCTTAACATATTGCTTATGCTTTGATTTAGATAATATTAAATGGTTTATTATCGCCTATCATTGCATGCTTGTATGATCATGAGATAACAGGGAAACTCAGATGAATATGATAATATAATTTCATAGTTCATCAACGCACTAGAATAACATAGTTGTAAGATTTTATCTCACAACACTTAGTTATTCCTACATAAGTAAACAATGAGACAATTCATACACAAACAAACAATGAGAACAGTTACAGTGAAACATGATGACACTACACATCAAATGGATGATTAGAAGATAAAATATCTTCTAAATATCATTCCACATTATAATTGACTAAGTGTGATAAGTCAAGTACTTATAACACTTAGTTACAACTTAAAAACATACTATGCGATAGTATGAACGCATTTATCAATCCACCACCTGAGCGAATTAAGGGTGGCAAGACTAGTTCTTACCACAGCTTAATGGCAACATGGTGAACATATGGATCATTTAGAATGATAATCATGATAACGTATCATCATGATAACAATATCATTCTCACATCCGTTGACATAACGTAATAAGACATGTTCTTATTCAACTTTGTTAATCACATGAGAACATCCCACATTGAGAACAATAACAATATCGATGTACATCATCCATCGTTACCTGTGGACTAGTAGACTGAGGAATTTATTTTCTCTCATGTCATATTATTAGTAACAGTTTCGATGAAGGCTATGGGATCACACGGCGGGATAGAGGAGAATCGGGTGCATTGTAATCTGATTACGTGAGGATCACAATGGACTCCTTCTGGGCTCTATACATTGCATTTGAGAATACATTACAAACAGTTAACTAACACTTTTAATATCTAAAAGTGAAACAACAGTTAACCCCACAATTATAGAATAATACAAGGAACATATTGAGAATCTAATATCCTTAACACATATATTGATTGTCAATACTTCGGTTTGATAACTGCAACGCTGTCATCATATTATTCTATACATGAGAATACAGGTGATCAAGAATGAGATGAACATGTGGAATTGGGAATGGAAATCAATAGTTGTATTGCAAGTAGTGTGGAGTTCTAGTAGTGATGTGGTGGGATGTTGGCTAGGGCTTAGTCCCTTACATATGCCCTATATATAAGCATCACTACTAGGATGATATAATACTTGTAAATATAACTATTGAGAAGCCATTGGTGGAACAGGTAAACATACAACATACAAGTTACATAACATACATTGTGATTGTGCATGTGAATGAATCAAGGTTTTCAATTAACATACTTATGAACTCACCAACCTAGTGTTGACTTTGTTTAAATGCATGTTTTCTCAGGTGACGAACAGGTGTAGGTACTTACATGCAAGGATTATGCTAGTGGACTTTTAGAAGACCTAGCTTTATTTTGTGTTGCATGCTTTTGGTGACAAGAACAATGAATCATCTTTTGTATATCTTGTACATATACAAGATATAGTTACATTGATTCTTTTGATAGATTTACTTGGTTAAATTATTAACGATACACTGTGATTTAATCTTGTAATACTATATCATTGATGTGTTAGCATTTATCATTTATTTATCATGTGCTAGGTAAACAATCAGATCATTTCGATTATCAAACGATATAGCGCCCCGGGAACCTTCCGCCCGACGGGAAAACCGATCTGTTCCCACCGGCTCGGGGTGTGACAAATGAAAGAAGAACAACCACAATGCATTACTAAGTTTCATAATGTTAAAAGATTTTTTAGTTGCAGGCATTCTAACTATCTACCAAAAGAATGACAACTACATACCCAAAAATATTGTTTACACAAAAGACATAGACAAGACAATTAAACAATCAGGATTAAGTGAGTTTCTAATCCATCCTATCTTGTTTCTTCGTCTTGTTCTATCTTTAAATGGTCTCCTTAGTTGTCCTTGAGAATGTTTTAAACCTGGTTACCTGAAACACGTGAAAAGTAACTGTCAACTACAAAAGTAGTTGGTGAGAACAATAGGTTTAACATTTGAAATAATAAATCTACAGTTCTAAACATATGAATAAAACAATTGTATAAACATGTCATGGATAATTGCAACACAAACTATCATCAAGTAAGAATAATGTGCGCAAACAGTCAAATGATTATTTACTAGAAAAGCCAGCATATAATTAAGTCCCAAATTACATCTGGAGTCAGAAAAGTAGTCAGCAAGCACATTCAACATGAGAAGTACTAACGAGTTTACTCAAAAGACAATCTCCGTGTTGACGTACCCGGTCAATATGGCCTATGCTGGTAAAGTTAGTTAGCAGCAAATCCATGTTACCGTAACGTATCCAATCTGCAGTTAGGGTTTAAAACATATTTAAACACTAACCACAACCTTGGCGTAATCAAAACATGTCTTGTGTTCCCTTGTTGTTATCACCCAGTACTAACGTTAAAGGATTAAGAATAAGATTGATTAAGTGTCTTGATGTGTATAAGTCTGTTTACAATGATGAACACCATGCTTTTGAATACTTTGATTGAAAACCTTTGGTTAAATACATTTGACTGATTGCCATGATTTGAAAACCTTGCTTGAATACCATGATTTGAAATCCTTTGATTGAATACCACCATGAAAACTGTTGATTGAATACCTTGTTTTGAAACCCTTGAATGAATACTGAGAATAGTGTCCTCGTATAATAAAAAGGTTTGTAAAATAGTATTGTATTGAAAACACAAGTTTATAGTAAAAGAGTTGATAAACTTATTCTTTAAAAGTGTTTAACATTTATAAAATCATTTTTGTGTAAAACAGTTTAGAGAAACTTTTATAAAACCTTGTAGTAGAAAATCTTTAACAGTTGATAAAACCTTTAAAATAGTTGATAAATCCTTTTGAATACTTGACTAGTATGAGACCCTCGCGAAGCGGCGGTAGTGACCCATTTTCAAATCATTAACTGTAATAGCCTACTTGTAATAAGTTATTTTGAAATGCATAGAATTAACACCCTAAAAACGTAAATTCCTTACAAAATGTAAACCTGTTCAAATTCATTTTATAAAATAAGTGAACGACTATTATCACCCTAGTTTTCCTCCAAACATTCATTCAATTTCAAAATAACTGAACTACTATTATTAACATGTTTTCATCACTAAAGTAGATACAATAATATCAACTTTGTCTAGCTCATGTAGATTGTCCTCTATAGCTCATGTCTGCAAAACTGGACCATGTAAACACTAATAATAATTAAAATTATGAAACCCACATTTACTAGATGTGAAACAACATTCTATTCAGACATTAAGATCTTAATTTGCTCCACAAATTAGGCTCTTATATTAGGGATCAAATATTGACTGTTTGGTTGTAATACAGACTAATTTTTTTAGATTTGTAAAGTAGAATCATTTTCTTGATTTTTGTTAGGTAGTTCAGTAATAGTAGCTCTATTTTTTTTCACACGTGTTGTATGTTTCTCCAAAACCATTTGTAACATCATTCTTTTCCTAACATTCTCATACAAAAATCTTCTCATGGCACCACATGTAGCATAATTTATATGACTATTCTCATAACATACTCAAAAAGCCAAAATCAAATTCACAATAGAAAGTCTGCTCCATTTGACCCTATCATTTTGCCTTTCTTTTTAAAGAAAACAACTTATACAAACCAACAATAGCCTAAGCATAACATAAAACACATCTATATGAGATAAAACCCACATTTGATAAACACTGATTATGCTGGTAATTGACCTATTTTCACTAATAAGCATTTGTATCAACCCTAATTTATAATCATAGTCTAGAAAACAAGAATCAAAACCAATTAAAGATTGAAAAAAATAGTACTGCAATAAAAGTTCCCAAAGTAAGCCAATAATAGCAATCCTAAGTGGAAAGAAATAGCAAAACTAAAAGAAAATGGCCATAAACATCTGTTCTTATAATGAATTAGAAATTGATTATAAACCAAATTTGTGAACGGGTCATTCTAATAAGCCTACAAAAACCAAAAAGATTTAGCTATAACAGAATCCAAACTTGAAAACGAAACACAAATTCCAAAAGATCAAAAAGTTAAGGTCATGAAGTGCATTAGCAAAATACATTACAATGCAATGAGAATATGTAACACAAATTTACCATTAAATAGTAACATAACTTACTTATGGATATAACCCAATAGCATTTGTCAAAGATGGTGCTTCAAGAGGAACAATATTGTTTACTATAACCTGTTTGAAGAAGTTGTGCCCGAAAATGATGCTTAAATTTCAGGATGAAATTTCTTTAACCAGGGGAGACTGTGACATCCGGTACCTGATCGTCCGGCAAGTCCGTACGGTATGTGTACTTTCACTATTTACTGTGTGTAAATACAACGTATGAATAGTGTTTGTGTTAACAGAATTCAAAATACAAGAAACAGTTGTACGTATTTATGTGAAAACTTAAATACCGTAAGTACAACAACTCATGATAAACAATAGTTGTTTGTATTTAGGTGAAAACCAAAGTACAGTTAATGCAACGAATCAAGATAAACAAAAGTGTGCAAGTAAACGACAAGAACATGTCGGTTGCGATCTGATATCCATAGATGATAGGAAGCAGATGGCCGATAAATCAGTACGAAAACAATGTGATAACAGGAAGTTTAGTTGAGTCCGTCAGTGGGGAAACATAATTCAAGACACAAATGCAGTGTTATTTCAGAATAACGAATTGACAGTGTGTTTGCATGGGTGACAATTCACATAAACATATTTGTGAGTTTAACGTTTTGAAATAATGACTGAAATGTAGAAAACAAAAGTCTGAAAGCAAAACCATCGTCATGTTCGTTTGGGTGACTATTCGAACGAATACGCGCGAAGGTGGTGCGATATGACGAAACATTTAAAATAATCAGTTTCGATAAAATAATTCAAGAAAAATAATTATAAAACATTTACTAGGAATAACCACCTTCCAAATAATTAAAATAAATCCATTTTATTAGAAAAAACGTAAAATGCACGTAACGATCCGGAAACGCAACGAAGACACTAGCTTGTTTCTTCGTTTTTTGATGAAATCGAGTGTTCTTGGTGTCTAAACGAAGCTCTTGATGTCCTCTACCTAAAACTACAACGGATCTGAAGATTTATCCACAGAAATTCGAGGAATGGAGCTAAGAAAAACAACGAAAATTAGGGTTTTCACCTTTGTTTTGTTCATTAACCCTTAGCCGGTTCTAGATCCACCCCCTACTTCGAACCACACTACCACGAGAAACCATTTTCGCATGACATAACCACGTAACAACCTTAGGATAGGTGATTCTTGATGAAGATGAGGATGACGAAGGTGCAGGGTTCGTGGGAAGAAAATCAGGCGAACCCAAGAGACGAACAAACCTTGGGGCTGGTCGAAGACGAGCCTGGCCGAACCTCCACTGCCATGAACCTGTGGGCTGCCACGAACCCTTGACCACCGAACCTGAATGCTTCATCCACGAACTCAGGAACCACGAACCATGGACTCACGAACCAACAACACCGAACCTCCATGTTCACGAACCAGGATGGGGGGGAGGCGAACCTTAAGGTTCGTGAGGCTGTCATCGTAGCCGAACCCTACTGTTGCGAACCTAGCATAGCCGAACCTTGTATCCCGGCTGAACCTTAGGACCTACGAACCAGAAGACCACAAACCTAGAGCCTTTGAGGACTCCATTCGGCCTAGCACCATCACCAGCCTAAAGTCACATTTAATTCAGCCCAATAGGTGGTATTGGCCCACACACACGAATCTCCCATGAGACTATCTGGATCCAACATAAATTATTCAGGCCCAAACCCAATTCATTCGCCCCATTTTTGTCACAGGCCCAACACAGCTTGCTAGTTTCGGCCCACAACATCACTGTTCGGCCCAATCTGCATACTTGGTCCCAGAACGTAACGGATCCGGCCCACTTACCTTCCATTCGGCCCACATGGTAAAATATGTAAAAACACTTCAAACTAAAATTAATGGATAGATATGCATGGAATGTTAACCTAAAATACTACAAAGGTGGTAATAATTTGGTTAAGCAAAACTTGTAAAGACTTTAAAACATAACCCTATGTTCATTCTTGGGTCTGTTTATTGAGTCTTATATCACAATAAGAAATGAACACATAATGACCAAGTTGGATGTTCAAGAATTAGTTAAGGCAAACAAAGGTCAAAACAAATGTTAGTTCTAAAACACCTAAATAGAATTGGGGCCGAATGAAGACCAAGGCAGAGGCTCACGGGTGTTAGCCAATTCTAGGGCTAACACATACACACACACACATACCATTTACAATTTATACTTATAGGTTACAACAACGTGAAATCAATACAGGATCTTGAAAACAACCACAAGGACAACAACGAGCGCGTGCATTCTTATTTATACTTAGTCAACCACATCAGCAGTAAGGTGAGTTCATATGCCCCTTTTCTAATCTTAATGGATTTTAAACTCTCGGGGATGAGAAACATGCTTAACTTTTATTTATTTAAAAGTTTTAGTTTATCATATTGCTTATACTTTGATTTAGATAATATTGCTTGACTTATTATCGTTTATCATCGTATGCATGCTTGTATGATCATGACATGACAGGGACAACTAAGATGAATATGATAATATAACTTCATAACTCATCAACACAATAGAATAACATAGTTGTAAGATTATATCTTACAACACTTAATTATTCTTACAAGAACAAATATTGGGATTATCACAGTTGAACATGATGACAACAACATACATGAATGATATGAAGATAATATATCTTCATAATATCATTCAACACCGGAGTTAGCTAAGTATAATACGACAAGTTCTTATCATACTCGGCTTATAACTTGGTGCATACTACAAGATAACAAGAAACAAGTATCATCCACCACCTGAGTCGACTAAGTGTAGTAAGGCTAGCTCTTACCACACTGTAGTGACAACATGATGACTATATGGAACAACAAGGAATGATAATCATGATAATGTAATGTCATGATAACAACATCATTCACACAACAATTAACATATCATAATAAGACAATATCTTATTTAACTTTGTTAACAACAACAAGAACACACAACATTGAGAACAAACAACATTGGTGAACGCAATACAATTCATTATTATTGAACTGTCTGCATTATATCATTTCAATCATGTGCCATGTATTCAAGTTGATCATTGTAAGTCCCTTTCACAAATCGCCGACCAGTTAGTTTGACGTGACTAAACCAACGATAGCATAGTGGTACCATAGGTTTGACAAACCTCTAGCTTGTAGGGCTAGTATGTTGATCGTATTATCATTTGGCCGGTAACGTATGACCGGTGACAGGGCGAAAAACAGTCAGGGTCTGGTAAGCGACAAATGGTGATATTAATCTGCAGTGATAAGTAATTAATCCATCGTTTCCTGTTGACTAGTAGACTGAGGAATTTATTTTCTCTCATGTAATATTATTAGTAACAGTTTCGATGATGCCTATGGTAATACAAGGTGGTAGAGGTAAATCGGATGCATTGTAATCTGATTACGTGAGGATTGCAATGGATTCCTTTTAGGCTCTATGCACTTCAAGTTGAAAACAAATATCAATTGGTTAACTAACACTCTTGTATTTTAAAGTGATTAACAGTTAACCCCACAAGAAATGGAAAAGTAGCAAGGACGGTTTGCTATCTAAACCCCTCTTATTATATTATTCTACTATGATACAATGGGTGATGAACACAACGGATGGGTGACTAACAAACATGATGAACCGGTGAAATGGAAATGGATATCTATAGTTGTATTGCAAGTAGTGTGTAGTTCTATTAGTTATGTGGTGGGATGTTGGATGGGGCTTGTTCCCCTACATATGCCCAATATATAAGCATAACTAATAGGATGAGATACTACTTGTAAATATAACTATGGAGAGGCCATTGTGTGAACGGGTGAATCAAACAACTTACAAATAACATGTGTGACAATGTGATTGTGTATGTGAACAATTCAAGGTATTCAATTATCAAACTTATGAACTCACCAACCTAGTGTTGACTTTGTTTAAATGCATGTTTTCTCAGGTGACGAACATGTTTAGTCATCAGACATTCAGGGACATAGCTAATGGACATTTAGAAGACCTAGCTACATTTTGTGGCGTGTATATTTTGGAATGACAAAACAATGAATCATATTTTGCATATCTTGTACAGTTACAATATAGAAACTCATTGATTCTTTTGATTAGATTTACTTACTTAAATTATGAGGAAACAATGTAATTTAACTTTGTAATTCTATATCATTGTCATGTTAGCATTTCTCATTATTATATCATGTGTCATGCAAACAATCTGATCATTGTGATAATCAAACGATATCGCGCCCCGAGAACTTTCCGCCCGACGGGAAAGTCTATCCAGCCCGCCGATTCGGGGTGTGACAGATTGGTATCAGAGCCATGGTTATAGAGAAATATAAGTCATATTACTTAAATAGTTTGGCCTAGACAATAACCTAGGGACCCTCATGTAGAGAACATACAATATAGGATTCAATTTGCATGTCTTCAGCATCTGATCACTGCACTAATCGATTTTCTTTCGGTTATGATCAGAATGCCGCCAAGAAAACCACCACCAGCTTTATTGCCACCACCGCAAGATTCTGCTCCTCATTCTTCGACACCGACACCACCTAACTCTCCTCCACACCTACCTCCTCCACATCCTCCTCCGCCACCGCCTGCTCATAAGTTGGATCCTGCTACAATAGCACTGGCCACTCTGCTAACCAATCAATTGAGGGATGTGATTCCCGATATGATGAACAGAATCAACAGCCACAACAGTAGCAACATCACCAACTCATCTGGAGAAGGCAGTGGTAACACCCGACACCATCAGGACTACTCCTACAAAAACTTTGTAGGATGCAAGCCACCTAGTTTCAGTGGCAGTGAGGGTGCCGTCAGATTGATCCAATTGATCGAAAAGATGGAGACAACCCTTGACATCAGTGGCTGTCCTGATCAGCATAGGGTGAGATATGTTGCTGACTCGTTTAACAAGCGAGCTCTGACATGGTGGAACGCGCAGGTACAGACTAGGGGCATGGAGTAAGCTCTGTCAGTGCCGCGGGATAATTTCAAGGCCATGCTGTGGGCAGAGTTTTGCCAAAGGAATGAACTGATGAAGGTTGAAACTGAGCTACTCAAGCTTGTCATGATTGGTGCTGGGCATCTGGCCTACACCACTCGATTCCATGAGTTTGCTACATTGGCACCGGACGTGGTGCCAACACTGGAAAAATGGATCGAGCGGTATGTCGGTGGACTACCAGCTTGCATCCAAGGGCACATGATTTCTGCCCATCCTACAACTATGGAGATGGCTGTTATTCTGTTAGCAACTTTGACAAATGTAATGGTTGCCTCCGGGGATTTGAAGAAAGAAGCTGACTCAACCAAGGTTGGAACTTCAAGAAAGCCGGACAGACGCCCGGCTAGGAAACAAAAGGTGTCAGGAACTTTGCTGCGACCACACAGACACCGATGATCAACCAACCACAACCTCTACAAATCAAGAAGCCCTACACTGGCACAACACCATTGTGTAACACCTGCCAGTATCATCATCCACCAAACACCCAGTGCAGACAATGCACTAACTGTGGGAAGTTTGGTCACTGGGCCAACCAATGCAGGAGCACGAGGACTCCGACCAGAAACAACAATGCAGCCACTACTGTTGCCGCTGATCACAGGTCTTGCTACAACTGTGGCGAGCCTGGACACTTTTCTCGGGATTGTCCCAAGAAGAATCAACCAAGGGCTCAAGTAGCAAGAGGTAGAGCCTTTTCATATTGGAGCGGCCGCTGCTCGACAAGACCCAAATGTGGTCACAGGTACATTTCTCTTATCTGACTTTTATGCATCCATATTATTTGACACTGGTGCGGATCAAAGTTTTATCTCATCCGACTTTGCATGCCATCTTAATCATGTTGAAGAATCTTTAGACTCCCCTAATACTATTGAGATAACAAACGACAAATAGATAACAGTAGACAGAGTACTTAGGAATTGCCCACTAACACTTGGTGATCACACATTTCCCATCGACTTGATACCGATGGAGCGGGGCAGTTTCGATATCATCGTCGGAATGGATTGGCTATCTCTTAAGACAGTTGAGTTCATCTGTTCCGAAAAGCTACTACGTATTCCAGTGGAGAACGATCAGATCTTGGAAATTCATGGTGATCAAGCAAGCCGCAGTGTCAAGATAATATCATGCATGAAGGCCCGTAGTACCTCAGAAAACAATGTATCGCATTCCTAGCTCACGTGGTGGAGAAAGACAAGAAATCAATCAAGATTCAAGACGTACCAGTTGTGAAAGACTATGCGGACGTGTTTCTGGATGATTTACCAGGACTGCCACCCGAGAGATCGGTGCAGTTTCGAATGGATTTGATTCCGGGAGCAAATCCTGTAGCTAAGTCTCCTTATAGACTTGCACCATCAGAAATGCAGGAGTTGTCCAACCAATTACAAGAGCTACTCAACAAGGGATTCATCCGACCGAGCTTTTCCCCGTGGGGAGCTCCGGTTCTCTTTGTGAAGAAGAAGGATGGATCGTTCAGGATGTGCATTGATTACAGAGAGTTCAACAAACTTACCATCAAGAATCGGTACCCGTTACCTAGGATTGATGACTTGTTTGATCAGTTACAGGGAGCTCAATACTTTTCATAAGTAGACCTGTGTTCAGGTTATCACTAGCTCCGGATTCAATAGGAAGACATATCTAAAACGGCTTTTCGTACCCGATACGATCACTATGAATTCATGGTGATGCCATTCGGACTGACGAACGCACCGGCAGTGTTCATGGATTTAATGAACCGGGTGTGCAAGTGGTATCTAGATCAGTTTGTTATCGTCTTTATTGATGATATATTAATCTACTCAAGAAGCGAGAAAGAACATGAACAACACCTCAAGACAGTCTTGGAACTTCTAAAGGACGAACAACTTTATTCCAAATTCTCCAAGTGTGAATTTTGGTTAAGAGAAGTTTACTTCTTGGGTCATGTGATTAACAGTAATCGTATTCATGTGGATCCTGCCAAGATTGAAGCAATCAAGGATTGCGATGTGCCCTCAACACCGACATAGATCAGGTCATTTTTGGGATTGGCAGGTTATTATAGGAGATTCATTTCGAATTTTTCTAAGATAGCCTTGCCTCTCACCAAACTCATACAGAAGAGTGAACCCTTCGTGTGGACACAGAAACAAGAATACGCATTCCAAACACTGAAACAAAGATTGTGCAATGCTCCAATCTTAACACTCCCAGAAGGCAATGATGACTTTGTGGTATATTGTGATGCTTCCCATCAGGGACTTGGTTGAGTTTTAATGCAACGACACAAAGTCATTGCTTATGCCTCACGACAGTTGAAGATACACGAGAAGAAATACACAACACACGACTTAGAACTGGGAGCTGTTGTCTTTGCTTTAATGATTTGGAGACATTACCTGTATGGTACTAAATGCACTATCTTCACATATTACAAGAGTTTACAGCACATATTTGATCAGAAAGAGCTTAACATGAGCCAGAGACGTTGGGTTGACCTTCTGAACGATTACGATTGTGTGATCAAATACCATCAGACTCTTTGAGTCGGAAGGAAAGAGTCAAACCCTTGCGCGTAAGAGCAATGGGAATGACCGTGTAAACAAGTCTAAGAGATCAAATCATACAAGCACGACAAGAAAACTGTGACAGGACAATTTGAAACAAGAGCTCGATTGTGGAGCCGAGAAACCTTTCGAGACAAAACAAGATGGAGTTATCTATTTTCAGGATCGAGTTTGG